>JAESUZ010001854.1:152500-752500 GCA_017311185.1 Proteles cristata cristata | reverse complement strand
CTGAAGAAAATAATAATCCTACTTTATGTTATACAGAATGTCACATTGTGTTTTCTCCACCCTTATTTTTAGATCCATTATCCCATTTGAGCCTCATAGAACTCTCTAGTAGACAGGACAAGAAACTTTGTTCCAGTTTTCCAAATGAGATTTGGGAAAGCTACGTGACTTATGAAAAGCCACAGAGCTAATATGGGCCACAGCTGCTCTTTGTTTCAGTTCATACACTATGTTCTAAGGACAATCAACAGGATTCCCAGGAAGCTCATTAAAGAGGTGTTAATGTACAGATAGGCATCTAGGGATCCATGATCTCATAGAAGGGTCTACCTTTCTGTACCTGAGGATGTGGAAGAGTCTGATAAGCTTTGGTTAAAGCAAGGCTGCATTGCTTTTGCTCCACACTTTTCTAACTCATCCCAACAAGTGCCCTCATCCATGGCCAACACCCTCCTTTCCCTCTCCCCACTGCCCCCAGCCCCCGTCAGCCATCAGTTTGTTTTTAGTATTCAAGAGTCTCTCATTCTCCCCCATGGTCCTCCATTATATTTCTCCTAATCCTCCTATTAGTGGAATCATGTCGTATCCGTCTTTCTCCGTCTGACTTATTTCACTCAGTATAACACCCTCAACTTCCATCCACGTTGCTACACATTGGCAGATTTCATTCTTTCTCATTGCCATGTAGGATTCCATTGTATAGATAAACCACATCTTCTTGATCCATTCATCCATTGATGGACACTTAGGCTCTTTTCATGATTTGGCTATTGTGGAGAGTGCTGCTATGAACACTGGGGTATATGTGCCCCTATGAATCAGCATTCCTGTGTCCCTTGGGTAAATTCCTAGCGGTACTATTGCTGGGTCATAAGGGAGTTCCATTGTTAATTTTTTGAGGAACATCCACACTGTTTTCCAGAGGGGCTGCACCAGTTTACATTCCTACCAACAGTGTAGGAGGGTGCCCATTTCTCCACATCCTCACCAGCATCTCGTGTTCTCTGATTTGTTCATTTTAGCCACTCTGGCCACCATGAGGTGGTGTCTCAGTGCAGTTTTGATTTGTGTTTCCCTGATGAGGAGGGATGCTGAGCATCGTTTCATGTGTCTGTTGGCCATCTGGATGTCCTCTTTGGAGAAGTGTCTGTTCATATCTTCTGCCCATTTCTTCACTGGATTATTTGTTTTTCAGGTGTGTAGTTCGGTGAGTTCCTTATAGATTTTGGATACTAGCCCTATATCTGATGTCATTTGCAACTATCTTTTCCCATTCCATCAATTGCCTATTAGTTTTATTGATTGTTTCCCTTGCCTTGCAGAAGTTTTTTATCCTGATTAGGTCCCAATAGTTCATTTTTGCTCTTTATTCCCTTGCCTTTCGGGATTTGTCAAGTAAGAAGTTGCTGCGGTTGAGGTCAAAATGGTTGTTTCCTGCTTTCTCCTCTAGGATTTTGATAGTTTCTTGTCTCACTCAGATCCTTTATCCATTTTAAGTTTTTGTGTATGGTGTGAGGCAGTGATCCTGTTTCATTCTTTTGCATGTTGCTGTCCAGTTCTCCCAGCACCGTCTGTTAAAGAGGCTACTTTTTTCCGTTAGATACTCTTTCCCTCTGTGTCAAAGATTAATTGGCCGTACTTTTGTGGATCCATTCCGAGTTCTCTGTTCCATTGGTCTATGTGTCTCTTTTTGTGTCAATACCATACTGTCTTGATGATTACAGCTTTGTAGTAGAGGCTAAAGTCTGGGATGGTGATGCTTCCTTTTTTGGTTTTCTTCTTCAATATCACTTTGACTATTCGGGGTCTTTTGTGGTTTCATACAAATTTTAGGACAATTTGTTGTAGCTTTGAGAAGAATGCTGGTGCAAGTTTGATTGGGATTGCATTGAATGTGTAGATTGCTGGGTAGTAATGACATTTTAACAATATATATTCTTTTGTCCCATGAGCATGGAATGATTTTCCGTTTCTTTGTGTCTTCTCCAATTTCCTTCATACGTTATCTATAGTTTTCACCATACAGATCTCCTATATCTTTGGTTAGGTTTATTCCTAGGTATTTTATGGTTTTTTGTGGAATTGTGAATGGGATCAGTTTCTTGATTTCTCTTTCTGTTTCTTAATTGTTAGTGTATAAAAATGCAACCGATTTCTGTACACTGATTTTGTACCCTGCAATTTTTTTTTTTTTTTTTGAATTCCTGGATCAGTTCTAGTAGGCTTCTGGTGGAGTCTGTCAGGTTTCTATGTAGAGTATCATATCACCTGTGAAAAGTGAAAGTCTGACTTCTTTGCCAATTCTGATGCCTTTTATTTCCTTTTGTTGTCTGATGGCTGAAGCTAGGATTTCCAGCACTATGTTAAACAGTGGTGAGAGTGGACATCCCTGTTGTGTTGCTGATTTCAGGGAGAAAGCTCTCAGTTTTTCCCCATTGAGGATGATGTTGGCCAAGGGCTTCTCATAAACGGCTTTTATGATGTTTAAGTAAGTTCCTTCTATACTGACTTTCTTGAGGGTTTATTAAGAAGGGATGCTGGGGCCGCCTGGGTGGCTCAGTCGGCTAAGCGTCTGACTTTGGCTCAGGTCATGATCTCACAGTTTGTGCATTCAAGCCCCATGTCAGGCTCTGTGCTGACAGCTAGTTCAGGGCCTGGAGCCTGCTTCGGATTCTGTATCTTCCTCTCCCTCTAACCCTCCCCTGCTCACGCTGTCTCCCTCTCTCTCACACAAATAAATAAAAATATTTTAAAAAGAGAAGGGATGCTGTATTTTGTCAAATGCTTTTTCTGCATCTATCAACAGGATCATATGGGTTTTTTTAATCTTTTCTTTTATTACTGTAATGTATCACATTGATTGATTTGTGAATATTAAACAAGCCCTGTAACCCAAGAATGAATCCCACTTGATCATGGTGGATAATTCTTTCTGTGTACTGTTGAATTTGATTTGCAAGTATCTTGTTGAGGATTTTTGCATCGTATTCATCAAGGATATTGGCCTGTAGTTCTCTCTCTCTCTCTCTCTCTCTTTTTTTTTTTTTGCTGGGTCTCTGGCTTGGGAATCAAAGTGATGGTGACTTTGTAGAATGAGTCTGGAAGTTTCCCTTCCATTTCTATTTTTTGGAATAGCTTGAGAAGAATGGGTATTAACTCTGATTTAAATGTCTGTTAGAATTCCCCGGGGAAGCCATCTGGCCCAGGGCTCTTATTTGTTGGGAAATTTTGGATAACTGATTCAATTTCTTCACTAGTTACAGGTCTGTTCAGATTTTCTACCTCTTCCCATGTGAGTTTTGGTAGTGAGTATGTGTTTAAGAATTTGTCCATTTCTCCTAGATTGTCCACTTTGCTGGCATATAATTTTTCATACTATTCCCTGATTATTGCTTGTATTTCTGATGGATTGGTTTTAATAAGCCCATTTTAATTCATGATTTTGTCTATTTGAGTGCTCTCTCCTTTCTTTTTGAGAGGCCTGGCTAGAGGTTTGTCAATTTTGTTCATTTTTTCAAAAAACCAACCCTTGGTTTCATTGATCTGTTCATCTTTTTTTTGATTCTTTATTATTTATTTCTGCCCTTATTTTTATCATTTCTCTTCTTCTGATGGATTTGCGGTTTGGGTTGTTTTCCTTCTAGTTCCTTTAGGTGTGCTGTTAGAATTTTATTTGTGATTTTTCTAGTTTCTTGAAATATGCCTGGAGTGCAATGTACTTTCCTCTTAGGACTGCCTTTTCTGCATCCCAAAGAGTTTGGATAGTTGTATTTTCATTTTCATTTGTTTCCATATATTTTAAATTTCTTTTCTAGTCACCTGATTGGCCTATTCATTGTTTAGTAGGGTGTTCTTTATCCTCCATGTTTTTGGAGACTTTTGAAACTTTTTCCCGTGATTGAATTCAAGTTTGATACCATTGTGAAATAAAATAATCAAACAACAAAAAAGAAGAAGAGACAACATTAAAAGAACACATCCTGAATGAACATGTCCTAGACAGTCAATGAACCTTCCTTAATATAGCAGTACTCACAGGTGCAGAGCGCATAACAAGCTTTTAAAACTAACAAGAGACAGAAAGCAAGCCAAAATGACGAGATGGAAGAACTCTCCTCTAAAGAAATTCCAGGAAGAAATGACAGCTAAAGAGATGCTAAAACATATATAAGCAATATAACTGAGCAAGAATTTAGAACAACATTCAAAAAATTAATCACTGGGCTTGAAAAAAGCGTGGAAGACATCAGAGAAGCTATTGCTACAAAGACTATGGAGTTTAAAAATAGTTGTGATGAATTAAAATCTGCTATATAACTTAAAATGCAAGTCAAAATGTGTAACTATAAAAGGGGAGCCTGAGTGGGTCAGTCAGTTAAGCATCTGACTTCAGCTCATGTCATGATTTCGTAGTTTGTGAGTTCAAGCCCCACATCAGGCTCTGTGCTGACAGCTCAGAGCCTGGAGCCTGCTTTAGATTCTGTCTCTTCTCTCTAACTCTCCGCCCTCACACTCTGCATCTCTGTCTCTCTCTCTCAGATCCAAATAAGCATTAAAAAATTAATGTATATGTATATAACCATAATTAATATGTCTAATATTAACCAATAATGGTTTATTAATAAAATGGTTTTTGAATGGAACTATATCAAATTTCTTGTCATTTATGAAGCATCTTTTTCCTTAATATTTCAACCTTAATGCTAGTATTATAATTTTGAGTTCCCAAAATTCATCTTTTCTCTAGTTTAGCACTTCTTAACGTTTGAGATTTCAGCTGATGAGTCACTGAAGGAATCCATACTTGGACAAGTGTTCCCCCATCAGTGGACTCTATTATTATAAAACTTCCACAGCATAAAGAAAAAAATGAACATTTGGTGACATTTTATGTTACATTCTTAGAATCTATATCATTGTACAATTATGATTGCTAAAGTTTTTATTTATTGAACTACTCTATAAATATCATTTAATATTTCAACAAGCCAGTAAGTTAACTAAAGTTATTGTCATTTTGCCGAAGTATAATCTAAAATTCAAGGGTTAAACAGTAGAGAGTTAAGCAGATAGGGACCGATGAAGCTCCCACTGAACCAGCTTGGACAGACTTTGAAGTCCAACTGGGTCTAATGCTGCCTTCATTTCTCAGAATCAAGCAATGTATTTATGCAAAGATGTGTCATCCCCTTCTTTGTTTTAGAATATCAAGTTCTGATCTAGATGTATAGACAGAATTTTTAGCTCAGAGTAGGTTTTAAGATCCCAGAATATTTATCATGAAACTGAAGTTCTAATGAAGTTAATTTTTTTCGTAGACCAGTACTAGGAGGAACTGGTGCAAACAAAGAATTGCCAGTGAGGCAAATTCTAAAAAGTAATCCCACTGTCTTCATTATGTTTCTGAGCTGGAAAAAAATCTCTGGCAATGCGGGGAATGCAAATTTACCTTAATAAAAGGATCTTGGTCTAGTCTACTTATATTCCAAGTTTATCATAGACACATTTGATGTGTCCACATTACTATTTGGAAATTGGTTGTACAGCACAGGAATCTGCCTGAAAATTTCAAGATCTATTTGAGAGCTTAGTTAATGTTCATGTATTTCAAGACAGATATCACCTATAAATTCTGGATTAATACACATGCAACAGAAACATAAGGAGCAGCAAAGAACACAACAAGCTCTTGAGTATGAATAAAAATATTTGTATGATGATTTGGCAAGAACCTTAGAGATAAATGTGTATGCCCTCTTTATCATAATTCTGTTCATTATAATAGTAATAAATTCAAAGGAAAGAAAATGTGAAAATTAAGAAAAGCAAACCAGGAAAAATAATTCACCCTTAGACTCAACACCCAAAAGCAAATACTGATACATTGCACAGATTTTGGGGGGGGGAAGTTTGAAAACAATTTTATGCCTTAAATTACTGACACAGTGAAATACTTGCAGAATTTTTATCCTTTCCCCCATTTCTGTGAGAAGAGTACCTCAACCCACTTTAAATCAAATTGGATATGCAATTATATATAATTTTTGCATTGTTTTTCACTTATTTTTGCCATAAACATATTCCTGTGGGATTATATAGTTTTTCAAGTAATGGTTTTTATGCCTAAATAATATTCTACTTGGTGAAAACATCATATTTCACTTAGCTGATCCCTTAGTATTAGACATTTCTATTGTTTTCTATTTTGGACCACCAACTGTAATTCTACAATGATGGTAATCAAAACTGAAGCTTTTAGATTCTTAGCATTATTTCCTAAAATTAGGTTCCCAAATATGTAATTACTAGCTTAACATATGTGTATTCAAGCTCCTTTTCAAAGAGTTTTACTAATAGTTATGAAATTAAAATCTCATTATCCACACTCTCATTAGTACCTCGTAATACACACACACACACACACACACACACACACACACACACACACCATATAAATTTGATAGGCAAAAAAAAATTTTTGCTTTAGTCTTTAACATTACTGTCTTTAGACTCAACAAGGACAGAAAATAGAAAATATGTTTTACAGGACCATTCTGTTCTTTTTTAGTCATGCCTCTCTCCATGAGACAAGAATTTCATAAGGCCACATGGCCTTGGAACACTAAACCCATGTTACTCCTTTTTAACAATGGTGGGTATAGTGCGCTCTGAAATTTCATATTCAAATTCACCCAAACTCTTCTACAGAGGCACTGGGGACGTTTTTCCCAGTCAGTCGGCCTAAGGACAAATTGTCTAAAGAGTGGGCAAGAGACAACACTTTGTGGAGAAGTGAGATACAGAAGAGTATAGACAGAATTAGTTTAGGAAGAAAAGAAGAAAAGAAAGTGTGTGGTTATGGAGAAAAGAGGAAAACTTCAGGATTCTGCTATCCCCTCTGTTCATGACATTATGTTCCAGAGCAAAATTGAGGATTATGAAAGTATAGCAATATTCCATTTACATAAATCCATTATGAATCAGTATATATGGAATATTAGCCTTTAATCTGTGATATGTATATATATATATATATATATATATATATATATATATGACTACACACACACACACACACTGCTATCACTACATACAGTGCTTTCTTTGACATTGAGACGGAAAAGACCCAAACATGGTATAATAATTGGCCAAAGAAATGAACAAATAATTCATTAAAAATCCAAAATGGCTCCCAAAGTTGGAAAGATGTTCAATTTCACTCATAATAAGAGAAATGCAAAATTAAACCATACCAAGATATCATTTCTCACTTTTTAGACTGCATAAAATAAAGCTTAACAAAACCTTCTGTTGGCAAGGCTGTGGAGAAACAAGCATTGCAGGTGTGAATGCAAATTTTTACAACATTTTATAGAGGGAAATTTGGCAATTCTATCAGAACTATACATGTTTTTGACCTGAAAATTCAACTTCTCATAAGCTACCCTGTACACACTGCCAACAATATGAAAAAAATATATATAGAAAGAGTAATTAACTGCACTGTTGACTAGAATTGTAAAATATCAGAAGTACCCTACATGCTCATAGTTGAATAAACTATGGTCCTCCCACACAATGGATGACTATGAAGCCACAGTAAATCATGAGAAATGAAATGATAGGAGTTTTAATATATACTGTTAAATGCAAAAGCAAAGTTTTAAATGCAACATATATTTAATTTTAGCTTTTTTGTAAGAAAGATAAGGAAATAATGAAAAATATATTTATGTACTGATTTTTTCAAAAACAAGAAACAGTACCACAAGCACATACATGACATGAAGTAGAAGGGTTTAGAGAAAAGGCCTAGTACTTTTTTGTGTATTCGTCTGTATAATTCTGAATTCCGACCTGTGTTAATACTTTATATATTCAAAAAATTAAAAAGTAAATAGACAAAAAGAGGTGTATCTGGAGGGGAAATCTTACTTAGAATATAATTAAACTCATAAACTGAATTTTATTTCAGATGAATAACATATTTAATGAGGGTATGATACCAAATTCAAAAGGTAATCTTTGAACATTGTGTCTTTTCTCTATACCCTCAGACTAAAGATTTAAAAAAGTATAAGCAAATAATGAACACTAGTTGCTAAATTTGTTTGTAGAAGCAGTGTGGGTTTATGTTTCTGAAACTACTCTTTCTATATTCTAGTATTGAGCAAATAAGTAAAAAAGAAAGCTCAGCATATGGAAGAAGAAAAGATAAAAATTAAACATATGGTGTTGGATTTGCATTGAAGGTGTCAGTATAAATTCATGGTTTTTAAGATGTCTAGGACAGATAGATATAGATAATAGACAGGGATAGAGAAAGATGAGCTAGAGATAGATATGTGTGTATTTGTGTGTGTGTGTGTGTGTGTGTGTGTGTGTATACACATTGCATTTATTTTCTAGCTCCGCCCCCCCCCAAATGTTCTAGAAACATGACACCTCAGTAGCAGTGAGCATATCTTGGGCCAAGATCTGGGTTCTTAATTATAAACATGTAAATGGGAGAAAAAGAGTTCCTCTTTATGGTAAAGTGCCAACTGACAGAGAAGAAATAATTGAGTTAGAAAATTTTGATTTGGCAACCAATATTAATTGATTTAAGCAAAAATCATCAAACTACTGAGTAAAGTTTGCTGAGAAAATGATATTTACATAGTCTCAAAGCATCTTGTTTAAAGTTGCTTATTAATTGGGGCGCCTGGGTGGCTTAGTCGGTTAAGCATCCGACTTTCGCTTGGGTCATGATCTCGCGGTTAGTGGGTTCGAGCCCCGCATCGGGCTCTGTGCTGACTGCCAGCTCAGAGCCTGGAGCCTGTTTCATAGTCTGTGACTCCCTCTCTCTCTGACCCTCCCCCTGCTCATGCTGTCTCTCTCTCTCCTAGAAATAAATAAAACATTTAAAAAATAAATAAAGTTACTTATTAATTGCAAGGGGAAATTCAATTACTTTGCCATGGAGATCTGGCAGACATAACCTTAACCAAGCAATCAAATTTATTACCATTAAGTGGACAAATCAACATCATCTTCAGATACAATATACTAAGGTCATTTTATCACTGTTGTAATATTTCTGCTAAGAATGGGTCCACTAAACCTGACCACAAGGAAACAGCAGCCAAGCTCAAACTAAGAGACACTCTAAAATATAACACTCCTCTACTTTTCAAAAATGTTAATATCATGGAAGACAAGCCCAACAAACAGTGCCTGATCCAGATTGGACCCTGGAATAGTAATAAATACATTAGTTCTGACAATTAGTGGAATTTGAATAATATTTGTTGACTAGACAGTAGACTGTGCTATTATTAGTTTCATTATTTTGATAATTGTGCTGTGGTTATATAAGGGAATATTATTCTTAGAATATGCAGCATTTTGACTGCAACATTTTGCCAAATTATTCAGAAAAAATATTACACACACATGATGATGAAGCAAGTATTATAAAATGTTAACAACTGCAGAGTCTGGATAAGAATATTATACAGGTTTCTGTACTATTCTTACAGCTTTTCCATAAGCCTTTGTGAAGTTATTTGAAAGCAAATATGTTACAATAATAACAACAACAACAAAAAGAACAGATTAAAATAGTATTAAAGTCTCTCAGAAAGGAACATTTCTCTTTTACTTCAGGTGTCTGAAACTTGAGTTTCAGCCTCACTGAGCATCTGCAAATACTGAAATATGGTACCCAGAAGTGAAGGGGAAAAATATATATATATATATATATATGTATATATGTATATATGTATATACCAATGTCTAGTGTAATGGGAAGGGTGAGATCATTTCCCAGCCCCCTTAATAACTGCCTTTCTTCAGATTCTATTTATATAGGACAACAAGAAAGAGAACCTACTCTTAGATTAAGGCCTATTAAAAATAATCTGAATCTAAGAACTGATTGCTCTTCAGTTTGCCACATCATGGCGACCCATGGGTCATGACAGAGTTGGAAGGTCCATCACCTGAGGGAGAATATGATGTCCAATCCCCTCAAATGATATTTTACCATTCACTTCTTTTGTGTGTTGTTTCCTAGGAGCCACCCTATTATAATTACATGGTGCAAACTGGGAAAGGTTGACTTGAGGCTTTCTATTTGAAGTCTAAATATGCCAATGTGTTTAGAGGAGTATGTATCTGGGTGCCTGTCTGCTTTTGAGAGACCTCCAGAATTACCATAATTCTAATACACAGAGACTATTTCAATAAAGTCTATCAAGGCTGAGTCTCTGACCCTAAACTAGCATAAGATTAAGAACTTTGTCACTTTATTTTAATTTGTTTTAAATTTGATATTTTTCATGAATCTCTACACCCAATATGGAGTTTGAAGTTAGAAGCCTGAGATCAAGAGTCACATGCTCTTCTGACTAAGCTAGCCAGATACCTCAGAAATTTACCAATTTTAACATTAAAGCCATAAAAATACCCTACCACCCTGGCCCCATGTAGTTATTTCAAAATAAAGACAAAGTCATACTGTAAAATATGCATAAAGAAGTGAACAGAATTTTATTTTATTTATTTTTATTGAAGTGTAGTCGGCACAATGTTACATTAGTTTCAGGTATACAGTGTGGTGATTCAATAGGTCTACATGTTATGCTATATTCACCACAAGTGTAGCTACCCTCTGTCACCATACAGTGCTATCACAGTACCCCTGACTATATTCCCTATGCTACACCTTTTATTTCCATGACTTATTGATTCTGTAACTGGACACCAGTATCTCTCACTGCCCTTCACCTGTTTTGCCCATCTGGTAACCACTAGTTTGTTCTCTGTACTTGTAGGTGTTTGGCTATTTGTTCATTTATTCGTTTTTTTTCTGATTTCACATAAAAGTGAAATCATGGTATTTGTCTTTCTCTGACTTATTTTGCTGAGCTTAATACCTCTAGATCTGTTCATGTTTTGACAGAGCCAAGATCTCATTCTTTTTCCTTTTTTCTTTTTTTGGGGGGTGGGGGCTGAGTAATATTCCTGTGTGTGTGTGTGTGTGTGTGTGTGTGTGTGCACAGGTGCGCCATTTCCTCTTTATCTATTCATCTGTAAATAGACACTTCGGTTGCTTCTATATAATGGCCATTCTAAATAATGCTGCAATAAACATAGGGATACATATGTCTGTTTGAATTAGTATTTTACTTTTTGGGGGGTAAATACCCAATAGTGGAATTACTGGATCTTATGGTAATTTTATTTTTTAATTTTTTTGAGGAATCTCCATACTGTTTTCCACAGTAGGCTATACCAATTTACATTCCCACCAACAGTGTACAAGGCTTACTTTTTAAATACATCCTTGGCAATACTTGTTATTTCTTGTCTTTGAGTCTAACCATTCTGAACGGGGTTAGATGCTACCTCATTGTGGTTTCATTTGCATTCTGCTGATGATTAATGATGTTGAGCATGTTTTCATATGTCTGTTGGCCATCGATATGTCTTCTTTTGAAAAATACCTATTCAAGTCCTCTGGCCATTTTTAATCAGATGATGGTGATGGTGATGATGATGATGATGATTTGGTGCTGAGTTGTATAAGTTGTTTATATATTTTGGAAATTAACCCTTACCAGATTTATCATTTATGTATATGTTCTCCCATTCATAAGTCACCTTTTTGTTTAGTTGATGGTTTCCTTTACTGTAAAACAGTTATTTTTCTTTTAATGTAGTCCCAATAATTTATTTTTGCTTTTGTTCCCCTTGTCTGAGGAGACATATCTAGAAAAATTTGCTAAGGCCAATGTCAAAAAAATTACTATCTATGTTTTCTTTTAGTAGTTTTATGATCTTACATTTAGACCTTTAATCGATTTTTAGTTTATTTTTATGTATGGTGTTAGAAAGTAGTCCAGTTTCTTTTTTTTTTTTTTAACATGTACCTGTCCAGTTTTCTCAGCATTGATTATTGAAGAGAGTGTTTTCTTTTCTTTTCTTTTCCAATTGTATACTCTGGGCTTCCTTTGTCAAAGATTAATTTATCATAAAAGTATAGCTTTATTTCTGAGTTCTCTATGCTCTTCCATTAATCTGTATGTTTATTTTTGTTCCAGTTCCATACTGTTTTGAATATTACAGCTCTGTAGTATATCTTGAAGTTTGGAATTGTGATGCCTCCAGCTTTGTTCTTAAGATTGTTTTGGATGCTAGGTGTTTTCTGTGGTTCCATACACATTTAGGAATATTTGTTCTAGTTTTATGAAAAATGTTGGTATTTTGATAGGGATTGCATTAAATCTGTAGATTTATTTGGGTAGTATGGATAATTAAACAATATTAATTCTAATCAATGAGCATGGAATATCTTTCCTTTTGTGTGTGTGTGTGTGTGTGATCTTCAATTTCTTTCAACAATATATTATAGTTTTCAGAGTATAGGTCTTTTACCTCTTTGGTTACGTTTATTCCTGGGTATTTTATTCTTTCTAGTGCAACTGTATGATTCTTTTCTTAATTTCTCTGTTACTTCATTATTAGTGTATGGAAACACAACCAATTTCTGTGTATTAGTTTTGTATCCTTCAACTTTACTGAATTTAATACTTAATTTTTGGTGGACTGCTTAGAGTTTTCTATGTACAGTATTATGTCTACTATAAATAGTGACAGTTTAACCACTTTTACCTCTTTGGATGTCTTTTACTTGTGTCTGGTTGCTGTGGCTAGGAATTCTAGTACCATTTTGAATAATCACAGTGAGAGTTAACATTTTAGTCTGGTTCCTGATCTTTGAGGAACAGCTCTTAGTTTTTCACCAGTGAGTATTATATTAGCTGTGGACTTTTCATATATGGCCTTTATTATGTTGAGACATATTCCCTCTAAACCCACATTGTTGAGAGGTTTTTTTTTTTTTTATCATGAATGGGTGTTGAATTTTGTCAAATGCTTTTTTTTGCATCTCTTGATATGATTATGTGACTTTTATCCTACATTTTGTTGATGTAGTATATCACATTAAATTGTGAATATTGAACTACCCTTGCGTCCCTGGAATAAATCCCACTTGATCATGAATGATAACTCTTTTAATATATTGCAGAATATGGTTTGCTGATATTTTTTCAAGGATTTTTGTGTCTATGTTCATCAAGGATAGTGGCCTGTAGTATTCTTTTTATGTAGTATCTTTTTCTGGTTTTTGTATCAGGGTGATACTGGCCTTGTAGAATGTATTTGGAAGCTTTTCTTCTCCTATTTTTTGGAATAATTTGAGAGAATAGATATTAATCCTTCTTTAAAGATTTAGTAGAATTAAATGTTTAGTGAGTCCATCTGGTCCTGGACTTTTTGTTGGGAGCTTTTGATTACTGATTTAATTTCATTACTAGAAATTGGTCTGTTCAGATTTTTTTTTATTTCTTTCTGATTTAGATTTGGAAGGTTGTATGTTTTTAGGAACTTATTCATTTTTTTCTAGGTTGTCCAATTTATTGATATATAATTTTCACATGATCCTTCTGTAAGTCTAACTGGTGTCAGTACTGTAAATCTAACTGGTGTCAATTGTTACTTTTGTTATTTCATTTCTGATCTTATTTATTTGGGTCTTCTCTTTTTTTCCTGATGCATCTGGCTAAAAGTTTATCCTATCTTTTCATAGAAATACCTATTGGTTTCATTAATATTTTCTTTGACGTTTTAGTGTCTTTTTCAGTGGTTTTTGCTCTGACCTCTATGATTTTCTTCCTTCTATTCATCTTGGACTCTGCTTGTTCTTTTTCTAGTTCCTCTAGGTATAAGTTTGGATTGTTTTGTTTTTGTTTTTGAGATTTTTTTTTCTTTGTCTCTTGAGATGGACCTGTATTGCTATACATTTTCCTCTTAGAACTGCTTTCCTTGTGTCCCACAGATGTGAGCTTGTTGTATTTTCAGTTTCATTTGTCTCCATGTATTTTTAAATTTCCTCTTTGGTTTCTTCATTGACTCATGGGCTGTTTAGTGGCATGTTGTGTACCCTCTATGCTTTTTGTCATTTTTCCAGTTTTTTTTCTCTTGATTGATTTCTAGCTTCATACTATTATAATTGGAAAGGATACATGACATGATTTCAATCTTAATTTTTATTGCAACTTGTTTTGTGGCCTGACACGTGATCCATACTGGAGAACATTGGAGTTCATATTTTTAATAATTAACTATGCTGAGACCCCTTCCTTCCCTCCTTCCTTCCTTCCTTCCTTCCTTCCTTCCTTCCATACTTTCCTTATTTTCAGTTATCAAACATTGAATACTTAATTTATTTCCTTTTTACTTGTGTCCATGGTTGTCATTGGCCTAAACTTATGGTTAATCTGGCACCATACCAGGCTGGAACTATACAGCTTCCACACAAAAGATTCTCAACAGGTTGCTTAGGGAAGGAGAGGATGATGCTCATTTCTCTAAAGATGTATAGGATATCTGGTGTGTTCTTTCAGTCTACTTATATCTTGCTGAAACCCTGCCTCACACTGGCCAATATGAGTAACTTTACTCCCCCTGCCATCCCTGTTAAGGAGAACTGCTACTTTTGTTTTTGTTGTTTTTTTTTTTAATGTTTTATTTATTTCTAGGAGAGAGAGAGAGAGACAGCGTGAGCAGGGGAGGGTCAGAGAGAGAGGGAGTCACAGACTGAAACAGGCTCCAGGCTCTGAGCTGGCAGTCAGCACAGAGCCCGACGCGGGCTCGAACCCACGAACCGCGAGATCATGACCCAAGCGAAAGTCGGACGCTTAACCGACTAAGCCACCCAGGCGCCCCAAGAACTGCTACTTTTGAAACTGTAAAACCAATGAATTTACATGTGATTTCTCAGCTGTGTGGATTCTGAGAGGTGGGATGGAGAGAAAAGTTAAGGTATTAAGGTTTGTTGTCCTAAAGATATTCCTTTCATGCTAAGGAGAATGTAATTGTATTCTTATAACATGATTCCCTTAATGGGCGTCTCATAAAGCCAGAAAATGTGGTAAAATGAAGATGATACCTTAATGCCAGAGATACTATATCTAGAATAAAAGAGGATGAATCTCTAGGATATTAGAAACAAAGAAATATACCCAGCTTTAATGATAAACCCTCTTAGATTTAGTTCTTTCTGACCCAGTGCCAATCTTCTCCTGGAACCTGCTATTTGTGCCAGGCTTGCCCTTGTCCTCTGAGCTCCAGTAATTCTAAAGCTGCCTTTTTGCCCCTTCCATGCCTATCCTGACTTTTGAACTTGCATGGAAATCTTCCATTTAAGGGAAAAATCCTCATAGGAGAAAAAACAGTCTAACATACCATGTTCTATCTTTCATTCAATGAAACCATCTTTACCTCTAAATCACATAGCAGAAAATTACTCCTTCCAAACAAAATGCAGTTTCATCAATAATTACATTTTTTAACTAGGAAAATTTAATAATCAACAATCCCTAAATCATTGGAAAAGAACACCCTGCTAGTGTTTATCTGGGTCAAAGGAGTGCTACAAATTTTTAAGTATATGGCAAAGGTTGATTTCTATAAAGAAATCAGGATTTCTGCAATTTGATTTGTAGAATATAAGGTTACTGCAAACATCCAAAGGTTCACTGGAAATATTGCCATGGCATCATTCTCATCCCTAGATCTCATCCCTAACATCTTTTTGATGTTAACAAGTAACACTGGCGGACATTTTGAATCAGCAGCATTGAGGTTATGATTCACTTCGTCTTTCATGGTGTAACTTCCAGACCTTCAGCCTACTTCAGACCCACTTTGCCTGGAGCAGCTGTATACTTGTTGCTAAGGGTAATTGATAAAGTTAGTACTTTTTAATGGGTTTTTGGGGTGTTTGTGGAGGGTTTGAAGTCAACAGCCAAGAAAGGATTTTGAAAGGCATTTTTAGTACAAAAAAGGCAACTTTATTAAAGCACTGGGACAGGACTCGGGCAGGAAGAGCTGAACTGGTGTTGTGCAGAGTGACTGCTTATACTGTGGAGCTGGGGGAGGTAAAGTCAAGAGGAAATTTCTTAAAGGGATTTCCATATTCTAAAGAGGATTTACAGATGACTGGTGACCTAGTTATTGTCAATCTAAGGTTGTTTTTTGCTCTTGCAAAACATTATCATTAAGATAGTAAGGAGTTCCTGGAGATGAGTCTATTAATAAGATTATTGTTTTCTTATAATATTACTAAGATATTTGTAAACTGATGAATACTATCAGTTTAACCATTTGTTTTCTGACCTTTCCATTGTTCTTGGGCAGCTAGAAGTGCCTGCAGACTATCACACACATCTCCCCTGGGGAAGTAGGGGATAATGCTACCTTGTGCTTGGCCCTCCATTTGCTTTATGGTCCCTCATTGTTTGTGTTTCTCTTTCTCCAGTGTGAGCTCTTGTTCAATCAACCTGCTGTCAAAGTGTCCTAAAGACCTTTTTTCTCAAAGCAAAGTTTGTGTTTGTGTGGCTCCCTTGACTAACATGAGGAGTTTCTGCTGGAGACGGAAATGTTTCAAAAATTGGATAAACCAAAAAGTAGAATATAATTTGGTTCTAAGTTCATTCTCATTTTGTCATTCCAAAACCGTCTTGTAAATATTTGGAAATGGAGACTTGGTCTTATTTTGTGTAAGTTCTGGGAGTTTCATTTTATTAAAAAAAATAATGCATACTTCACATTTAACCGACATTTATATTAGTTCATTGACACAACTAGGCTTCTCAACTAGAAATTTCTTATAACCTATATATTTTTTTATCTTTCGTATACTTTCAACTTAATAAATTAAAGAAGATATTTTTCTATAACAAATATTTATACACTTATATATCATTTTTGGGAAATATTGCAATAGCAAGTTTTCATGGATAAAGAGTGTCCATGAATAGTAGATATTATTAACACACAAGCTCTTTTTTAATGTTTATTTATTTTCAGAAAGAGAAAGAACAAGAGTGAGTGAGTGAGGGAGGGAGGGGCTGAGAGAGAGGAAGAAAGAGAGAGAATCCCAAGCAGACTACATTGTCAGCCCAGAGCCCTATCCAGAGCTTGATCTTACAAACTGTGAGATCATGACCTGAGCTGGGATTAAGAGATACTCAACCAAATGAGCCACCCAAGCACTCCTAACCCACAAACCTTTTGAAAACTTCAGGCCAGTGATTCACTAAGTTCAAATATTCCTTTTTTATTTGCCTATATAACTATGTTCATGCAACTCATTTTTTAAGAATATCTTGTATTCCCATTCAGCTGCTTCTAACCTGAAGGCTCTGTTCGAATTTCACCTTTTCAGATTACATAAAATTTCATCTACCTAAACTCACAATGGCCCATTTTTTTCATTGTTGTCTTACCCATTCTATTTATCTTTAACATTTAAATCAAATTTCTGGACTAAAGTTGATTTAAGGCTTGAGTCTAAGCTCTTTGACTCACTGCTGTGTGAATTCGGACTTTTAAATCCTCTGTTCCTTCTTTTGTAAAATGGTGGTAGTAATACCTATTTGAGAATACATGTGATGATGTATTGGGGTTCCTGTGCCTGGGTGGTTCAGTCAGTTGAATGTCAGACTATGGATGTCAGCTCAGGTCATGATCCCAGCTTGGCTCCATGCTGAGTGGGGAGCCTATTTAAGATTCTCTCTCTTGGGGTGCCTGGATGCTTCATTTGGCTAAACATCAGGTTATGATCTCACCGTTCATGAGTTTGGGCCCAGCATTGGGCTCTCTGCTGTCAGCATGGAGCCTACTTCAAATCCTTTGCCCCCTTCTTTCTCTGCAAGTCTCCAACTCATGTTCTCTCTCTAAAACATAAATACACATTAAAAAAAAACAAACAAAAAATTTCTCTCTCTCTCTGCCCCCCTCTCTCTAAAATAAAAATTTTAAAAATGTGATGATGTATACAAAGGATTTAGCATAATTCCTGGGCCATAGAAAATAATAAGTGTTGCCTTATCATCATGATTGATACTCTGGTTTTACCATAGTTGGAATAATTGATGGGCCTCTCTTTTTAGTATTCAAAATAAGACTCCAAGATCTCCCTCTATCTTGTTTATATGAGATTGTCTTCCTTTGTTTCTTAGCACACCTCTGCCCTTAGTTACATAGCTTTTACACTATGCATAACCACTTTAAAGAAGAGAATTTCTGTCCTCCTGCAGGTTTTTCCTGGAATGTGCCCTTCTGTGGTATTAGAGAATAATGACAGTTTCCCTCAGTTAGTCCTGAGGCCCAACAGTTCCCACTAATGATATTTAAAATTTCTTGAGAACAAAAGATTATGTTGTAACATTTTTAGCAAGTAGTGCTAATTAACTTTATACTTGTAATTTGTAGCTTTCTACCCAACCAGTCTTTAATAAATATATCCCCACAATCCCCCATTGCCTGGCAGATAGTAGTTGTGCAATAAATATTTTCTTTTCACGATCATTAGCCTGCAAACAAGGGCTTTCTTTACTTTTACTTTCCAACTCTTTCAGTTACTCCTCTCCAGTGAAGTTGTTAATAAGTAATGAAGTGTCTGAAGCCAGGATTCAGAGGACAGTAGCCTAGGGCTTGGATAAGACATAATGCAGAGAAGAAAGCCCACTTCACAACTGGGCTTCTTTCCAATATGACTAAGCTTCCATTTTATTTCTTGACTCTGAGTTAAGATGGAATTCTACCTTAGGAGAAATACTTCAACTTTTAAGGATAAAGTGGTAGAATATGTTTTTCTTTCAACCTCAATATTAGAGCTCACAGATAAATTCTATTTTCCACTGTGAAATGAAGATATCAGAGTCCCTGCTCACGTATCATTGATTGTGGACAGAGTCTTTGGTAGTCTAACAGTAGTTGTCAGAGATAAATCTCCAATTAGAAAACAAACACATAAAAAAGAATTTTTGTTGAATTAAATTGGCATGTTACCAAAGTCATTTAAAATACTATTAAAAAACAAATCACCTAGTTAGGTTTTACCTAGAAGGAAGGAGAGAAAGAGTTAAAACAGTTTGTTGGCCTCTTATATTTTTTCCTATAAAGTCATAAAGCTTAATTCAAAAATTTTCTGGAATTTAGAGTGCCAGAGGCTAAGCTAAAAATAATTTCCCCTCATTAGATCTTGTAGTTTAACCTCTGAAGTGGGAGGTTTGTGACAGCTACATCAAGACTCCAACTCACAAAAGCACCATTCAAAAAGGAAAAGAATAAAGAGGAACTGTTGCTATTAAATGACCCATAGAGAATCCAGGAGACAAAGAAGACTATTTCTGTCACTTTCTGGGACCAAGCATAGGGTTGCTGGGCTGTTCAAGGTGGATCACTTCTGTCAGCTCTAAAGGTATCATGTGCTAAATGAGCATGAAATTTTATCTGGGAGCAAAGCCTTGGAAGTTAAACTTGACTAGACAATTACAGGAATCCGAGGAGAAAAAAAGCAGCCAAGGGTTTGCTCAATAACTCCAGTGAAAATTAATAATCAGTAATTGTCTCCCCATCTCCTTTTCCAAGCACTGAACTGAGCTTTTGTATCATCTCTGTAGAATGGAGAAAAATGAAGCCAAAAAGACCTGAAGTCCAAGCTACTCTTGAAATCTGTGACCAAGGTTGAGGGTGGGTTTAATTCCTGAAATAAAGACTTCTAGATTTTAGTTTTTTGTTTTGTTTTGTTTTATCTTTCTTTAACTTCATGATCCACATGGTAAAATGCTTATTACATTATTTTAGTCTCCCTACTTTTATTGGATAACAGATTCTGATATTCTTTGAGATCTACTCAGTCATGTTTGTGATTATGTCACTGATAGAGGATGAAGAGAAGAGGATTGGTGTATCAGCTGAATTCAGTCAGGTGAATAGAGCCACTTTGAGTAATATAGAATAAAAGACTATGATAAGAATTAGGCCATCTACAGTTGTGGGAGGTGTTTTTTTTTTTTTTTTAACTTCTGGAAATTGCCTCTTTGTCTGGTGGGAAACTAAAGAGACCACATATCCACAAAATCAGGTGTTGGGAAGAGAACTTGGACATAAAATTGGGGAGAGTGAGGATACATTGAAATCTGTGAGGATGAATTAGAACTAGGATCTGCCTCTCAATGCTTTCAGCATTAATGGTGTGGACAACTTGCAAAAAACACTGGCACATTTTCCTCTGGCTCAGAACTCAGAAAAACTGAGAGTCCTAATGGAAACTGGGGGAGGTGTGAGTCCTGATGCTCCCTCATGCCAACAAGGTGAGCCAACAGATTAATAAAGATGAATGGCATCCACAAGAGCTCCTGACCAAATATCTTTATTCAGAGAAAAATGGCTGCTGCTTTACTGCTGCCTTCTAAATATGTACATTTTTCTTAGAGCCAACACCAACCTAGGACTATACAGGTAAGAATTCTATGAAACATAATTCTAGCTTAGCTATGTAGATGCCATTCAAAACTTGTCATGACCCATATTTATTCACTACCATGCTTTCTAGGCACTGCACCAATTTTTATCCCATTTAAATACTTCTGTGAGATGGGTGCCTGAGTGACTTAGTCAGTTAAGCATCTGACTCTTGATTTTGGTTCAAGTCATGACCTCATGGTTTATGAGATGGAGTCCCAGGTGTCAGGCTCTGCACTGACCATGGAACATGCTTAAAGATTCCCTCTATTTCCCTCTTTTTCTGTCCCTACCTGCTCTCTCTTTCAAAATACCTATAAAAATATTTTTAAAAACTTGAGAAAGTATTTCACCCTTGAGAAATCTGATGTTAGGTAATGAACTTTTCTAAAACTTCTAGAAACTGAGATAGATCAGATTTTAAATTAAGACCAAGTATTTTGACTTCAGCTAATGATTAATCCTTATGTTTTCCTTTATTAGCATTATACTATCCACAACTGAATACTTTTTTAAAAAATATTTTTAATTTATTTCTAGGAGAGAGAGAGACAGCGTGAGCAGGGGAGGGTCAGAGAGAGAGGGAGATATAGACTCTGAAATAGGCTCCAGGCTCTGAGCTGGTACTCAGCACAGAGCCCAACGCGAGGCCTGAACCCACGAACCATGGGATCATGACCTAAGCGAAGGTCGGACGCTTAACCAACTAAGCCACCCAGGCGCCCCCACAACTGAATACTTTTTATGTTGTATGTCAGTCAGGGTTCCATGGCATTGCCCATCCTAAGTTATTTGAGAGAGCTTAATAAAGGAACTATTTAGAAAGATTTTTCAGCAGGGATTAGGAAAAAATAGTAAATCCCCAGTATTAGCAACTTCTTGACTACTAGCAGAAAGTTACAGCAACCAGTATATCTGAAAATGGAAGGGAAAAAAGGAGTTACCACTACCCAAAGTGTGTAGCTCTATGAAGAAGACCATCAGACAGGAGCAGAGTCTTTGATGAAAGGAAAAATCCAACTTCTAGAAAGAAGGGAAAAGAAAGAATACTACAGCTAAATGTCTTTCAGCCTCCCTTCTTGTGCTCTCCATTTACTGACTTCTGTTCATATAACTCAACTAACTCTTGGAAACCAATGAGCTAAGGAGTCCTTTTATACCATCAACAGAAGTAAAGAAGGCAGTATCTTTGGGGGCAGTGAAGGATGAAGAAAGATGGATGGAGATTGATCCAGAGGAGCAAATGGAAAATATCAAGCCTATATTAATTATGCCAAGAGTAAAGCATTGGTAATGATTTTAAGAAAAACATTTTGCTTTTACACAGACTCATATACATATAGTAAAACATTTTTTCAAGATAATACCTGAACTTTTATTTCTTTCTGTCTTTATTTCTTAATTTTTTTAATGTTTATTTTTGAAGCAAAGAGAGGCAAACCACAAGCAGGGAAGGTGCAGAGAGCAAGGGAGACACAGAATGTATGCTGTCAGCGCAAAGCGCGATATGGGGCTCAAACTCTCAAACTGTGAGATTATGACCTGAGCCAAAGTTGGAATACTTAACCAACTGAGCCACCCAGGTACCCCTCTTCCTTCCTTCCTTCCTTCCTTCCTTCCTTCCTTCCTTCCTTCCTTCCTTTGTTCTTCCCTCCCTCCCTCCTTCCCTTTCTTCCTTCCTTTCTTCTTTCTTCTTTCTTTTTGTAATGGCTAGACTTTACTTAGTTACTATCTAATAAACAATTCTATGGTTTTCATCATCGACTATTTTTCAAATTCTGGATATACTGTATAATGAGCTATTTAAAAAAAAAAAAAAACAAAACAAAGAAACAGAAGCAAAACCACAAGGCCAAAACTATACCATAGCTAAGCTTCTACTGAGGGTGTTTGGCAAGAGGGGTGGGAAGGTTGACTGGCAGAGGTGCAATTCCCTGAGCCCATGAGTAGATCATCAAAGCACTTCTTTAATAAGACATCAAAGGCTGCTACATGCTGTTGGGTATTTCTGAGACTAAAACTAAGGTGAACTGTAAGTGCTTCACAGCAGAAAATAGAAGAGTAAATATTTTCTGAAGCATTGGGTTCTTCTTGGCAAAACCTTCCCACTATTCGTTTCCAGCTTTTTTACATTCTAGAAAAATCTACTCTAAGATCTGCAAGTTCAGATTTTCTTATCTGAAAAGTTTCTGAGAAGTATTTGCCATGTATTTAACCAGGCTCTCTGCTGTACCTTCCCAATGCCTTTGTGAAGTGGGCCTTACCATAGCTAGAGGAGGAAGAGACAGTATCTTTTCTTACCATTAAAGCTGAAGTTTAGACTCTAGTCCCTCAATGAGGTGATTTCTAGCAAGAGCACATGTATGCAAAGACAGCTATCAAGCTAAGTTACAAACCTCCTTACACTCCACTTCCATCTTAAGATAGTGTCAGATTTTAACACATATTCATGGCATATGATAGAAAGCAAAGTGTCCGTGTCCACAGTCTGGGGCCAGTGTTGATTGTAAAGTTGGAGGAAAATTGCTGAATTTCTTCAAACTTCTGTTTTGTTATCTGTAAAATAAGAATATTGTTACCTAGTTGGTTTTCTGGCAAGGAACAATTGAAATAACATGTATAGAACACATATCATGGGGTAGGCAGTTAAAATGGCAGCTTCTACGAGATTCTAGGAAGTGGGCAGCTTGACTTCTTTTTTCAAAATTCCCTGTCCAGCCAATGCAAAACCAATTAATAGCTATATATATATATTTTTAATTAATGTTTATTTATTTTTGAGATAGACAGACAGAGTGTGAGCAGGGATGGGAAGAGAGAGAGCGAAAGGCAGAATCCAAAGCAGACTCTGGGTTCTGAGATGTCAGCACAGAGCCCAACATGGAGCTTGAACTCACTGACCACAAGATCATGACCTGAGCTGAAGTCAGATGCTTAACCGACTGTGCCACCCAGGCACCCCAATAGCTATCTTTTCTGAGTTGACCAGCTGCTAAGGCCAGCAGGAAAGCCAGTCCTGAAGGTAGGAGAGGGTCCTCATAGTCTGTGAGGTCAAAGAAGAAAAATAGGAAGAAAAAAATTGAGAGAGCCTGGGAATCAGCAGTAAAGTACAAAGATAAGAATATAAAAAATACAGAGAAGAGATTGACTGCAGATATTCATATATCCAGATGGGAAGGGGAAGGCTGCCTTCAATGACTGTTCTCAGAAGACCCACAGGTTTCCTTCTTCACTGATGTTGACCTTTTTGATATAGTCCTTTGCTATGAGCCTATCAAAGCACTGCTTCCTTTATATGTCCCTATAACTCTTCTTTCTGCCTAATTCTATAATCACTCTAGTTTTTCTTTTGCTGGATCAGACCTAACTGTTCTTGTGTGTGTGTGTGTGTGTGTGTGTGTGTGTGTGTGTGTGTGTGTGTGTGTGTGTGTGTGTGGCACTCCTCCTTGCAACAAGCAATAATCCTGGCTTTCCTGGTCTAAAGGTTCAGGAGGGGAAGACAAATCTGAGAGATGAGTAGCTTTTTCCTGGTGCCTCAGGAGAGACTGTCAACCTATAAAACTCCAGGGCCAGATAACATTTTATCTCCTACAATTTATGAAACTTTCACTCTATAACTTCTCACAGAAATTATAACTAAGTCTCAGAGAGTAGTGAAAGATAAAAAAGTAACATGACTTGCAAGAAGTAGAAAGTAGAAAATGGACTGCTTCTAGAAAATCAGACATAAGGGAACATAGACAACATATTAAGCAATAAAGTAGCAATCTAATAATATACTCATTTACTAGGAGTCCATTTGAAACTAAAACCATTTTGTCAATTAATTGGATAATTTTAAAACTGAAAGAGTCAGCAAATAAACTAAGAATTATTGACACTGAAGAGACCAAAATTAGCCTCCTAGAAATCACATATTTAAAAAAAAAACAAAATACAGAGTAAAACTATAGAACAATGAAAATAAAGAAAAGATACGAGACAAAAGGATATGTTTAGGATTCCTTGCAGATCTATTTCAGATGGGAAACATGAATAGAAAAAAGACAGGAAAAAATAAATGAATAATAAAGGAATCTTTCTTGAGAAATACTTGAGGCTTCAGATTGCAAATAATCACTAAGTTACTGGAAACATTGGTTAAAAAAAAAATGTCCTTGCCTGGGCATATTCTGATAACATTGCTAAATGCCAAGGATAACATTTATGTTGTTGCTGTTAAGTATATCATTTTCCAGACTCAGAGAACAGGTTCCTTAGTAAATAAAAACAGTTAGACCAATTACAGACTTCTCTTCTAAAACCTTGGAAGTTAATGACATTGTAATAACACCTGCAGAGTATAGAGCAGTGAGGCTACCATCCAAGTATACCGCATTAAGCCAGGATATAACTTATCTATTACGGAGATTGAAAGACATATGAGGTATTGCAAGAATGAGAGAATGTATCACTAACATTTCCAGTCTTAGCTTTCCGTGAGATAAAACTCTAGAAAAAAGAAAAAAAAAATCAAAACAGTGACCTCTAGATAGAAGGGAGTCTAAAAGGAGACGCAACGGCAATGAGAATAAATCTTAAAAAGTATAGTTAAATATAAAAATATGCTGAAGAGTGACTGTGGCTGTGTAATTTGGGTGTTAAATAAGCAATCTGTTAACATAGCAAAATATACTGTAGGGAAATCCTAACAATAGGCTAAATTAGAAGTTACTAGCATATTATAGGAATTTGAGACTGAGGTTGGGGTGATGAGGTAGAAGAAAAGCATCTAAAAATCTCACAGTGATAATTATGAAAAGGTGACAATATTGTTTTAAAAGTTCCATTTTGGGGACAGGGTAGTACAGAAATATAGAGTATTTAGTTCAAGGAAATAATTGAAATATTTCTCTTTGTAATATTTGTTTATATAGAATAGAAGCACATGTGTGATTATCGAATTTGGGAACAGTGGATTAGCAATAGTAGAATGAAGTGGTATGGAATCTCCATATTGACAAGGCAAGAGAAAGATCAATAGTAAATTGTTCTAACCAGAAAAAATTAAAAAGTATTGGAAAAGGAGAAAACAGCAAGGTAAGATTTATAATATAATTTAAGGTAGAAGGAATAAGCTGAATTGTTTTTATACACTAAATGTGATGGGAACAAGTTTTCCTATCATAAATGGGACACTGTTGAGTGGATTAAAAAATAAAGACACACATCAAAAAACACTGTTATATGTTATCCCCCAAAGTATATTTCAATTGTTAAAAAAAACTTTATCTAAAACTCCATTTGATTACACAGTGGTGTGCTAAAATAGACCATAAAATTCAAACAAAAATATAAGCAGAGAAATCAACATAAATATTAGTAAAGAAAAATCTAAGTTTAACAGCATAAAAGGTGACAGGGTATGAATAGGGAGAAATGGTATATAATAATCAAAGCCACAATTAACTAGGAAGGGATTAGAGCCCTATTACTCTAAATATCAAACAAAGTAGTACCTAAATCTATAATACAAAACAGTGGAATTCAAGAAGATATAGATGATATTAACATTATGAGGTAGATTTTAAATAAACTTCATTTAGAACACATAGATCTAATAAAATAATAGGTAAAGTTATATTTATTTTACCTATTTTCATGAGTATCTTGAAACATTTGTAAAAATTGGCATGTATTAGTCACCAATAACATGCAGAAAGTGTTAAAAATCAGATTGTGCAGGCCAGTTTCTGATCTTAACAAAATAGTAAATAATAAAATTGTAACAAAAGTAGTCACTAATTAGAATATAAGAAGCATTCTTAAATGGCATAGGATCAAAGATAAAAATCAAAACAAATTATAAACTATCTTGAAACTAATGAAAAGTGCACGATTCATAAAAAAAAAGTCCTATGAAAAGGAAATTTGTCACCTAGAAAATTTATAGTGGTAAATGCCTACATTATTTAATATGAAAGTCTAAAAATAAATGACTTTGGTGCTCTCTTAAGAAACTTGAAAATGACAGAATTATATACCAGAGCTAACTAAAAGTAATTAATTGTTAGAAAGAAAATCTGAAATTAATGAAATGGAAAAATAAATTAGTGGCTATACCCCTTCTGTGTCTTCACCTGGAAGTCTACTCATTTTTTTTTCAGTTGTATGCTGTTTTTGCAAAATCTGACCTTGTTGGAGAGTCTTGAAAATGAAGTTAGGGGCAACTTGAATTCATTGAGTTTTAACAAAACATTAGTGTCTAAGAGATGTTATGGCATTAATGGACTGAATATTTTTCTTCCATTTATAATGTTTATCAGGACTGTAGGCTAAGATGGTATGCTGAAGAGACAGCTACATTCTGTCTATGACAACAGAACTTATGAGCTTCTAGCTCAAATTACTTAATGTAAAACATAAGCAGGCCTTTCTATATTAGTTGATCCAAATTCTGTTCTTCCTATCTGCAGTTTGGAGAAGGCTTCACAGGGTGGGGAATGGTGAGGGGGTCTTATTCTTGATGAGTTCATGTGATGTGATGTGTGTGTGTGCATATGTGTGTGGCTTTGAACTGTAGCAAATGTGTCTAAAAAGGAAGACTTGTGTAACACTGAGACGATAATTCAATTGATTTAATTAGTAGACAAGGAGGAATGGAAACCCCTATTATAAAGTGTATACCTAGAGCTAAGTGTTCAGAGTAGTCAGCCAAAAAGGGTTGTGCCTATAAAGCTGTCTCTGGGAATCATATTTTCTCGGGACTTAACAGAAAACTTGTATTAATTTTATTTCAGAGTAAAAGCAGAGTATGATGGAAAGTTAAATAAATGAAAACCAACTGATGAAGGTAGAAGAAAAGGATAATTCCTTAAAAATTGAGATATTAGAAATCAAGCTAATGATATAGGACAGGGAAATATGAATCTTATAGTCCAGAATAGATCGACATTGAGAAGGAAAGAAAAAGAAAATTTTTTCATGAACGATCAAATCAATATTAGATGGCATTCTATGCAAGTTGGTTATTATAGATGAACATTTAACAATTGATTCTCTCCTAGAGAACACACTAAATAAAGCTACAGAATTAGGACATTAAGGAAAGTTTACAACATATTAGAAATATATTGAAGGAGAGCCAGTCAGTCTAATTTTAGAGTTGGTGTGGGAACTCATCAGAGTTATCCAAATCAGGGTGGGTAGAGAATGACATGATTTATTTGAACAGAATTCATTGCTTTCATATATCTTACTGTGAGAGACTACAGATTTCAAAATCTAAGGGGTTCTTTAAAAAACAAACATCTGATCCAAAAACCAAGGGAAAGTAGCAAATAAAAGGGCACTGAATTTCAGTAAACAAATGTAAGTTCTAGGTATATTTGAAAAGGAATGGAACTAAATGAACAGGCATATCAAACTACTAAAATTTAAGTAGGATCTCTCTGAAAGGAATAGAATAGATTCCACTCTTGCCAAAAATGATACAGCAGAACAAATACTACTTGAGTACATTATCATCAATAGCTGGGGTAAGCAAGTAAAGTATCTTTGGGAGAACACGCCAGATGTATTACTCTTCAGGAGGTGATTAAAATACAGATTTCAGGATCAATTACAACGTTGGCCCAATAATCTGTGAACTGTGATTCTCTAACTGAAACATATGTAGAACTGATGCTAAGATTTCCTACTGAGCTAGTTTCACAGGCCTAACAATCCCAAATTAAATGGACATGTCAGTGGTAATATAACAACCAAGCAAATATCCTCACTCATAGGGGAAGGAGGAAGCCATGTGTATTAGGATAGGCTAGCTTATGCCACACTAACAAATTAACTCCTGCATCTCAGTGCCTAAAAAAAATGGTTTAGTTTTGGGGCGCCTGGGTGGCTTAGTCGGTTAAGCGTCCGACTTTCGCTTGGGTCATGATCTCGCGGTTCGTGGGTTCGAGCCCCGCGTCGGGCTCTGTGCTGACTGCCAGCTCAGAGCCTGGAGCCTGTTTCAGTCTGTGACTCCCTCTCTCTCTGACCCTCCCCTGCTCACGCTGTCTCTCTCTCTGTCTCCTAGAAATAAATAAAGCATTTAAAAAAAAAATGGTTTAGTTTATATTAATAAACAATGGAAGAGGCCCTTCCCACATGGCTGATCTTGCTCATGAAGCAAGCAGAGTTGCTGGAGTTCCTCTCAATGATTTTTCACTGTTTCAGACTAGGCAAGTCTCACGTGACTTTCCATTGCTCACATTTTATTGGCCAGACCTAGTCATATGATTTTTATCTACATGAGTGTTGGGGTGGCTGGGTGGCTCAGTAAGTGGAGACTCCTTTGGCTCAGGTTATGATCACATGGTTCATGAGTTTGAGCCCTATGTCGCGTTCTGTGCTGACAATTCAGACAGAGACTGGAGCCTGCTTTGGAGTCTGTGTGTCCCTCTTTCTCTGCCCCTCCCCTGCTTGCTCTCTCTCTCTCTCAAAATAAATGAATAAATAAATAAGTATTAAAAATATTTTTAAAAAACTAAAAAGAGTGTTAAGAGCATTCATGTGCCTAGAAAGGAAAGTTTTGGTAAACTCTGGTAACATTTAGCACATGACATTGCCAGGATTATCCTACATCCAGTGCAGCACTGGTGATCACTGAACTCCAAGGGAAATTAAATTATGAAGCTTTGAATAAAATGTATAAAAAATAAAAGACACAAAAATAAGTAACCCAAGAGATGAAGGCTACTGTCATTGCAAAACATCAAATGCCATTTTCTGAGAAAGAAGAAATGGTTAGCTGGATGGTGTTCAACCCCAACCACCATACAGGCAAACTATTCTGCCAAATATAATTTGTTGACCAATTTAATTTAATTCACAGATGATGGATGGACTCCACACAAGTATCATAGATAATAGAAGTCACAGGAAAGTGAAAATCAAGAATATTTGCTCTATCCCGTCTCCTTTAGTTAGTTAGTAATGAATTATTCCTCTGGCCTTTGTGAATGTCAAGTATAAGACTTCAGAAATATAATTTGCCTGGGCTGGGGATTGGTTTTCAGATTTTATTGATACAGGATTAATGGCATAAGTTTTCAATGAAAACTTGGATTCTTTAAAAAGTGAGGTACATGAAACATTTTTAATTGTACTAATTCAGTTTGGAGTTGCTAAAATAACCAAAAATTTTTTTAACTTTTTTTTTTTTTTTTTGAGAGAGAGAGAGAGTGAGCAGGAGAGGGACAGAAAGAGAGGGAGACAGAATCCAGAAACAGGCCCCAAGGTCTTAGATAGCTATCAGCACAGAGCTCCATGTAGGGCTCAAACCCGCAAACTGTGAGATCATGACCTGAGCTGAAGTCAGACGCTTAACCAACTGAACCACCCAGGTGCCCCATAAATTTTTTAGTAGTATTCACCTCAGATGGTTGTATCTAAAGAAATGAAGTCTACCTAGGTGTAAAGAACTTTTTTGACTGAGGAAGTAGGTAAAATGTTGCATATTTTACACTTTAGTTTAAAAAAAATAACAGGCTATTTGTCACCTGTTATTAAAATTTCCAAACTATGAAAGAATATGGTGATGAACAATATACATCTGCTATTATTGACACATAAAAAAACTTGTTAATCCCTTGCACTATTTTGATAGATAGATATAGATATGGTAGATATTGATAGATATATAAATATATATATAGATATTTCAGTCTCTTCATTGACCATTTCAAAAAAGTTGTAGACATCATGATAATTAACTCCTAAAAACATTGCATAAGGACATACTCCTCAATAACCAAAACATTAACCATATAACAATATTATATCTATATTAATTTAAAATGATTTGACTATGCTGATGCATAGGAGCACATGTACCCCAATGTTCATAGCAGCACTCTCCACAATAGCTAAAACCTGGAAAGAGCCTAAGTGTCCATCAACAGATGAATGGATCAAGAAGATGTGGTTTATCTATACCATAGAATACTCCATGGCAATGAGAAAGAATGAAATCTGGCCATGTGTAGCAACATGGATGGACCTTGAGGGTGTTATGCTGAGCGAAATAAGTCAGGCAGAGAAGGACAAATATCATATGTGTGCACGTATAGGAGGATTAGGAGGAGCTTAACAGAGGACCAAGGGAGAGAAGAAGGGCGGAAATGGTGGGGGAAAGGGGGAGAGGCAAACCATGAGAGACTCTTGAATGCTGACAAAAACTGAGGACTGAAGGATGTGGGGGGGAGGAGGGATGGGCACGAAGGAGGACACTTGTGGGGATGAGCACTGGGTGTTATGTGGAAACTAATTTCACAATAAACTATTTGTAAAATAAATAAATAAATAAATAAATAAATAAATAAATAAATAAATAAAAAAGAAATCATACAATAGCTCATTTGAATGTATTCCATAAAGTAAAATTTACTCTTGATTAGCTGAAAATGTAATATGCTCTAATAAACCCTGAATAATTAAAAATAAATAAATAAACTGATTTGACTAATTATAGTTTCATGTTTTCATGATAACATTTAATCAAGTTTTCACTTTACATTTGATTGAAATATTCATCACATTTCTTTTAATTTAGAACAATTTTCCTCCCCCTTATAAAAATAGCAATAGTTGTTCAAGATACTGGGCCAGTTTTCTTTTAGATCTCTATTTCTTTTTTTTTCCTTGCAGGGTCATTTTAGATAATTCTCTGTGTATATCATTGAATCTTTTTAAAAGTTGTATATAATAGCTTGATTCCATCTGTGTTAAGTATTTCTTCTGTTGGGAATATTTCTTAAGAGTTATTTACTTCTGGGGCACCTGGGTGGCTCAGTTGGTTAAGTATCCAACTTCAGCTCTAATAATGATCTCTTGGTTTGTGAGTTTGAGCCTGTGCTTACATCTTGGAGCCTGCTGTGGATTCTGTGTCTCCCTCTCTCTCTACCCCTGCCTCATTCATGCTCTGTCCATCTCTTTCTCTCAAAAATAAATAAACATTTAAAAAATGTTGCAGAGGTATTTACTTCAGATTATATCACATCAGGAGGAACATATTGTCAAGTAATTTACTTGATGTTAAATTTGGTCACTTTTCTTTAAGGGGTGACAATCAAACTACTCCATTATAAAAATAGTTTTTCCCATTGCAGTAATCTGTGGTGATATTTTGGCAGTATGCAAAAATCCTGCCTACATCAATTTTGGCTTCTTTTTTAGCATCCACTGATGATCTTTTCCTGACACAATTATTGTATTTGATGTCCAAAACACTAGCATACATTATTTATTAGCTGTCATAATTCTGTTTTTTTTAAAGATTCTCTTTTCAACTGTTAATGAACTATATTTCCTCATAAAAAGACACAGAAAAAATTCTTTATTCCCTTTACGTTTTTAAAGAAATTAATGTCAACAGTCATTTTTGATGTCAATTTTTTCCTGTTCTTTTTTTCTCTTAAATTATTTCCCAGAGAAACAACTTTTAATTTATTTGTTCATCATATTACTATTCTGTTACCTAACATGTTAACTTCTATTATTAATATGTCTTTATAATGCTTGTCTTTGGTTTGTATGTTCTTATTGGATGTTTAATTTTCTCATTCTTACTGATATAACTTTTTAAGGTTTTGCAGTTCATCTGAGTACGTCTTTTGCTATATTCTGTATATTCTAAAATACATAATTTTCATTAACATAATTATTTGAATATAACACAATTGTCTCATGTCTTTCTTTCAGTTTCTCAAAAACAATCCTCCACTGTTGTCTTGCTGTGTGTGTTAATGTTGAAAAGTCTGATGCCAACCTGAATTTGTTTGGTTTTTCCAAACTTTGCTGAGATGTAATTGGTATATAACATATAACTTTAATGTGTAAAACAACTTTAAAGTGTTTCTGTTTGAGACACCTGGGTGGCTCAGTCAGTTGACCCTCTGAATCTTGATTTGGCTCAGGTCATGATCCCAGAGCTCTAGGATCCAGCCCCACATTAGGCTCAACACTGAGCATGCAGCTTGCTTAAGATCCTCTCTCTCTCTCTCTCTCTCTCTTTCTCTCTCTCTGTCTTTGTCTCTTTCTTTCTCTCTCCCTCCCTCTGCCCCTCTCCCCCACTTGTACACACACTCTCTCTCTCAAAAAAAATATGTGCTATGTTTGATTTGATATACTTATATACTGCAGTATGATTACCACTGCAGTGTTATCTAACATCTCCATCAAGTCATATAATTACTATTTCTATTTTGTGGTGAGAACATTTAAAATGTTAGCAATATCCAAGTACATAGAATTGTACTGTTATATGGTATATATGTTATATATATGTGTGTTATATAATATATATAATGTAATATATATATTACATTATATGAAATGATATACAGAATGATATATAATCCTCATTAATACAAATACACACACATAATTTCTTTATATATTCTTTCATTGACAGACACTTATATTGTTTCTATATATTGGCTATTGTGAATAATCTTGCAATAATCATGGGAGTGCAGATGTCCCTTTGATATCCTGTTTTCAATTTCCTTTGGTTGTATACCCAGAAGTGGGATTGCTGGATCATAAGGTAGTTCTAGTTTTAATTTTTTGAGGAACCTCTAATCTGTTTTCAATAGTGGTTATTCTAATTTACATTATCAGTAATGCACAATAGCTCCTTTTCTCCATATCCTTGCCTATATTTGTTATTTATTTTCTTCTTGATGATAGCCATTTGAATAGCTATGAGGTGACATCTCCTTGTTTTCATTTGGATTTAACTGAGGATTAATGATGTTGACTATTGGCTATTTGTATGTCTGTTCATTTCCTCTGCCCATTTTTAATCAGATTGCTTGTTTTTGCATAAGTTCTTTATGTGTTTTGGATATTAACCCCTTATCAAATATATGGTTTGCAAATGTTTTCTCCCTTTCTGTAGGTTGTCCTTGCATTTTGTTGATGCTTTCCTTTGCTGAGCAGAACCTTTTTAGTTTGATGTAGCTTTGTTTGTTTGTTTGTTTGTTTGTTTAATTTGTTGCTTGTGCTTTTGGGTCATATCTAAAAATTCATTGCCATACCTGCGACAAGGAGTTTTTTGCTATTGTTCTCTACTCAGAGTTTTACATTTTCAGATCTTACATTTAAATCTTTAATCCATTTCAAGTTAATTTTTGTGACTTACTTAAGATTAAAGTCCAATTTCAGATTTCTGCATGCTCTTACCTAGTTTCTCCAACATTTGTTGAGGAGACTTTCTGTTCCCCATTGAGTATTCTTGGCTCTCTTACCAAATATTAGATGACTAGATATGCAGGATTTTATTTCTGGACTCTCTGTTCTGTTTTATATGTCTATTTTTATGCCACTATCATATTGTTTTGATTGTTATAGGTTTGTACTTTAGTTTGAAATCTGTTGGAATTTTGTTAATGATTGCATTAAATCTATACATAGCTCTGGGTAGTGCGGACATTTTAACAATATTCATTCTTCTGATTCATGAACATAGAATATCTTATATGTGTTTGCATCTTGCTTAGTTTCCTTCATCAGAGTCAAAGTTTTTAGTGGAGACATCATTTGTCTCCCTGTTTAAGTTCATTCCTAAGTATTGTATAGTTTTGATGCTATTTTTTTTTTTTTAGTATTTTTAATTATTTCTAGGAGAAAGAGAGACAGCGTGAGCAGGGGAGGGTCAGAGAGAGAGGGAGTCACAGATTCTGAAATAGGCTCCAGGCTGTGAGCTGGCAGTCAGCACAGAGCCCGACGCGGGGCTCGAACCCACGAACCGTGAGATCATGACCTAAGCAAAAGTCGGACGCTTAACCGACTAAGCCACCCAGGCGCCCCAGTTTTGATGCTATTTTGGATGAGGCTATTTTGTTAATTTCTTTTCACATATTTTGTTGTTTATGCTTGGAAGTACAGTGGATTTTTGTATGTTGATTTTATATACAACTTTACTGAATTTGCTCACTAGTTTTAACAGTTCTATGGTTGAGACTGCAGGATTTCTTTTTTAATGTAATATCATGTCATCCACTAATACAGTATATTTCTTGTCTTAATTTGGATGCCTTTTATTTCTTTATGTTGCCTAATTGGTCTATGTAGGACTTTCAGTATTATGTTGAATAGGAGTAGTAACAGTGGGCATACTTGACATGTTGTAGTCCTAAAAATTTTTTTTATTTAAAAAAAGATTGCAACTTTTCATTGTTAAAAATAATGTTAGCTGTTGGCTTGTCATATATTGCTAAGATAGTAGCCATGAGGGTGGTGACGAAACGGATCAGATTTTACATGAATTTGGAAAATCAAGCTGACAGGTTTGGCTGATAAACTTTGGTCTGAGGTAATCAAGAAAGATTTAAAAAATGAGGCAAGTTGGGACACCTGGGTGGCTCAGTGGGTTGTGTGTCTGACTTTGGCTCAGGTCATGATCTCACTGCTTGTGGGTTCAAACCCCATGTCAGGCTCTGTGCTGACAGCTTGGAGTCTGGAGCCTGCTTCATATACTGTGTGTGTGTCTCTCTCTCTGATCCCCCACCCCAACTCATACTCTCTCTCTCAAAAAAAAAAAAAAGAGGTAAGCATAATTCCAAGCTACTTTGGCTGTGCCTGTAGAAGCATGAAATTGCCACTTACTGACCTATGGAAGTATGGGATAAAGCAGGTTTAAGTTCAGAAACTTAACCAAACAGTAGTTTGGTTTTGTTGAGGTTAGGTGTAAACATACACATGAACATGCCAGTTAAACAGTTGGATATAAGATTTTGAGATTTAGGGGAAAGATCAGAAATGGAGATGGAAATTTGATAGTTTTCTTACTTGAACAATAGAAGTAAGAAGAGAGTTATTTATTATCTAACTTAATAATCACCTGAAATAGAATAACACTATTTCTACTTCTTTTTCAATATTTGTACTCAAATTCATTTTGGAGAATACCCTTCAAGGGAAAAAATCATTACTTTTGATTTTGTGTCTCCATCTTCTAAATAGAGCTAGTTTCTACTAAATACATCTTGAAATAATAAATACATAGATAAACTTTGAGTCTACTGGCTTGAAATGTCAGTAAATTTTTTTTAAATGAAAAAATGTCTCTAATATGTAGGTGTCATGAAGAATGTAAAAATGTGTCAAAATCAGATCCTGATTTTAAGATTTTGTATCATCCCACCATTTATATCACATGAACTTCATTCCCTGGTTGTATGATGGGATGATTAATTTATTAGTCAGGCTGAAACAGATAATATTCTTTTACCACATATGTAGAGGTTTATGCTTCTTCTTATTCATTTAGTCATAGATAAGAGAAACTTAATGAACCTTAGGGTGTTTTATTAACAAGCAAACACAACATCATGATTGAAATACTATACCAAAACCAGGTCAAAGGAATATGCATTTACAAAACTTTATGTAGCCAAAGACTCTACCAGTTTGTAATCACTTCTAAGTTACTTCCATTTTCCCCTACATTCTTTTCATCATCAAAACAACCCATATCCATAAATAAGCATTATCCATTAATAGTCATTTGTGGCATGAATATAGCTATAGTAATTACTTAATGATATAGGTAGGATTATAAGTGAGAAAATACTTGTAAAACATACTGTTATATATCATACTAATAATTATAGATAGTAGCAGTCCAAATTTTTACTTTAAAAACATACTGTTTAATTTTACCTATTTAAAGGTTTAATTTCTCTTTTTTGTCTAGTTCAATTTACTACATTAATCATACTTTAAGAATATAGCATTTAGGGGTATAGGCTTTAAATAACTGAGCATCTTATGTCATAAACGAATTTATAAGAAGAATATCAAGGAGTTCACAGAATTGACAGAAGTCTTGGTGAGCCAGATGTGAAAATGGGGATGAATCCAGGAAGGATGGGCTATTTTTTTAAAATGTTTTATTTATTTCTAGGAGACAGAGAGAGAGAGACATCGTGAGCAGGGGAGGGTCAGAGAGAGAGAGAGAGTCACAGACTGAAACAGGCTCCAGGTTCTGAGCTGGCAGTCAGCACAGAGCCTGATGCGGGGCTCGAACCCACGAACCGCGAGATCATGGCCTTAGCGAAAGTCGGACGCTTAACCGACTAAGCCACCCAGGCGCCCCAAGGATGGGCTATTTTGAAGTCTGCCATGATAAGGTCACAGAAAGAGTTTGATTAAGAATACCATCACTAGGTATTCTTGGACTCACTGGATGGGATTATGTTAAAAATACTTATGTCTAGTGCTCACTTCAGCAGCACATATACTAAAATTGGAGTGGTACAGAGAAGATTGACATGGCCCCTGTGCAAGGATGACATGCAAATTCATGAAGCATTATAAAAAGAAAAAAATACTTGTGTCTAGTTCTCATTTTCAGAGCTTCTCATTTTATTGTCATAGAGTGCAGCCTGGATAATGAGATTTTTTTTGAAGCTCCTAGATGATTCTACTGTGTAGTACAATGTTATATTTCCTGGTCCAAGTGGTAGTGTCCATTTGCTTAAGGAATAGCTGAAATACTCTAATGACTCCTACCTTTATTATATGTTAATTAGTAAATTGACTAATAACTTATTTTTTAAGAATGATACATGTGTTTTTGAAAGTTTTGGGTCATTTATGTATTTATTTATTTTTGAGAAGAGAGTGTGAGTGTGGAAGGGGTGGAGAAGGAGAGGGAGAGGGAGACAGAGGATCTGAAGCAGGCTCTGCAGTGACAGCAGAGAGCCTGAAGTGGGGGGTTCTAATTCACAAACCACGAGATCATGACCTGAGCCAAAATCAAGAGTTGGATTCTTAACCGACTGAACCACCCAGCCCACCGTGTTTTAGAAAATTTTAAAACAAAGATAAGTATCTTATTAAAATTACACATAATCTCTTAAAGATAACTTCCATAAATATTTTCATTTATCTTTTCAAATAGTCTACTTTGTGTATGAGGGGTGTGTGTACGTGTATGCATGTGCCCACCCACGCATCCTCACATGTTCTTGTGTACTTTGGTTCACAGTAATTGAAGCTTCATGGCTGTTTTCTCTCCAGAAGATAATTTTTCTTTGCTGAATTGTGCCTTCTAAAGAGAGACCTCGAAAGGTTAAGGATTAATTCAGCTAATGAACTGTGAATATTGGTAAATTGACATTTCAAAGGGCAATGACATTCAATGGTGCTTTAAAACTCACTATCTCAGTGAATTAATATTTGAGTGTTTGAAAATATCAATTTCCCTTATGCAAAGCCATAGCAAAATTAACTGGTTGTCCTCATTTGACTCCTCCTAGTCTCTTTACCTTTATTAGTCTCCTTTTGCCTTCATGTATTTTCCTCTTCCCTAACAAATAAAAAATGAAAAGTCATTTAAAAACTGGTGCTATATTGGATTTGTTTAATGGGCTCTGTTTTTTTTTTGTTTTTTTTTTTTTTTAATTTTTATTTATTTCTAGGAGAGAGAGAGAGACAGCGTGAGCAGGGGATGGTCAGAGAGAGGGAGTCACAGACTGAAACAGGCTCAGGCTCTGAGCTGGCAGTCAGCACAGAGCCCGACGCGGGCTCGAACCCACGAACCGCGAGATCATGACCTAAGCGAAAGTCGGACGCTTAACCGACTAAGCCACCCAGGCGCCCCTAATGGGCTCTGTTTTAAACTTAAAAAAGAATCACATAAGGGGTGTCTGGGTGGTTCAGTCAGCTAAGTGTCTTACTTTGGCTCAGGTCATGATCTTGCAGTCTGCAGGTTCGAGCCCTGTATCAGGTTCTGTGCTGACTACTCGGAGCTTGCAGTCTGCTTTGGATTCTGTGTATTCCTCTTCTCTCTGCCCCTTACTAGCTCTTTCTTCCTCTCTCTCAAAAATAAACACAAAAGATACATACTTTATAATTTAAAGTACCTTATAATTTATTTAAAAACTTAAATCATGTAATTTTTAAAAAGTTGTTTACATATAAGTGGCATCATATAGAGTGATATTTATCAGCCTTCTTTAAAGCACAACTAAAATGTTAAACTCACAATCAATATTCAGCTGATTTGGATTTCTTACATTTGTAGAGTTTTAATATGTTAGTCTCTGTGCTCTGACCATATAGTCTTTGTGTTTAGAGAATTATTATTTTGGGGATGTTTGTCATTAGTTACTTCCTTTTAAAACTTTGAAGAGTTTATATAGTAGTTCCATATCTAATGAAGAAAAAATATATACTGTAGATGTGAGAAGGAAAATGTATATTTAGTTACAAAGCAAATACAACCACTTCCTGTTTATGCTAGGGCAGACACATGACTTGTAATAGGAGGCTAATTGGCAGAGGGCACATTAGAGGCAACCTCTTTCAACTCCTTATTGATTTTTAAGGAAATAAAACTCAACAGGATAAACCAAACATATTTATTTTACATTATGTTAATAATTAAACAGACTTGGAACCTCAGTTTCCTAATTCCCAATTCAATAATATTTCTAATATACTATAGTGGGAACTCTAATTACATCATCACAGATCTGTATTCTATTTTGTTTGCACCACTGGAAAATTTGGGCTATCAAACCAGGGGCATCCATTAATTCATCAGCAGGCTATTATCTGATTGTTCAAACTTTCACCTAAAAAGAGAGGAGAGAAGGGAGCATGTTAAGGTGTTAAGGTGATTTAATACTTTGGTAAAGATTCAATCATTTATACAGATTGATAATGTATACATTATACATTTATGTACATAGTCCTGAGATATATCAGTAGCTACAGATTTGATGACCAAAAAATTGCAATGTTCTTAGTACCAGCTGAAAATCATCAGTGTGAATAATGGAATGGTACTGAAGCAGCATTTTTAAAAAATGTATTCACTGGGGGGAGATTCTGCAATTTGTTACCTAGTGGGGACTGGCCTTATACAACTTTGGGGATAGTACTTAGTGGATTAAAGGTTAAGCCATGTTATCAATTTAAATATAATTCATCAACTCATAGATAATCTCTGTTCTCACATGTAAATGCTATCTACCTCAACTTTTTCAAATTTAATTTCCTTCAAAATTTTATATAAAAATTGTTATCATTGAAAATAATTTTTTAAAGCCGAAAACATTCAAGTTTTGTTTTTCCATTAAATCACAACTTTTCTTAAAATGAGTACCATAATTACTAACCTATGTTATGATGTTTATTATGGTTCAATAGAAAATTTGAGCCTAAAATGATCAATTGGATACTGAAAACATAAAGATGTTCAGCCCTGAGAATTGTAAAAGAGAAAGAAAAATGAAAGCTATTACTGAAGGAAAAAAATGTGTTGGAGCCTATTCTATACTGTGCTCCAACTTCTGTATACAAAGTACTAACTGGTTGAACATCTGGATGCTAGACTGTTTTGTGCCAAACATCTGCGTGATCAAGGGAAGAGGATGCATGCAGCTGGTTTGGTGTCTTAGGAACTAGTGTCTTTTAGAAATATTGCATTGCAGCTTCCTTTTTGCCTTCTTCTAATTTTACCACAGACCCAGGAGATGATTGATAAAAGCCAAAAGTGTCCTATTTTACTGTCCTGTCATGTTCCACAGCTGTGGTGTATTTTCAAGATATGATGAACATCTGCTATAAATCTAGTCTGTATTCAGGAGCATTCTCTGGGGGTTGTGTTTGTGCTTTAATTCAAGAGAACCAAGGAGGTAAAACTCAGTTTTCCCATTTGATGTGTGGCCAAAATGAAACTCAATGAGTAAATAACCTGCCCAAGTTTATATAGTTAAGTATGGCACCAAGGCTTGATCTCAAGCATACAATTTCCTTGCTAGGAAAGGCATCTTCACTTAAAGCATTTTGTATTTATATGGTGATTTTTAATTTGCAATGCATTCATTTCTGTTTCTTGGCATAGTTCTCTGTAGCCATCCATTTTAATATATATCTTCTTCTGTATTATGCTTTTGAAATGCCCAAAACTTTGTTTGTTTGAATATATACATTCAGAGCTGGAACTATATGTATGTGTGCATATTTAGGTGACATAAGAGCATAAAATAACAACTTTTTCTAGGAGTCAACAAAAGCTTCTCTGGGAATTCAGTAATGGCAGATGTGAGTGTCTGGTTTTTGAGCCAGATTTAAAACAATGCACAAATTGATTGAATTATCTTAGGCTTCTTTATTTTTCTCCCCTCAAGATTAAAAAGCACACATTAATCTTCAACTAAAAGTCATAGACAATTTCTGCAACATCTTATTTTGGCTTGAATATTAAAGAATATCAAGGACATACGGCAATGCTAGGGTATTAATTTTGCAAGTCATAGGGTTTTGTTTGTGAGTCAATAAAGACTAGGTCTGCGTGTGGAAAGCAAAATTTCATTTATACATAATTAAACTGAAAAATATTATAGCTATATCCAAGACACTGGAATAGGCACTGGTAAATTTGTCACACATGCATAAAAATTCAATGAGAAAGCAAAGAAACATGAGGTATGCCCTTATATATTTAAAGGAATTGGACATAACTATATGAAACAGAAGTAAATTTATTTGATCAGTTAGGAAGAGCAGTTTATTGCTATAGACATTTGGAGGTATGTAGTGACCCAGGCTTAGGGAAAGAGAGAGAGAAAGAACAATAAAAGATAAAGAGGAAGAGGAAGAAGAAAAGAAGGGGAGGGGAGGAGAGGAAAAGGGTCACATGAAGGAGTTTTCATTGGTGCTGAACCTGGAGCAGAATAATGAATAAAAGTGCATTACATAAAGGTGAGATTTTCAGAAAGGAAGGTTAGTTCAAGCAAAGACCTTAGAATCAGAGAATCTCAAGATGTTTTTTGTTTTTGTTTTTGTTTTGTTTTGTTTTGTTTTTTGATGCCCAACAGCAACCCAGGACACTGAAGTGCATGGTGTGTGCTGAAGAGTAGGAACGGTGGGGTTTGTATTAGACACAGTTCAGTGCAGGAAACAAAGCACACTCAAACTCTTTCAAGTAGCAAAGGATTTAATGTAAATAAATATGTGCTTACAAAGTTATTGAAAGTGCTGTGAAATAGCAGGAATCTTGAATAGGATAAAGTTCAAGAGCACACCACACAGGAGAGCTGTGATCTGAAAGTGCTGCCACCACTACTTCTACCAACCCACACCTGCCTTTTAAGCCTTCCAGATTTGGTGAATAGACATTGCATGGTATAGTGTGTGCTCTTGAATCCCCTCTCAGCATTACTTCTGCCACCTTGAGGGAGGACACACAACTAGCAGCAGCAGGATAACCAGCAGCAACAGGATAACCTTGGCATCATATCTGCATTCTGAATTCACACATGTGCATCTCATCAGTAGAACCTGGTTTGTATCCAGAGCAGTAGTTGCAATGTGTCTAGATAGCTCTATATCCTTTCCGCCTGTGTAGCAGAGGAAAGCACCCTGGAAGGCAGATAGAATAGGGGTTGAATGAGCCAGTTCATATTATCTACCCCAGAGCCCTAAGGTAATTTGGAGTTATTTGGTTATGGGCTTGAATGTCAGATAAAAGATGAAAACTAATATAGTCATTAATGTACATCTAAGGAGTTGACGACCCCAGCAGGATACAGCTTAGAGGCTAAGATCCTTGTCCTTTGATTTATCATCGAATTTAGTCAATGAGAGCTACAAGTAGGAGATTGGAGAATGGGAAAATAGAACATTCTGGGTATTTATTCTTGCCCTGGCCCAGGTTGGCATTATCTGCCTTTCTTCATGAGGGACAGAGCTTCAGTAGAGCAACCCTTCTTTAAAGCAGCAGGTTTCACTTTATTCTGGTGACCACTCCCTCTCCTTGCATCTAGGAGTCATAGTTGCTTCCAGATGTTGTTCCTCTGCGGACACATGATGATCTGTTATCCCTAGTTTGATTTCCTTTACCCTGACCACCCTTTTTTGTAAACAGTCCTTTCTCTTCAACGATCTGTTTGGAGTGATCCATCTTGCTGCTGCCAATGCTTTGACTGTTACAATGTGCCTAATTATATTCCATATATTATATGCATCTTTTAAGTGTTTACATAACAGGCATGGAACTGACAGAAACAAAGAGTGTAACCTCATTTTCATAACAAGCTGAGGACAGTCAGGGACCTGAGTGAGGCAGCATATCTCTATCTTCCTTTTAGATGTCTTCATGCACCTCTTTGAGTGCTAGTCTTTACCCTCATCACTCACCACATCATGATGATTCATACTCTAAGAACAATGCTATGGGGGTACCTGGCTGGCTCAGTTGGTTGGATGCCTGACTTTGGCTCAGGTCATGATCTCATGGTTCATGGGTTTAAGCCTGAGAGCTCAGAGCCCAGAGCCTGCTTCAGATTCTGTGTCTCCCCTCTCTCTCTGCATCTTCCCTGTTTGTCCTTGTCTATCTCTCTCTCAAAAATAAATAAACATTAAAACAAAAAAGAGCAATGTTATAGAATAACAGCTGTGGCATATTTGCCATACTTGTAAGAGTTTTGTTTTTTTATTTAAAAAATGTTAGTGTTTATTTATTTTTGAGAAAGAGAGAGGCAGAGTTACAAGCAGGGGAGAGGCAGAGAGAGAGGGAAGAAGACCCAGAATCTGAAGCAGGCTCTTGGCTCTGTGCTATCAGCAGAGAGCCCAATGTGGGGCTTGAACTCACAGACCTGGAGATCATGACCTGATCTGAAGTCGGAGGCTTAACCAACTGAGCCACCCAGGAACACCAATTTAATTTGTTTTAACGTTTGTTTATTTTTGAAAGAGAGACAGAGTGTGAGCAAGGGAGGGGAAGAGAGAGAGAGGGAGACACAGAATTGGAAACAGGCTCCAGGCTCTGAGCTGTCAGCACAGAGCCTGATAGGGGTCTTGAACCCACAAACCACAATGTCATGACATGAGCTGAAGTCAGACACTTAACCAATTGAGCCACAAGGCACCCTATTTCTAAGGGTTTTATATATATTAACCCCCAATTAATCTTTACAACAGTCCTTTGTACCAGGTAAATACTGGTATTATCATCCCTTTTTACAAATGGAGACACTTGGGCTCAGGAAAGTTAAGTGGCTTTTACAAAGGCACAGCACTAGAAATGGAGGAGTTGGGATTCAACCCAGGGACTACGGCTCCAGCATCTCTTTTCCCAACCACTATGCTCTACTAACTCTTTTTTTTGTAAGATGTACATGATGATTTAATGTATGTATACATTGTATAATGCTTATGACAATCAAGTTAATTAACACCATCCATCACCTCACATTTACCTTTTCTTGTCTGTTTTAAGAAGACTTAAGATCTATTCTCCTAGCAAATTTCAAGTATGCAATACTGTATTATTAACTATAGTCACTATGTCATATAATAGATCTTTAGAACTAATTCATATTAAAACTGAACATTTGTAACCCTTTGACCAACATTCCCCATTTCCCCCACCCCCACCACTCAGCCCCTGGAAACAATCATTCTACTCTCAGATTCTGTGAATTTGTCCCTTTTTAGATTCTACATATAAGTGAGATCATAACAGTATTTATCTTTCTGGGTCTGGTTTATGTAACTTACTGTATACTAACTCTTAACATGACCATATTTATTTATGGAGCTGGTAGATAAACAATTCCTTGTTTAAATTGTATTTGTCATTTTGAATTTACAAAATTTATAGCCCATAATCTGACCTAGACATTGTTATTGGAACTGGCAGTTTTAGAGAGGGAGAAACAATATGGAGGGATGTGTAGAGTATTCCATCTCACTGTGACTTTTTCCAACCTCTGTGGTCCTTAATTGTTTATCTGTAGAGCAAAAAGTGTTGAATTAAACCCATTAAGAAAAGAGGAAAAAGCTAAAGCATGCATAAGATAGTCAGAAGATAAGAATGAAATTGAACAAAATTAGTAGGGGATTATTCCAACTAAGAAATTAAGAAATTTAAGAGAAAATTAATGACGCTATTTTTAAGTTAAATTAGAAACAGCAGCATATAAAAATAGCGGTAAAGAAAATGGAATTTGATTTTAAGCAGGCTATATACAAATAATTTTTAAAACAAACAAGAAACAAATGGACATACAACAGCCAACTAAAATATAAAGAGCAAATAAAATACATAAAATGTTCAATTTTAAAATCATGGTAAAGTTTTCCCAATGGAAAAAAAAAGGTAAAAACATAGAAATAAAAAAGACCTCATGATTTTTAGAAAAGCATAAAGCAAGTTTAGAAAATGGGTAAAATACATCCTGAGTATCTTGAATTTCAATTAAAAACAACAACAACAACAACAACTTAAATATCGAAAGAATCCTATAACTATCCAGAAAATGGAAGCACCTATGGAAGAAAATATGAATATCCAGATGAAAACATGCAACTTTAAACACATCATTAAACTACAACCAAAAATTAATAAATATAAAATTCTGTTAAAAGTTAGATATAAAAATCTAATAAAAAAATACTTGGAAAAAGCAATAGTATTAACTAAAAATGATTTTTATAAAGCTGGGGAAGTATGACTAAAAGAGTCACTGTAAGCTATATAAGAGGAGTAATAGACTGTAAGCTATATAAAAGGAGTCAAATAATGCTCAGCTATATTACTGCACATAGCCATGCTTACCAAAGCCAGCTTAGCTCCTGAAATCAATGTATAGTGCTTCAACAGCTTTTGAGGTTATGTCTCAGATGTCAGATACCTAGTACTATTTCTCTTTGGGATGCTTAGTACATATTTTGTTAGAAATACTCCCCACAAGAAAACATATACACTTAAATGTATTACTTTCAATTAATTATATGGCCTAAACTGCTTATGTCTGCTTATATTCAGCCTGCATCTGCTTCCCTACAATGTCAGGACATGACAGATTAGACCTGCATGACTGATCACACATAATTCAACTATTCCAAAGAATAAAGATAATTTCTACAGATTGTTCAAGTCAACCAAAGGCAAAGCAGATAAGCATAAAGACCCTGATCTTTGAAGAGGTAAACTACTAACACACACTCTGGTCCAATCTGATAATGTGAGCAACAAAAGCAATTGGCAAATAGAGTAACTTACATGAGTCTAGATCAAACTAGATCAAATTGATTCTGCCCAGGATGGCAGCAACCAAGGCATGTCCAGCATGGACAACTGTTCTACACAGAAATATTGTTAGAAAGAAATTCCTGGGGTTTCAAATTGGAAGAATGGATTAAAGACACAACAAAACTTTCCAATAGACTGTTTTTAGCTGAAAGATGGCCTAACTTGTATAGAGGCAGTCTGCATTGAGATTCACTTCTTCCTAAGGATTCCAGTATTTGTATATTTTAATATGTTTGTATCTGACTAAAAGCCCCATGACTACGTTATCGACTTGATTAACCTGTGACTGCTTTCTTCTTATAGTAAATGGGTTTTTTTTTGTTGTTTCAAAGTGAAAGTTTTATTTCAGCTTCACTATTTCATGAACAAATGATAGATCACAAACATTTACATAACTAAGAAATAATGTTAAGTCTCAAACTATTAAGCTTCTCAACCATGCCTGGTATAGAAAAGATCGACTAATAATCCTTGCTGTGCTTCTGGTGAAATTACTGAATAATTCAAAGAAGAGATTATTTAAAGCAAGGCTGCTGAGAGGAGGAGGCTGGATAAGTGACGTGTTGATTCATTACCGTGTAGTTTCTTCTTGTTGTACATGAAAATAGTGAAGCAAGAATAATGTCATTTTATAATCTCCATAGGGGAGATTCTTTTTCAGGAGATGTCACTGGAAGGCGTTAACAACCAGAGCACTTTGTCTCGCTTTGTGGTTAGATTGCCTTGTGATAATTTTATTGTTAAAGAAGCAAGACTTGCATGAAAGTTTGTGTAATTTGTCCCTTCCCTAACTCCATAAAACCTCATTGTATGTACTGCTCCCATATTATCTACAAATTTACAATCCTTTTTCTAAGAATAGTGATTACCCTCTCTATATGTCACATGTTTTGCCATTTTTAAAGACCATTCATGTGCATTATCCTATGTAGTTTGCCTGACTTCTTCAAAATTGGGATCTAAGGCTCCAACTTCAAGATACCCTTACAAAATGTAGTTCAAGCATTTACAACATCTTTTTTCAGCTAGTCAACATAAAGATAGTCTTTACTCTTTCACTTGATCTAACAAGGGAAACTGTTAGCGAGTGGGCTATATGTATTATTAAAAGTCTTCCTATGTCCGTGTTTCTTTTCTGTGACAAGCCAGATCATAGGAAAAATTAGTAAATGTTAGGGGAATTAAAAAAGATTTACTGAGTTCATACTTATGGCAGGCACTATGTTAAGGTCTTTGAAAGTATTTTTTTTAAATATTTTTATTTATTTCTAGGAGAGAGAGAGAGACAGCGCGAGCAGGGGAGGGTCAGAGAGAGAGGGAGATACAGACTCTGAAATAGGCTCCAGGCTCTGAGCTGGCAGTCAGCACAGAACCTGACGCGGGGCTGGAACCCATGAACCGTGTGATCATGACCTAAGTGAAAGTCGGACGCTTAACCGACTAAACCACCCAGGCGCCCCTGAAAGTATTATTTTATTAAGTCTCTGGAAAACAAAACAAAATGAAATGAAATACAACAAAACATGAGGATACTTTTTGTTTTTGTTTGAAAACAAAACAAAAGATACTTTTCTCATCTCCATTTTTAAGTGAGGAAAATGAGTAGCACTTAATCTAAAAACTCTTAGAACAAACCAGTGAATTCACTAAAACTGCAGAATATAACCTTAACATAAAAATCAGTACCATTTCATACACTCTTAATGAATTTTCTGTATAAGAAATAAAGAAATTGTCCCATTTATGATAGCATCAATAACAATAAAATAGTTAGGAATAAATTTAACCAAGAAGGTGAAAGCTCTCTACTCTGAAAATTTCAAGACTCTGATAAGAGAAATTTAAGAAGACACACAAAAGTATCTTGTGTTCATGTATCAAAAGAATGAATATTGTTAAAATATTTATACTACACAAAGCAATCTACAAATTCCATGTGACCTCAATAAAAATTCCCATAACATTTTTCAATAGGAAAAATAATACAAATATTTGTATGGAACCACAACATACCCTAAATAACCAAAGCAATCTTTTTTTTTTATTTTAATTTTTTAAATTTATTTCTGAGAGAGAGAGAGACAGCATCAGCAAGGGAGGGTCAGAGAGAGGGAGACACAGAATCTGAAACAGGATCCGGGCTCTGAACAAGAATTCAGCACAGAGCCCGATGTGGGGCTCGAACCCACAAACCGTGAGGTCATGACCTGAGCCGAAGTCGGACACTTAACTGACTGAGCCACCCAGGCGCCCCATAACCAAAGCAATCTTGAGAAAGGACAAAGCCAGAGGCGTCACACTCTGATCTCAAGCCATACTATAAATCTATAGTAATCCAAATAGTATGGTGTTGGCATAAAAACAGACAAATAAACCAAAGGGACAGAATCAAGATCCCAGAAATAATCCCAAGCATATACTTTCCACTAATATTTGACAAGAAAGCCAAGAATACTCAATGGAAAAAAGGCAGTCTCTTCAACAAATGATTCTGGGATAATTGGATATTTACATTAAAGGGAAAGGAAGTGGACCCCTTTATTTCATCACTCTCAAAAATCAACTTGAAATGGATTAAAGATTTTAATGTAAAACTATGAAACTCCTAAAAAAGTAAATAAGAATTGGTGCGCCTGGGTGGCTCAGTCAGTTGAGTGTCCTACTATGAAACTTCTAAAAAAGTAAATAAGAATTGGTGCGCCTGGGTGGCTCAGTCAGTTGAGTGTCCTACTTTGGCTCAGGTCATGATCTCACAGTTCATGAGTTCAAGCCCCATGTCAGGCTCTGTGCTGCCAGCTTACTCAGAGCCTGGAGCCTGCTTCAGATTCTGGGTCTCCTTCTCTTTCTGCCCCTCCCCTGTTCGTGCTCTGTCTCACTCTGTCTTTCAATAATAAATAAATGTAAAAATTTTTTTTAAATATATTTAGAAAATAAATAAGAATAAAGCAATTTGACTTGGGCCTTGGTAATGATTTTTTAGGATATGACACCTAAACTACAAGTAACATAAAAATGAACAAGAGGAACTACATCATACTAAAAAGCCTCTGTACAGCAAAAGAATCCAATAAAGTAAAAAGACAACCCACAGGATGAGAAAAAAAATATTTGCAAGTCATATATCTGATAAGGGATTAATATCCAAATTATATGAAGAACTCATACAACTCAGTAACAACAACAAAAACAAAATAACTAAATTTAAAATGGGCAAAGCACCTAAGTAGACATATTTTTCCAAAGAAGATATATAAAACATATATCAACAGGTACATGAAAAGATGCTCAACAACATGAGTCATTAGGAAATGGAAATCAAAAGCACAATAAGATATCTGTTAGATATGGCCATCATCAAAAAGACAAAAGGTAACAAATGCGGGCATGAAGGTGGAGAAAAAAGAACACTTGTGTGCTGCTGGTAGAATTATAAATTGGTATAGTCACTGTGGAAAATATTATAGACAATCCTCAAGTAATTAAAAAAGGAAGAACTGCCAGATAATCCAACAATTCCCCTTCTGGGAATATCTCCAAAGGAAACAAAAACACCAAATAAAAAAGATATCTGCATCCACATGTTCAAAACAGCATGATTTGTAATAGCCAACACATAGAAACAAACTAAGTGTCCATCAATGGATAAATTGATAAAGAATTTATGGTAAACACACACATACATGCACACACATTCACACACACACACAGAGTACAATATTATTCAGCCATACAGAATGAAGAAATACAAACATTTGCAACAGTGTGGATGGACCTTGAAGACATTATGCTAAATGGAAGAAGTAAGAAAGAAAGATAAATACTGTATGATCTTACTTATATGTAGAATCTAATAAAAAATAATAAAGTGAACAAACAAATAAATAAATAAAAACTCATAGAAAGAGTAATCAGACTTATAGTTACCAGAGGCATAGGGCAAAGGGGCGGAAGAATTGGAGACAGGTGGTTGAAAGTACAGATATCTGAGTTTAGGATAAATTAAAGGCTAGGGATGTAATGTACAACATGATGGCTATAGTTACTAATGGTGTGTGAGATCTAAGAGAGTTGTTAAGAGAGCAAATCCTAAGAGTTGTTATCATAAAGAGAATTGTTTTTTCTTCTCCTTTATATATTGTGTATATTGTGTCTTCTTATATATTGTGTATATATAAGATGATTAATAGCTGAATATGAATAGCATACTGAATAGCAGTATGTCAATTCTTTTTTGTTAAAATCATAAAAAAAATTAAGTAGCATCTTCAGTTAAAGGTGATCCAAAAATTGTGGAAAGAAGAAAGATGAAATTGCTTTCTGATGTTTGTAGTGTAAAAATTGCACAATGAACAAATGCTGAGAGATGAGAATGTTTTATAAAGAGATTTGATCTTGTCAAGGAGTAACTGACTACTCTTGACTGAGGACATCAATACTCCTGAAGGAAAAAAAAAAATGATCTGCCAGGAAGTTGGACATAAAAGTTAAGTCATAGAAACAAATAAATATAATATCCATCCAACCAACATTCAAAGGAAATGAAAAAGTAGACAGTAGATTCAAACATTTCACTGTTGTTAACAAGACCACCCATGTTGTGGAGATGAATCTGTTGAAGTGTATAAACCTGATGGTAATTAAAATTCTATTCATCTACTGTTCCTTATTCAGATTCCACATAGCATTCTAATTATGATATGGTTTCTCATGAAGTCTGCCAAGAGAGATAAAATAATGACTCAAATACTTCAAACTGCATGACAGTTATGTTTTAACCAGGAAATTTAGAAATTAGCATTCTGATTTTATCTGCCAGTGTCATAAATTTGGTTAATGCAAATTTTTCCCTGAGAAACTTATCTGCTCTCTCAATTTAGTTTCTTGAGCTAGTATGCTTGAGGAGTAAACAGTGGGCACTGTAAAACTTACAAAGGTAAGAAATTAATAAGTATATGTTAAAATTTCTGCTCAAAATATAGAAAAAATTTCTGGAATTATCTGCCCTACTTCTACTTTTTTTGAGTTATAATACTCAGACACCTAATGTGTTCCAGGCATTATGCCAGATGCTCAACATGTACCACTCTACTACTAATCTAATTTTACATGAGCCCTAGTCGAAGTATGTTATATGTATTTTATAAATAAAGAATTTGAATGCGAGAAATATCAGGAAAGCTTAGTTCCTTGTGGCTTAATGTACCTCCATATCAGGGTACTTCATTGGCATACTTCAAATCAATTACATTTCAGTACTAACATATCAGTGTCCCTGAACTCTATTCCTTCAAATCTCTCCCATTTTCAAATCTATGAATCTGATGTCAACTCCCTTTTAGTGAGCTATGATAGAAATCTGTTAACTTCCTTGCAGTGCCCAAAGCCTCCTTGCCAAACTCAGGGTAGTTTAGAGAACAAATAAGGAATCCCAATGTTGAAACAACCCAAGAAGTACATCTAAACCAAACAAGAGGCCTATGATAAAACACTAAGATCTGCCTGGATGGTATTTGTCCTGGTGTAACAATGTTAATGATTGAATGACAAAGACCAGAATGAAATACTCAGGGAAATAAAATGTAACTTTGAGAAAATTATTCATCAAATAGATGAGGTCTTAAAATTTTCAATCCTAGTCCTCTGTTACCAAAATTTTAGTTGCCTTTTGGAATGTGTGACTAAATTCCCTCAAGGAGAGAAAGGGAGGCTGAATGATTCATTCACAAAACAATTACCACAGTCACTGAGCAGTTTGGGTGTGGTGTTTGGCCATCCTCAATTATCACTCAATTTGTCTGAGGAAACAACAACAACAACAACAATAACGATCTTCAGTCACCAGCAATAACTAGGTAACAAATTGGATCCTGCTGGTCCACACAAATTACACACTGGTCAATATGTGGCAGTGGCTGTGCTAAAGACCAAATAAGGAGGTAATTTATCAAAGTCATCTTTCAGTTATCCCTGACTTTTCAAAATATAATAACAAAAAAAGAACAGGAAGAACGACAGATTCCTATTTATAGAGCTATATTTTGGAGTTTGTTCTTTGAGAAGCTAAGTCTAAAGAATTAAATTTTCATACTAAGTGTATCTGGAAAGAAGTTAGTCTTTGCTATGACTTTTTACAACCTTTAGGTAAAACAATTGTAAAATAACAGACACATTTCTTTTATGTTATGGACATTGGCCCTGGCTTGTTATCCATAGAGGACTTGCTGGGTAGAATCCATGCACTTACTTATCCAATAATTTGTTACTTAGTACCTACTCTGTCTTAAAGGCTGCAAGTAAGATTTTGTGAACATATAGAATAAGGGTTTCTCAGGCCTATATACACCTAAAGATGAGAGTGATGCAAATGAATACATGAACAAGTATATAATAACAAAATATACAAGTAAACAAGCAGTGTACTTGTTACAAGTAACAAGTAAAAAGCAGTGTTGACAGTTTCACAGTTGTGTTCTTATCTGTAAACTCATCAAGATGTGTACATTTAATATGTACAACTTGTTTGCATGTCAATAATATCTCAATAAAAATGAAACAAACACAAGAAAATGCAATGGGATGGGTTCTCCTTATGCAGTCCTACAACTGCATGATCTGTGCAACCTTAAAAAATTGCTAATCTCTGGGGGACCTGAGTAGCTCAGTTGGTTAAGCATCCATTAACATCTGGTCAGATTCTCACAGTTCATGAGTTCGATCCCTATGCCTGGGATTCTCTCTCTCTCCCTATCTCTCTACCCCTCCCCCGTTCATGATCTCTCTTTCAAAGTAAATAAACAGACTTTAAAAATTGCTAACTTCTATCATTCATAGTTTATCTCCATATTTGTGACAATTAGAAATAATGTAAGCATTGTGGGTTAGTATCTCCCCAAAAAATGCATCCATGCCTTGATCTCCAGAACCTGTGAATGTTTTCTTACTTAGAAAAAGAGTCTTTGCAGTTGTAATTAAATTAAGGATCTTGATACGAGCTCAATTTGGATTATTTAGGGGGAATCTATATGTGGACACAACCTCAAAGAGGATGGCAGCCACCGTAAGTTGGAAGAAGCAAGGAATGGAATCTCCCCTATATGCTTAGGACGAATATAACCCTGCTTGCTTTCAGACTTTTTGGCCTCCAGAACTGTGGGAGAATAAATTTCTGTTGTTTTAAGTCAATAAGTTCATGTAATAGATTATGGCAGCCCTAGAAAACTAATAAAATTAGTAAAGGGCTTAGAAAATTACTAATGCCTAATAGGCATTCAATAATTATATCTGGGATGATGAGAATAATGATGAAGAAGACTGTGATAATTTTCTTTTACAATCAGCAGATTCAACGCACGTAATTCTATAAAAGACTTGTTTTTAGGTTGTTTTGACAGGCATAGAAGATAATTTTTTTAAACATTTACATTAATGTGCCTTCCAAGTCTGTTGGCAAGTTAGTCTGGGTGTTTTCATCTATACATACACACTGCTTTATCTACTATACGTATTTTATTCTGCATTTTAGTAAAAAGCAGGAGAAAGAGAAACAGAAAATGGATGAAAGGATTAAAAATTAGTCAGCAATTATAAATACATTAGAAAACTAATTTTGAATTTCAGTAGCTGGTGCATTAACGGTGATTAAGTACAAAACATAATATTGGCATCTTCAACTCACTGAGTCACAGAATAGGAATTGGTTAGTTCAGCGCCAAGAAGAGCTAATATAATTAACATTGTTTTCTATGGTCTTACGGAAATTCTTGAAAGCTGACAGTCACTTCATCCCCTGTGAGCGATAAGACAAGGAGACGACATATGATCAAGGCCACCAATACCTTATGCCAGACTGGAGGAGCTGCTCTTTGTATATAACATACACAAAATTTATGGCAATAAAATTTCAAAGCCTGATCCTAAACCTTGACATTCATACTTGAAAGCTTAAAAACTGCAAAATTTTTTGAAACTAATACTCTGCTAGTAAGAGCACTGAAGGAATATTTTTAAAGAATTATAAGATTTGGTGTTTTTATGTGATCTATTATTAGTATAGTTAGCTGTATTTGTAACAAGTGATGGTGTTTTAAAGAATGACAGTTATTTCACCACAGAAATTGCTTAACGAAGAAATTGCTTTGTGAGATTGGAAAAGGGATTATCTATCAGCTAAACTCAGGTAAAACTATCTACTTTCAAATATATATTGAGACTAAACTTATCAAAACTTTTACCCAAATAACCCATCTTCTATTTTAAATAAATAGCCTCCAAAATAATAAAAATAGATACATGACTAACTGACCTCTTACCCTGAAAAGAGCCTTAAGCTTCAAGATTTTCCTAACAATAGGAGGAAAACTTTAAACTGCCCACTGTTTTTGGATTCCTGGATCCTCAAAGAATAAAATAAATAAACCACCCACAGTCTAACAACAGAGTAACGGTTATACAGTAGCAGTTAACTTCATTTTTCTGTTTCATAAACTAGTGGGCAAGGTTGTTGAAGGAAGGAGAGTTATCAGAAATCAATTTGAATGAATGACTGAGGGGGGAGCTAGAAAAGAACTAAGCCTATAGAGAAGACAAACCAACTATCTCCCGCTTCGTTATGTAGTAAAGTCATAGGGACCAGAAAAGGTCTGATTCTAAATCTATCATTTGAGAAGACTCTCAGCTAAATAAAGCTCATTCATCTCTCTGGTATCAGGGAGTACAATTTAAAGTACTTGCGTGTAATACAAGAAGCAGTATTCTTTCCCACTCTGTGGAAGATCACTCTGGTGTCTGTGGTGGCTCCTTGGGTATCTGTGGTTGACTCTGGTATGCTATGTGTATATCTGGAAGAAGGCCAAAGTAGTAGTCACACCACTTAGTTGAGGCTAGTATTTGCCAGCTACTGTGATTCCCAATAAATGCAGAATAATTGTCCACCATTCCTCCTCAACATTTTGGAATCCAGCAGGAATGGTCAGAGGGCATAGAACTGCCTGATGGGTACCCAAGAATGTCAGTTACCCTTGGTGATCACATGGCTCCACATTCATTAGGAAATGTGAGATACTTGGGGCGCCTGGGTGGCTTAGTCGGTTGAGCGTCCGACTTTCGCTTAGGTCATGATCTCGCGGTTTGTGGGTTCGGGCCCCGCGTCAGGCTCTGTGCTGACTGCCGGCTCAGAGCCTGGAGCCTGTTTCAGTCTGTGACTCCCTCTCTCTCTGACCCTCCCCTGCTCACGCTGTCTCTCTCTCTCTCCTAGAAATAAATAAAACATTTAAAAAAAAAAAAAAAAAGGAAATGTGAGATACTCTTATGTGACCACTTGGGGACTGTCTGAAAACACTTTCTAGAATCTTTGAAGGCTTTGAGGATGTACACAGGGAGGCAATGTCAAGAAACAGTGAAATTTGAATAAGTAATGCAAACATAGCCCTATTTATACCTACAGTTTTTGAGAAACTTGTGCAGCTAATATGTAAATAATTACATTTTTTGGTGATAAAATATGTAACCATTAAAAATAATTTTCAGAATTCTCAATATAAATGAAAAAGGTTTTTTGTAATCATATATGTAAATAAACATAAGTATATCTAGCTACATCTGTCTTTCTGTTTATTAATTCAGCAAGCCAAACCCCTAAATGGATTTTAATTACAGATTGAGGTTGTGACTTAAAATGTAGTCCAGATGGAGCACATGAAATTAACTTTGGATCTATGTAGCAACTGGGAAATTTTACTTTGTATAGTATTATGACAAAATATCTTCAATATCTCCATGAGAAGAGTTCAGAATATTTGTTAATTTATATTTAAAATTAATCTTAGTGGAAATTTTTGGTGGAGGCTAAGGACTTTAAATGATAATTAAGTTTTCTAAGGTTATTAATTTATTCAGGATATCCTTATTTTTTATTACATACCATTCCTGGTGTTATAAATAGAATAATAAATAATATCAGGTAGTAAAAAAATGTTCTGATAAAAAATAAAGTAAGTTGACAGAGAGAATAGAGATGGTCAGAGAAATCCTCTCTAAGAATAACAAGATGAGGGGCATCTGGCTGGCTCAGTCAGTTAAGTATCTGATTCAGCTCAGGTAATGATCTCATGGTTCATGTGTTTCAGTCCCACATCAGACTCTGTGCTGACAGCTCAGAGCCTGGAGCCTGCTTCAGATTCTTGTCTCTCTCTATACTCCTCCTCAACTGGTGCTGTATCTCTCTCTCTCTCCTAAAAATAAATAGCATTAGGGACGCTTGGGTGGCTCAGTCGGTTGGGCATCTGACTTCGGCTCAGGTCATGATCTCACAGTTGGTGGGTTCCGTCCCGGCGTCCTGCTCTGTGCTGACAGCTAGCTCAGAGCCTGGAGCCTGCTTCAGATTCTGTATCTCCCTTTCTCCGTGACCCTCCGCTGCTCACGCTGTCTCTCTAAGAATATAAATAAAACCTTAAAAAATAGCATTAAAAAGAAAGAACAAGATGATCTTTAAGTTATTGATTGTATTTGTTCTCATTTATATTTTACCATATTTAAGTAAATTATACCAAATAGCCAACCTGAAGCAAAAATTTTGTTCTATAGTACTTCTTAGTTCTAGTTCTATGTAGTTAAGTAAAAGGTTTGAGAAAGCTTGAACTTCTGAAAGGTATGTGGAGGTGTGTTTTTCAGGGTATATTCACATGTGTGTGTAACAAACAAAGATAGACAAACTGTGGTCCTGAAAAACACCTATATTAATCTTTACACTCAAAAGCTGGTAAAGTACCATCAATGAACTATCAAAAAGACAAATTAAGTAAACAGACTCTTTTATAATAGCATCAAAAAATAACATATTTAGTGATAAATTTAACCAAAGAGATGCAATATCTGTACACTGAAAATTATAAAGCATTAAGGGAAAGAATTAAAGAAGTTACAAATAAATGGAAAGATATTCTGTGTTTGTGTATTAAAAGAATTAATATTCTTAAGATGTCCATACTACCCAAAGCAATCTACAGATTCAGCACAATCTCTATCAGAATTCCAATGGTGTTTTGTCACAGAAAGAGAAAAAGACAGTCCTAAAATTCATCTGGAACCCCAAAAGACCCTCAATAGCCAAAACAATTTTGAGAAAGAACAAAGTTAGGAAGCACCACACTTCCTGACTCCAAATTTATATTAAAAATCTATAGTAATTAAAACAGCATAGTACTAGTATAAAAACAGACCTATGTATGTATACTGGAATGTAGATACCACAATGTTTTTTTACTCAACCTTTAAAAAGAAGGAAATCTTATCATTTGTGACAATATAGGAAAAGGTTGAGTATGTTATGCTAAGTGAGATAAATCAGAGAAAGAAACATGCTGCATAGTATCACATTTGTGGATCTAAAAAAAAAAGTCAAAATCATAGAAACATAGAGTAGAAAATTTGTTTTCCAGTTTCTAAGGTTTTAGGAGAAATAGGGAGATTTGTTAAAACAATACAAACTTTTAGTTATAAGATAAATTAGTACTGAGGATCTAATGTATAACATGGTGACTATAGCTGGTAATACTGTATTGTGGTGTAATTGAATTATTAAGAAAAAGAGAAAAACAAGGCAAACATGTGAGTTGATGGACATGTTATTTCACTCAATGGTGGGAATCTTTTCACGGTATACACTTCTATCAAGTTATCACACTGTACACTTTATAAATATATTTTTTTAATTTTTTTTTATTTTTAGGAGAGAGAGAGACAGCGCAAGCAGGGGAGGGTCAGAGAGAGAGGGAGTCACAGACTGAAACAGGTTCCAGGCTCCGAACTGGCAGTCAGCACAGAGCCGACGCGGGGCTCAAACCCACGATCCGTGAGATCATGACCTAAGCGAAAGTCGGATGCCCAACCGACTAAGCCACCCAGGCTCCCTCACACTGTACACTTTAAATATCTTTCTATTTTATTTGTCAGTTATACCTCATTAAATCTGGGGGGAGCTAAAAAAGAAATCTGAAATTTCCTAAATTTCACTCAAAAAGATGACTGCTTAAATAGTCAGTAGGAGAGAAAAAGCTCTGTTTTAGACATGAAGGAACAAATGTTTAGTGACCTTTCTAAAGAACTCTGTCCTTCAAGCAAAACTAAAGTTGATGCCTGAAAGAAGGAATGTTTGAGCACTCAATGAGATGCCAATCACTCTCCAAGAACTGACGAAAAGGTGCTGTGTATCTTGGAGCAAATTGCATACATTCCTTCCCAACAGCAACTTCTATCAGTTAAGACTTTTCCTCTTTCGGAAGGGTTTTTGGTTTGTTTGTTTTTGAGGAACAGTTGTTAAATGCTTACTAATACACTACAGCCTAGGGCTACCAACTGGTAGCAACAGGAGCTTTTACTGAAATTGAATCCAAACTCTAGCATGAGGTACATGTGAGTTCAGATATGAAGAAACATGCCTTTTGTGCTAAAATGTTGTTGACAAAGGAGACAAACAGTGCTTTCAAATATAAATCTCAAGTCAAAAGCGCTAAGAAATGGAACTTCGATTCAGTGTCTGAAATCTGCTGCGAATGCCAATACCCGAAATGGAAAGATGAGCTGTATCAATATAAAGATCTGATTAAAGTCTGTTATTAATTCAACAAAGCCCTAAAAATTCTTAGTGGAGATAGTACATTTTAGAAAGGATGAAGGAGACTATAAATACAATAAAATGAAGAATAAGAGTAGAGGTGAATACACATTTATCTGCAACATACCTTTTCACTTTCACTTACCTACTGTTACTTATGAGTGTCATATTTGCCATTACTAGTAAAAAAATCACTTGCCACTTCAGATTATAAGCATCGATTTGTAATTGAGTTGCTCTTTGTGAGACAACTGTATATATTATGCTTCAGGGTGACTGACAGCAAGGATTAAATACAAACATCTGAAAGAACAATAATTATGGCATAAAACAAGATTGGTTACAAAGTATAAGATTTTTACGGTTTTGAATTATAATTATAGAAAATTATTGCAAATCCAACTATTTCTATCAAGTATTTTAGATGGTTAATCGCTATTTTAAGCAATGGTGAATAATACTTCTAGTGTTAGGTAAGAATAGAAGGATTCAAAATTTTATATATATCACAATTACTCACATTAAAATTTACATAAGAAAAGTGACCCAAAGAAATACCTTAAAATATTTTAGGACAAAGATATCTGCTTCTGGCTATGATGCAGTCAATAGTACTAGGCTAGTCTTCCTGATATAGTCAAAGTTGTACAAACTGTAAACAATGACTTTTATCAGGCTGTGGACAACTGACAACACAAGATTTTAATCCCTAAGAGAAGGAACATTCTCAAGGTAAGTCCCACGGTTAGCCTGGCCTGAGGAAATTTTCTTAATTTCAGTTGCAGCATCTTGAATCCAGTGCACCAACTAAAGCAGAGCCCTAGGAGGAAGCAAAGGTTTGAGTTCAGGGCAGGGCTAAAATAATTGGATTCAGCTAGGTACATTACTATAAGGAAAGATCTGTACAGAAGCAGAGCCCAGAGTTCAGTATGAAAGTCCCATCCAAGTCCTTGGCAGCAGGCTGCACTACACATAGGTAAGAGACTACCACAGGTTTAGAAAGTGGCTGGTATGGGATGGAGATTGCAAAAAAGATACTAAAGGCTAAGCAGTGCTGGAGACATTGGAATCCAGCCAAAGTGGAGAGACCTTACATCTTCATTAATATCTTTACCATCCCATTCCAGTTGACACATATAAAGAGGATGCCTTAGTAATAGGGATTATGTCCTAGAGTAATTACGAAAAAGGCTAAAATTAAAACTCTTACAAGATTAACATAGGATCAAAGATTTTGAAAGGTGGGTTCTAACAAGTTAGAGAAGCTTGATGAACACTGTGGGCTTTCCACAGATCTGCCCTACCAAACTGTAAAACCAAGCCTATACAAGCTCAAGGTGAGCATCCAGTTAGTGACTCATATATCAGAAAAAAATTGATACTTTTCAGAGAAAGGCAAGAGAAAGATACTCTTCTAGTATCTTCAGAGAAAGATACTCTTCTAGTATCTACATAGTATCTACATATCTACTGTGTAATTCAAAGTATCCCCATATATAATCAATAATGTCATAAATGCAAAGAAGCAGGAAAATAGTCCCCATGTTTTTTTTAGTAATCCATAGAAACTTACTTCATGCTGGCATAACACTGAGAATAGTAGACAAAGGTTTAAAATAGCAAGTATAAACACTTTAAAAATCAGAATCTAAGGAAGATATGGCCTTAAAGAATAAATAAATACACCAGCAGAAAATGGAAACAATATAATATAATATATAATAGCATAGAAATTCTAGAACTTAAAAATACTTCAGGCAATTAACAAAGTTGCTATATGTGCTTAACTGTATTGGACATGGCTGAAGAAGAGGAAATGAATATGAGGCTATATCAACAAAAAATCATCTTTAAAGAAAAATGAAAAGAGTTCCAAAAATTTCCTAAATAATATCAAATGGGCTAACATACATGTAATTTGAGTTTAGAAGGAAGAGAAACTGACTACTAGGTAGAAAAATATATTTGAAAAAAATTTAGGCATGAAATTTCTCAAGTGTTATTAAAAACTTTGATCTGGAGATTTAACAAATTTAGCAAATCCTGAGCAAATAAGTACAAAAGAAGCCACACTAAAGCAAATCATAACCAAATTACTGTAAGGTTAAACTTTAAATCTTGAAATCAAAAAGAAAAGAAATACAGTACATGAGAGGAAATAGGATGAATAAACATGAGAGGAAATAGGATGAATGACTTCTGTCTTCTCAGGTTAAAGAGAGAGAGAGAGAGAGAGAGAGGATATAAATAATGAAATCATATCTTTAAAGTTCTGAATGAGGGGCACCTGGGTGGCTCATTTGGTTGAGTTCCAGCTTTGGCTCCGGTCATGATCTCACACTTTGTGGGTTTGAGCCCCCCGTTGGGCTCTGTGCTGACAGCTAACTCAGAGCCTGGGGCCTGCTTCACATTCTGTATCTCCCTTTCTCTCTGACCCTCCCCTGTTCATGCTCTGTCTCTCTCTGTCTCAAAAATAAAAATAAACTTAAAAATTTTTTTTAAAGTTCTGAATGAGAAAAAGTCTATCAATCCAGAATTTATTATTCAGTAAAACTATCTTGTAGAAACAAGAGTGAAAAACCTTTATAGACAAATTAAATAACTGAGAAAATATATCTTTAACTGTAACTGAATTACAAGAAATACTTCAGCATGTTTTCAGGATGAAGGGAAAAGATGCCAGGTAGAAAACTCAAAAAAGAATGAAGAGCCCTAGAAATGGTAATTAAATGGATAAATTACCCCCTCCCCCCGCCCCATCCATCAGTTCTCAGTTTTTGTCAGCATTCAAGAGTCTCTCATGGTTTGCCTCTCTCCCTTTCCCCCACCATTTCCCACCTTCTTCTCCCCCTTGGTTCTCAGTTAAGTTCCTCCTAATCCTCCTATACGTGCAAACATATGATATTTGTCCTTTTCTGCCTGACTTATTTCACTCAGCATAACACCCTCAAGGTCCATCCATGTTGCTACACATGGACAGATTTCATTGTTTCTCATTGCCATGTAGGATTCCATGGTATAGATAAAACACAACTTCTTGATCCATTCGTCCATTGATGGACACTTAGGCTCTTTCCATGTTTTAGCTATTGTGGAGAGTGCTGCTATGATCATTGGGGTACACGTGCTCCTATGCCTCAGCATTTCTGTATCCCTTGGGTAAATTCCTAGCAGTGCTATTGCTGGGTCATAGGGGAGTTCTATTGTTAGTTTCCTGAGGAACCTCCACACTGTTTTCCAGAGGGGCTGTACCAGTTTACATTCCCACCAACAGTGTAGGAGGGTGCCCGTTTCTCCACATCCTCGCCAGCATCTAGAGTTCTCTGATTGGCTCATTTTAGCCACTCTGACTGGCGTGAGGTGGTATCTCAGTGTGGTTTTGATTTGTATTTCCCTGATGACGAGTTTGCTGAACATCATTTCATGTGTCTGTTGGCCATCTGGATGTCCTCTTTGGAGAAGTGTCTGTTCATATCTTCTGCCCATTTCTTCACTGGGTTGTTTGTTTTTTGGGTGTGGAGTTTGGTGACTTCCTTATAGATTCTGAATATTAACTCTTTATCTGATATGTCATTTGCAACTATCTTTTCCCATTCTGTTGGTTGCCTATTAGTTTTGTGGGTGGTTTCCTTTGCTGTGCAGAAGCTTTTAATCTTGATGAGGTTCCAATTGTTTATTTTTGCTCTTGATTCCCTTGCCTTTGGGGATGTGTCAAGTAAGAAGTTGCTGCGGTGAAGGTCAAGGCGGTTGTTTCCTGCTTTCTCCTCTAGGGTGTTGATAGTTTTCTGTCTCACGTTCAGGTCCTTTATCCATTTTGAGTTTATTTTTGTGCTTGGTGTAAGAAAATGATCTAGTTTCATTCTTTTGCATGTTGCTGTCCAGTTCTCTCAACACCATCTGTTAAAGAGGCTGTCTTTTTTTCCATTGGATATTCTTTCCTGCCTTGTCAAAGATTAGGTGACTGTATACTTTTGGGTCCACTTCTGAGTTCTCAATTCTGTTCCATTGGTCTATGTGTCTGTTTTTGTGCCAATACCATACCGTCTTGATGATGAGAGCTTTGTAGTAGAGGCTAAAGTCTGGGATGGTGATCCCTCCCGTTTTGGTTTTATTTTTCAGTATCACTTTGGCTATTCGGGGTCTTTTGTGGTTCCATACAAATTTTAGGATAGTTTGTTCTAGTTTTGAGAAGTATGCTGGTGCAATTTTGATTGGAATTGCATTGAATGTGTAGAGTGCTTTGGGTAGTAAAGACATCTTAACTATATTTATTCTTCCTATCCATGAGCATGGAATGTTTTTCCATTTCTTTGTGTCTTCTTCAATTTCCTTCATAAGTTTTCTATAGTTTTCATCATACAGATCTCTTGTATCCTTGGTTAGGTTTATTCCGAGGTATTTTATGGTTTTTTGTGCAATTGTGAATGGGATCAGTTTCTTGATTTCTCTTTCTGTTGCTTCATTGTTGGTGTATAAAAATGCAACCGATTTCTATACGTTGATTTTGTACCCTGCAACTTGGCTGAATTCTTGGATCAGTTCTAGTAGGCTTCTGGTGGAGTCTGTCGGGTTTTCTATGTAGAGTATCATGTCATCTGCGAAGAGTGAAAGTTTGACTTCCTCTTTGCCGATTCTGATGCCTTTGATTTCCTTTTGTTGTCTGATGGCTGATGCTAGGACTTCCAACACTATGTATTTATTCCTTTTTAAATTCTCTGAAAAAAGGGGCATCTGGGTGACTCAGCCGATTTAGCGTCTGACTTTGGCTCAGGTCATGATCTCATGGTTCGTGGGCTCGAGCCCCGCGTAAGGCTGCTTGCTGACATCTAACTCAGAGCCTGGATCCTGTTTCAGATTCTGTGTCTCCCTTTCCCTCTAACCCTCCCCTGCTCACGCTTTCTCTCTCTCTCTCTCTCTCTCTCTCTCAGAAATGAATGAATGAATGAATGAGTAAATAAATTCTCTGAAAATGACTAAAACAAAAAATCATACAGTTGTAATGTGGGGTTAATAATGTGTACAGAAATGCAAATAACAAAAATAGTGCAAAAGGACGGAGGTAAACAAAATGATAATATTGTAAGTTATAACATTCCAGAAATGGAGATTTTGAAATGTAAAATATAATAAGGAAAGTAGGAAGAGAGAATTGTGACTTGGGAACTGAGTAGTGAAGTGTGAAGTGGTAAAATATTGACCCTAATACATTCATAAATTAAGAATGTACATTGCTAACCCCGAAGCTACTGCTAAAATTAATTAAAAAGAGGAATAGATAAACCAGTAGGGAATAAAAATGGAATACTAAGAATATTCTATAGTAAAGGAAACAAAATTTCCTTTACTACTCATAAAACAACATTCCATTTCCTATACTGTCTTGAACACTTTTGACACTTCTGATCACCAAATGTGTAAGGGTTGCTCTCCCTCCCCCCACAAAATTCTCAAGCACTAGCGGGATGTTGTATAGTTAGCTAAAATCTAACCTACCTGACGATAACATCAGATCTCACAGGTTAAGGATTTAGTCCTACAGACTGCTCCTTACTTCAGATGCTAATCAAGAGTCCACTTTATTATCTGTGCTTCTGATTGACCAGTTATAAATTGGAGGTTCCAATAATCCCCTACTCGGGTGCAATAATTTGTTCAGTGGCTCACAGAACTGACAGAGAGGGTTCACTTAATAGATTACTGGTTTGTTATAAAAGGATATAAACTCAGGAACAGCCATACATAGGGAAAGGAATGTATAAAGGAGTACAGAGCTTGTGCTGTCCCTAGGGTGTCACATTTTTAGCACTTCTGCATATCCACCAAACTGGAAGCTCTCTGAACCCCATCCATTTCAACATTTTTGGAGGCTCCATTACTTGTCATGATGATTAAATCACTGGTCATTGGTGATTAATTCAACCTCCCCAGAAATTGTGGGGAGGAAGTGAAAGTTCCAACCCTCTAATCTCAAGGTCAGTTCTTTTGGCCAATAGCACCCATCCTTATGGGTTTCTCAAAAGCCTTTTCATTAACATAATTTGAGGGGTGGTTGAAAGGAGCTTGTTATGAATGATAAGGCCTTTTTCTCCTTTAAAGCTCTTATCCCTGGAGAATCTGGAGAAAATTTCACCATGTTTTAAGAGTTCTGTGCCAGGAAAAGGGATGAAAACTAAATATATTTCTTACTATGAATCACAATACCACATCTATTGACCCCAGAAAAGCTAAGAAAGTTGTTCTAGCTTATGAAGCAAGACAAGCATATTAAATGTAAAACATAAGGATGAATAGGAAAAGAAAAAGTATTATAATTTTCAGGTGATAAATATGATTATCCACATAGAACATTTAGAACAAACACAAGTTCATCAATATACTAAATGCTAGAGAAGCATAAAAACTCCAGTGATATTTCTGTATGATAGCAAAAAAATCCCCTGGCATTTATAAAACAAAATACCATTTACATTAGCAAAAAAACCATTAAGAATCTAACAAAATATGTGCAGGTTCTTGCAGCAATTAAAAATATAAAGACATGAAATAATCTTAAAACAATATAGATATTCTATTTTCTGGATAGTAAAACTGTATTCACTATTGTAATGAGTTATAAAATTCCAATTCCAATAAAAATCCTTAAAGCTAATTCTAAAGTTCATGTGGAAAACAGAGTGAAGATAATCCATGTCATATCTGAAGAAGACAATGGTGAAGGAGCTGAGGATATAACCTACAAGACAGTAAGACTCATTAGAAGGCTATAGTTTAAAAATATTGTACTACTGGAACAGGGAGAGAAAATGGAACCATAAAATAAAACAAGTCAGAAACAAACCCCTGCATATACAGACATTTGATATTATTTAGAATGAGCATTATAAAACACTAGAAGGAAAGATTATTCAATAAATAATGCTGTGAAAAGTGGTAATTCTTTATGTATATTCTTAATATATATATGTATATATATGTTCTTTGTGTGTCTTTTATACATGTGTGCTTATTACTTCACACTACACACAAAAATTAACTTAAGAATAATAATATATGTATAGAGGAAGAAGTATATGTTTTAACACTTTTTATTTATTTTTGAGAGACAGAGAAAGAACATTAAGTGGAGGAGGAGCAGAGAGAGAGAAAGACACAGGCTCCAGGCTCTAAGTTGTCAACATAAAGCCCGAAGCGGGGCTTGAACCCAGGAACTGTGAGATCATGACCTGAGCGAAAGTCAGATGCTTAACCAACTGAGCCACCCACATGCCCCTAGAAAGAAATGTTTTTAATGGTAAATTTGACATTTTAAAATAAGGGAAGTAAATAGTGAACAATAATTATACATCATTAAAAACATGAATTTATACCTCTTACACTTTATATCACACTGAATCTCTAATAAATTAGATATGTGATCATTTAAAAAAAATTAATGTTTATTTTTGAGACAGAGAGAGACAGAGTGTGAGTGGGGGAGGTGCAGAGAGAGGGAGACACAGAATGTGAAGCAGTCTCCAGGCTCTGACCTATCAGCAGAGCCCAATGTGGGGCTTGAACTCACAAAATGTGAGATCATGACCTGAGCTGAAGTCGGACACTTACCCGACTGACCCACCCAGGCAACCCAGATATGTGATCATTTTAACAACCTGGAAAACATAAAAAAGTGGGTTATTGAAATTTGGTACAAGGAAAACTTTTAAACCATAGTGAAAGATATGATAAAATATTAACTAAAAAAAATTAAAAACTACTTAATAGTAACTGAAGTGAAGAAGAACAGAATATACCAACCCAGAACTAAAACAAGCAAAATTAATACAAATTGCAAAATAGGAAGCTATTTATAGAAGATAAAAGATAGATATTGTATATCTATAACATATATAGATATACATCATATAATATATAAAGGATATGTATAGATATATGTCTTAAAATCAATAAGATATGGGGAGAAGATCAGAAAGACACTTGGAGAAACAATTTGAAAACACAACGGAAAGAAGCAAAACATAAGTGATGGAGATAAAGATTTTTATTTGAGGTCATTAACTTTTTTTTAAATTGTGATATAATTAACATACAGTGCTGTAATTCAGGTGAACAATATAATTCAACAATTCTACACATTACTCAGTGCTCATCAAGATAAGTATAGTCTTGATCCCCTTTATTTTACCTTCGACCCACCCATCTTCCTTCTGACAACTACCAGTTTGGTTCTCTGTATATCAGAGTCTGGCTTTTTGTCTTATTTTGTTTTTCCTCTTTCTTTCTCTTTTTAGTGATTGTTTACTTTATTCTTTCTTTATTTATTTTATTCTTCCAAGATTTTATCTAAACCCAGTTAGTGAATTGAATATAGTGGTGTATTGGTTTCAGGAGTAAAATTTAGAGATTCATCATTTACATATAACACCCAGTGCTCATCACAACAAATGCTCTCCTTAATGCTCATCACCCAGTTAGCCCATGCCCCAACCCACCTCCTTTCCAAGAACCCTCAGTTTCTTTTCTATAGTTAAAAGTCTCTTAACTATAACTGCTTCCCTCTGTTTTCATCTTATTTTTCCTTCCCTTCCCCTATGTTCAGTGTTGTTTCTTAAATACCATATATGAGTGACTCATGTGGTATTTTTCTTTCTCTGACTGACATATTTCACTTAGCATTATACCCTCGAGATCCATCCATGCTGTTACCAATGGCAAGATTTCATCCTTTCTATGGCTGAGTAATATTCCATTCTATGTATATACCACATCCACTTTATCCATTCTTTTATGGTGGACACTTATACTGCTTCCATATCTTGGCCATTGTAAACAATTCTGCAATAAACATAGGGTTGGATATAACTTTTTTAATTAGTATTTTTGTTTTCTTTGGTTAAGAAACAAAGTTTTATATTTAAAATCATGAATGTGAACTGGTTTTTGTTGGCATTCTTGTTATTTTGGACTAAGAGGACTGACAAAATATAGAATATTAAAAGATAGATAATATCTAATGTTAGCACAAGCTTTGGAGAATCAACACTTTTTACCTGGCTTTTTTCAACTTAAATAAAGAGGTAAACGGAGACAAGCCCTTCCGATTAGAAGTTGAGTTTATTCAAGAATAGTAGAGGAATTGCAGTTTGGGAAACACCTGCTGTAGCATGCTATAGATGAGCCCTTTTAAGGGTTTGGGGAGGCTGTATGCACAGGCAAAGAGTGCAAAGAGGGGGTAGTCCACCCAGGACCCCAGCAGTAAGTTCATTGGCTTAAAGGTGTGGAGGGATTTTTGTCAGATGTTTACTGCTCATGAGATAAGCTTTGGGGTTCTGTAAATCTGGTATTTATAGGAAATGAGTTTCTCACTTCTGAAGTTCTATGCTTCTGAGATACACACGTGAGATTCTCTATTTCATGTCCTCCAGTTCCATTTTAGACTGAAATCTTTTCACAGTTTGTTTTATTTAAGATTAATAGTTATGCTGTTTCCAGAAAAGAGTTTGACCTAAGGTTTAAAAGTCATAAAATAGTTTAGAACTTTTGGCTAAAGTTCTCTAATTCTAGAGTTTTGCTTTAAAAAAATATATATGTATATATAAATATATACTAGCAAACAGGTTCATTGTGGCAATGTTTAGAGCTAAGAGGAAAATATATATCCTTCAGAAGCAGATATAACATGATACAGCTATTGCTCAAATAAAAAGATTCATGATCAGTCTTGGAAATTTACCTATGATACATTGAGTTAAAAGTTTATTGTTACAAATCAATATATGCAAGATTATCCCACTTACATTGCTGATTTAATATTAGTTTATGAATTCTTTAAGTTGAACTACATATAAACATGAATATATTAGTTTTCTAGTGAGAAAACATCAGTTAAAATCTTTCCATTTGACAAAAATTGGTTATTGGAGAGAAGGGTTTCATTTTTATCATGGGATTATGTGCATTCTTATTCCACTTTCTTCATTTTGTCTCCTAACTTTACAACAATACATGCATTAAATATTAGAAAACATAAATAAAAACATTTATTACTATTTTCACCAAAGGAGTAAAGAATTTTACCTAGGACTCTTTGTTTTTGGAACTGGAAGCTTCTGGGAGCTTGCAGCTGGGTCTTTTGCATTTTCTATAATCATTGCCCAGAGCATAGCAACTGAAGATAAAGATAAATAAATTGTTCACATTCCTTTAGCTAAAGCTTTCTCTAGATTTATGAAATAAATGAAACATAATGCATCCAGTCTGAGTCTTTTGGTCATTCTGAAAGTGGATAATGATCCTTACCGGCAAATTAATCACAGAAACTTCCACTCTGATATATTTGATCTGCATAATGGATGAAGCAACTGTTCAATCCGAAGAAAACAGAGCATATATTTTGAGACATTTTGTTGAAAGGTTCTGTTTAATTGGAACTTTTGAAAATAGCTATTGTGGTTCTTTTTATTGGGGAAACATGGGGGAAAGAAAATGTAATCATCATTGTGGCAAATACTGGACTAGTTATTTTTTGTAATTAAAAAGATATCTTTGCAATGATCTTCTTCTTAGAAAGTATGATTTCCTTGTTTTCAATTAAAATTTTTTAATGTTTTATTTATTTCTGAGAGAGAGAGAGAGCGAGAGAGAGAGCAGGGAGGGCCAGAGAGAGAGGGAGACAAAGAATCTGAAACAGGCTCCAGGCTCTGACTAGCTGTCAGCACAGAGCCCGACGTGGGGCTCAAACCCACGAACCATGAGATCATGACCTGAGCCGAAGGTGGGACGCTTAACCGACTGAGCCACCCAGGTTCCCTTGATTTTCTTGATTGTATTACTAGGAAAAATAATCAGAGATTATATGACTAATCCAAGTCGTATATTTAGAGAATGAGAAAAGTAAAATTTATGCATAGTTATTTTTTATTATTTTTAATTTGAATACCTATGACTTTCTTTCCCCCCTGGAAGTAAGACTAGGAAAATGGTTGGCATGATTATATTTGTCTCATTTTTTCCCAAATGGGGTTAAAAGTCTATCTGTTGAGTAACATATGAAAACAACTCTGAATCTCCATTTTTCCCTATATTGCCATTTCCATAAAGCAAGACCAGTTTTTCTTGAAATTTACCTGACCCCCCTGTTTTGTAAGAACTCAGTTATCTGGGGAAGACCAATCTAAAGAGGAATTTGTTTTCAGAACATAGAAGAATAAGATCACCTTTATTTTAAAAAATGTTTCCATAAGATCCAGAAAATTGTGTACGTGAGGTTCTAAACCTTTATGAGAGAATAAAAAGAGTAAAAAAACTTCCCTTTGATGGTAATAGTTAATTTTCTGTCTTTAGATTAATGAAGGGAATTGTAGCATATGGGAAACATATAAATCAAAGTCAGACCTTGTTAACCTGAAAATAGAAAACTGCAGTGAGGCAAATGAATCTTTACTTGGGGTCAAAGAATTACAATTCAGGGAATACAGATTCAAGTACAAATTGAAATAGTGCTCTGCTTGTAGAGTGAAAACAGGAGGTTGTTTTTGTTTTCTACTTTTTTTTTTTACATTTTTGTTTATTAATTTTGAGAGGGAGAAAGGGAAGCGTCAGAGAGAGGGGGAGAGAAAATCCCAAGAAGGCTCCACACTGTCAGTGCAGAGCCCAATGCTGGGCTCAAACTCATGAACTGTGAGATAATGGCCTGAACCAAAACAAAGAACCAGTCGTTCAACTGGTTCAAATGACTGAGCCACTGAAGCACTCCAAAAGCAGGAGTTTTTGTGAAGAAAAGGAAGAGGGTAATTACCTGAGTTAAAGAAAAGAAAAAAAATAGTTTTCTATGGGTTTTAACAAGCTGAACTACTCGGGATTGTACGTTGACTGACTACTGATTCTATCTCGAGAAGGTCCACAATCATCAGTCTATCCATTCTCCTGCTGACTTCTCAGGCAATTACTTAAAATAATTGTCATTTTTTCGAAGTGGAAAGCTTTTGGCTCATGTCAAACAGACACCTAAAGGAGTTTTGACCACTCTAGTTCCATCTTAAAATGGTTCCAGATCATGTCAATATTTCATACTGGAATAAATCTAGTTGTTTATTTAACCCAGATGAGCTGGGTTTCATGTACAAACCCTATTGACCTCAAGTCTGCCTTGAAGTTCTGTCTTGTCCACCAAAAAATAAAAAACTAATCAATTCCAAAATGCTGCAAGTAATATAGGTTTTATTAAAGAGCCTCTGGGAGGTAAAGAGAAATCTTTGTTTGCCACAAAAACAAAATGCCCATTAGATGTGTGTTCATTCCCCAATATCCCTTTCCATTTTTTAAGCAAACTTATCTTTCTGATCTCTCTCCTTCACCATTTATATTAGCTTTCTAAGGCTCCCATACAAACTACCACAGAATGGGAGTCAACAGACACAGTCTTGAGGCTAGAAATCAAAGATCAAGGTGTTGGGAGGTTTGGTATCTCCTGAGTCACCTCTCCTTGGCTTACGGATGGCCACCTTCTCCCCGGGTCCACACATGGGGTTTTCTCTCTATGTGTGCATTTCTGGGGTCTCTCTTCTTATAAGAACTCCAGTCATGTGGGATTTGAGCCCAACCCTTTGAACCTCCTTTTAACTTAATCACATTTTTGAAGGCCCTATCTCCAAATATAATTACTTGGATTAAGGCTAATCCCTATCGTGTGATTTAACTTTAATTACCTCTTTAAAGGGTTTGTCTTAAAATACAGTTAGATTCCTGGCACTCAGTGTTGGTGTTTTAACATATGCATCCCAAGAGGACACAATTCACTCCTTAATAGCATCTTTCCAATTTTTCTTATATTGAGAAATCTAGCTTTGGATTTTTTTAAATATTTTTATTTATTTCTAGGAGAGAGAGAGAGAGAGCGTGAGCAGGGGACAGTCAGAGAGAGAGGGAGTCACAGACTCTTAAACAGGCTCCACGCTGTGAGCTGGCAGTCAGCACAGAGCCCGACGCGGGGCTCGAACCCACGAACCGCGAGATCATGACCTAAGCGAAAGTCGGACGCTTAACCGACTGAGCCACCCAGGCGCCCCTCTAGCTTTGGATTTTTGTTTTTAAATCCCACTCAACAAAACAAAACTACCAGTTAACCAGGCACCATTTTCATTACGATAAGTTGTAAGAATCCTTCTATAATTACTACAATGACCCATTTAAAAAAACACACAGAGTCCATATATAGTTTTCCAAGAGGGTCCTTTGTATGGTCTAGACCTAATTTCAAGAGATATATCTAAGATATTCATCCATCTTCCTAAGAGGATTGCTGTTGCTAAGATTTTTCTCCTTATAGTTTTAGTTTTCCTGAAAAAAAAAAAAAAGTGTCTTCAGAAAGTTTACTGCAAGTTTTCTATGTAAGGTTTAGGTACTGAGAATATAAATATATTGTTACATAGTTTTCTTTCCAGTATGGTCTCAAATTCCTCTGTCCCTCATATATTTCTCTTTCCCTTAACCACATATTTAATTACTCCCAGCACTCTTCATTCTCCCCTTATATTAGCTATAAAATTCACCACCTTTTAAAAATTCTTAGGTCCCCTTATGATTCATGTCGACTGTTAAAATTACTTCCTAAGTGATATTGTCTGACTTCCAAATTTTTAACACTCCAAGTTATATTTTGCATTGCTATTAGAAGTTATTTCCTTAAATAAAAATAAATAAATGAATAAATTCTATTACTCTTCTCAAAAAAACTGCTCTCCATGATTGTTAGGAAATAAACCAATAAACCAATAAACTCTGCATAATATTCAAACCCCTCCAATATCTGATGATGTCATTTTTAGTTAATTCCTTTTTTAAAATATTTATTTATTTTTTAAATATTTTATTTATTTCTGAGAGAGAGATAGAGACAGCATGAGCAGGGGAGGGTCAGAGAGAGAGGGAGACACAGAATCCGAAGCAGGCTCCAGGCCTCCGAGCTAGCTGTCAGCACAGAGCCCGATGCGGGGCTCGAACCCACAAACTGTGAGATCATGACCCGAGCCGAAGTCGGACGCTCAACCGACTGAGCCACCCAGGCGCCCCTAAAATATTTATTTATTTTTGAGAGGGAGAGAGACAGCGCATGAGAAAGGTAGAAGCAGAGGGAGAGGGAGACACAGAATCCAAAGCAGGCTCCAGGCTCCTAGCTGTCAGCACAGGACCTGACATGGGGCTCAAACCCACAATGATCACGACCTGAGCCGAAGTCAGACACTTTACTGACTGAGCCACCTAGGTGCCCCTCAGTTAATTCTTTATTTAACATATCATTACACTGTTCAAATTTGATAATATTATTTCTAACTTATGCCTTTCCCTTCAATGTTTTGGGTACTTTCTCTCCTCAGTGCCTCTGCTTAAGCCAGTGGTTCTCAAAGTGTGATTACTACTGTACATTGTCCCCAAGACACTCAGCAAGGTCTCCAAGGCTGAGACTATGTTAGACTTAGTATTAATACTAAGATAGCCCATGCCTTTTCTTCATACATGTGTGTAAAGTTGAGTTTTCCAGAGACTACGTCGACATAAAATGGGTTTTTTATTTTATTTTATTTTATTATTTTATTTTATTTTAAAATAAATTAGTAAATGTGTTTTTAAATCTTTAGCAGTTTTAATTCATAATATGAGAATATCAATGTATATATATATGCACACTTTTTTAAAAAAGTCCTGTTTGGTGCTAGATAATTTTCTACATGTAAAGGATTTTTGAACCCTAAAAGTTTGAGGACACCTGGCTAATGCTGTTTCCTATCATTGAAATGTGCTTTCTTCTTTTCTCTGGTTGCTAGAATTCTGTATGTTCTTTAAGATTCTTCTGTATGTTATTCAAAGACTAGTTCTACAAAAACCTTCCTAGACCCCACTCCAATACTATGAAAACTTGCTCCCATCTATAGACTCTATTATTCAATTCTAGTATACAGGGATAGAGATTTCACAGTTGTTAACCCACATCTCTGTGGGAGACAACTTTATTAACTAAAGGATGGAGTGTATGCACTGTTGCTTTTTGCCTTTAGGAGTTCAGACTCCACTAATTTTGGCATTTTTTACCCCCTCTCCTGTCACTGAGGCTGTTTCATACATTTCTAATCCAATTAGACTTTTTCCTCTTTGTCACCGTCCACTATACATCCTGGGATTCTTCAGCTTTCTAGATAGTTCTTCTCTCTCTCTCTTTCTTTCTTTCAATTTAAGTTGTATACATTAATGTTTACTCTTTCTGCTGTTAAATTTTATGGATTTTGACAAATGCATTATGTTATATACCCACTGTTATGGCATCATACAGAATAGTTTCAGTATCCTAAAAACTCCCTTGTGCTTCTTATATTATTAAACAACCCCTTCACCCCTCCTACCCCCCACAGATCTGAACTCCTGGCAACTCCCCATCCATTTATAATATAATTTGTGCTAAGTTCCCTTATTTTTATATCCTTTTTATTTCCGTTGCTATTTAGAATTTCTATAATTTGGTAACACACTGTTGAGGGCTTGCAGATTAACCTGAAATTGATATAGTTTAATCTATAGTGCAAAATTTCAAGATATTGTATGTTTAGAAGAAAAAGTTTTCAGGCTGATAATTATAGAATTAGAAACAAAGTTTTCAAATGAAGAGTGATTAGAGGATACATGTTTATTGGGGGGAAATTAAGTTGAGATTTGGGGTGAGCTCTCACACTTTTGATTAATATTTCACCATTCCCATATGAGCTTCAGAATTAAGATTTGATAGGGGCGCCTGGGTGGCTTAGTCGGTTAATCGTCCGACTTTCGCTTAGGTCATGATCTGCGGTTCGTGGGTTCGAGCCCCGCATCGGGCTCTGTGCTGACTGCCAGCTCAGAGCCTGGAGCCTGTTTCAGTCTGTGACTCCCTCTCTCTCTGACCCTCCCCTGCTCATGCTGTCTCTCTCTCTCCTAGAAATAAATAAAAATATTAAAAAAAAAAAAAAGAAGTAAGATTTGATAAAGCAGTTCAACAATTCTTTTCACCAAGAGTCTGAGATTCATTTAAGGAAGTCAACATGGCTATAGGTTTCATGTGTTATAAAAGTACTTTTTTTTTAATTTAACCTCTTCTTTAGGAATTGGCCCAATATGACAGTAAAAAAGAGATGACAGGATGATTACACTAATGAGCCACTCAATATGGAGCCATTCTATCCATTATGTCCCTGTACTATGAGCAAAAGCTAACTCCTATTCTCAGTACCAGTCAGACCCTTTAATGCCTTGGAGGTCTTTACATCCTATTCCTCTTGTTTGATGAGTTGATTGCATGCAGATGTGACAGCAACTTGAGTTATTATGTAAGCTGTTGATTATCTATTTGATTTTGAACACCTTAATAACTAACTGATAGTTACACATCCTGATTTATACATTAATCCTCACATCTATGAAAGCAGAAGAAAGAAAAAATAGTGCAATCTACAATATTGGGGCTTTATGGTCGCAGAGGCAAGAGTTTGTTTGAATGATGCTCTCCTGCTTCTGTTCTTGAGAAAGTTATATAACTTCTTAGAACTTCCTTTTGTTCACCTACAAAATGGAGATGGGAGTGAGTTTTCATGAAAATTAAATATAAGGAAAAGCACTCTATGACCACCTAAAAAAGTCTCCCTTCTTCCTCAGTTAGTAATTAATAATAATTTCTCCAGTGTTTTGTTATCACTTGCCTAATGACCTCCTTTATCCCCCTCCCCCCCAACCCTCCACCAAAACCTTTTAGAATGAGAAAACAAAGTGTTTACAGACTTATTTTCTTAGGGAAAAATAATCAAAAGTAGTCTAAGAAATATTTCCCTCCCCCAACAAAGAAACAGTCCCACATGGCTTCAAAAGGGAATTCTTTCACATGTTTAAAGATCAGATGATTCCAATGATATTATCTTTTCCATTATAACCAGACTGGAGCATAGTCCTCAACACAGAAAAGAAGGCAATTTAAAAATGGTTTTAAAGTTAGCATTACTTTACTACTATTACTTTACTACCAAAGTGCAACAAAAATAAAACTATGGATTTATCTTACAATAAATATTGATGAAAAAAATCACAACTCACATCATAGCAAATAGAATTCAGTAGCCCATTAAAAACCTAATACATCGGGACCAAGTGTATTTTGTAACAGGAACACAATATTGGGTAAAAATTAGGAAATATATTACTATAACATTAAAATCAATGTAATGAAATAAATTGTATGATCATAGATTTGCATTATGAAAAGGCATTTTTTAAAAATTCTACCCATTCTTGATTTTAAGCATCTCAACAGGAAAAGAGGGTTAATTGATCATTCCTCAGTATGATATACTATGTCTGTTTCAAAAGAAGAACCAGTATCATGCTTAATAGGGACACACTGAAGTTAGGAATAAGGTAATAATGCTCAACACCATCCATACTATTTAACATTGCATTACAATTTTAACCAATAATTCATAAAATAAATAAGACATAAGAATTGGAAAGAAGGAAAAGTGATCACTACTTTCAGATGAGATGATTATATACCTAGAAAACCAAGTGAATCAACTGAAAAAAATATTACTATGAATGATAATTCAGTGAAATTGCAAGGTAAAAATAAAATTAATACAGAAGTTAGTAGGTTTTATATGTAGAAACAAAAAAATAATAGAAGTAAAGAAAATAAACTTACTTATAAAGGTAAAATACTTAGGAATAAGTTTTTAAAATGTGAAAAGCTTAATGGAAGAAATTTGGAAACAGTTATTTCGTAACTTTTAATGCTACATCGATAAAATAACAATTCTAAGGATCCTAAGGATTCTAAAATTCATATATAAAACCAAACAGGAAATATTAACAAAGTGAAGATGAGGTAGGTGGAGGAAGACTATTGAGGGAGAACTATTCTTTGCTATATAATAATGCTTTAATTACTGAAATATAGTACTGGTGTTTGAGTAGATCAATAGGACTGTATAGAAAGCCCATGGAATAACTGGGTTATGGGAGAGTCAGATATAAAAGATAAAGCTGGAGCCATGCTTCATACTACACATCAGTATAAACTCCAAGTTGAACAAGTATTTAAGTGTGAAAATTTTGTCATACAAATTTTAGAATATGTGGGAAGATTTTCCTATAATTTTAGAGTGAGGATGCCCTTTCTTACTCAAAAGGAGAATTTTGGTATATTCAATTATTTAAAGAGCAAAAATTTTTCCAAATTATATAAATAGGCCAAGGATATAAAAAAAAGAGCTCATAGGAAGAGTATAAATGTCCCTTAAACATAGAAAGAGATGATGAGTTTCCTTTATGATAAAAGAACTGAACATTAAAAATTATTCAGTACCAGATTTCATTTTGAGATCAACAGAAATTCCAACAGCCATACTGGTGAGTTTATGGGAAGACAGATCTATTTCAAATATCTCAGCTGAGACCACAATGGCTAAATAAGGCAATTTGGCAGTTTCTCTCTTCATGAGAAATGTTTTAATTTCTGATTCAACAATCCCACTGTTTAGGATTTATTCAACAAATATACTTGCATATGTATAAACTGCTTTTTGTTCATGTATGTTTTGTAAAACAAGCCAAGATTTCATCAATATGAGAATTATTAAGTAATCTATGGTGCATCTACAAGATGAAGCTCTGTCCTTGTAAAAAAAGATGTTCTCTATTTACAAATATGGAAAGTTCTATAACATATAAGTGAAAAGAAAAGCGAGATTTATATAAAATCATATGTTATTTATTGATGTACAAGAACAAACAGAATATGAATTCATATTTTCTTATACTTGCATAGAAACACTGGAAGAATACATAACAATTACAAGTTGTAACTGGAGATGTGGCAGTGGCCTGAGGATAAAATTAAGACTGAGAATTTTTTTTTTTTACTGATGAATTGTTTTTATTTTACTTCTTTAAACCATGTGCTCATATTTTTTAAGCTTATTTATTTATTTTTGAGACAGAGAAAGAGAGAAAGAGGAAGGCAGTGCACGTGCACAGCAGAGAAGGGGTAGAGAGAGAAAGGGAGACACAGAATCCAAAGCAAGCACAGGCTCTGAGTTGTCAGTGCAGAGCCTGATGAGGGGCTCATATCCATGCACCATGAGATCATGACTTGGGCCGAATTCGCACACCTAACCGAAGTCCGACTGAGCTACCTAGGCACCCCAATGTATTTCTTAATCAATTTTCTTTTTTCCAGTGTGGGTCTTGACAGTTTTTTTTCTATCATAGCTGGGGTCAAATACTAGGCTTATATATTGCCCCCTGGAAAACACAACAGTGATCCTGTAACCACTGCTTCCTTCTCACAAATTTCACTTTTGAAAATAAAATTAATTAGTGATATGCTCTAGCTATTCACCCCCAAGAAACACAGCCTTTTGTATTCCCTGCTGGGCTGTCAGCTGACTGACACCTGAAATGCTCTGGGTTTACCTGTGTTTGCAGGTAGAAAACCTTGGCAAGCATCCAGCACTTATTTCAGCACTATATTTTCTTCTCCACTGAATGTTGAAAAGATCCCTCCAGGTAAAACTCCAGGAAGATGGGCTTCTTTTTGTTTTTTTCCAGCAATGTCAAAAGCAGGCTATAGATATGGATAGGTATATATATATTTTTTAATTGAGGTACACTGTTGGTAGGAATGCAAATTGGTACAGTTACTGTGGAAAACAATATGAAGTCTACTCAAAAAATTAAAACTAGAAATACCATGTGTTCCAGTATTTCCATTACTGGGTATCTATCCAAAGAAAACAAAAACATGGATTCAGAAAGATATATGCATCCCTATGTTTACTGTAGTATTATTTACAATAGCCAAAATATGGAAGCAACCCAAGAGTCCATTGGTAAATGAGTGAATAAAAACTATGTGGGGCATATATAATGGAATACGTATACTATGATCTATGAATTATATACATATATACCATTGTATATATAAGTAATTCATAATATATTTAAAATTTTATATAACATATATTATGAATTCTTACTCAGACATAATAAATAATGTGATCTTATCATTTGCAACATAGATGGATCTAGAGGTTATTATGTGAAATAAGTGAAATAAGTCAGTCAGAGAAAGACAAATACCATATGATTTCATTCATGTGTGGAATTTAAGAAACAAAACAAATGATGGGGCTCCTGGGTGGTTCAGTCTGTTAAGTGTCTGACTTCGGCTCAGGCCATGATCTCACAGGTTCATGGGTTTGAGCCTTGTGTCCCAGCTCTGTGCTGACAGCTAGCTCAGAGCCTCGAGCCTGTCTTCGGATTCTGTAACTCCCTCTCTCCCTGACCCTCCCCTGCTCATGCTGTCTCTATCTCTCAAAAATAAATAAAGCATTTTAAAAATTTTTAAAAAAGAAACAAAACAAATGGAGGAAGGAGGGAAGGAAGGAAGGAAGGAAGGAAGGAAGGAAGGAAGGAAGGAAGGAAGGAAGAAAGAGAGAAAGAAAGAAAGAAAAGAAAGAAAGAAAGAAAGAAAGAAAGGAAGGAAGGAAGGAGAAATAAATAAAGAAAGAAAGAAAGAAAGAAAGAAAGAAAGAAAGAAAGAAAGAAAGAAAGAAAGAAAGGAAGGAAGGAAGGAAGGAAGGAAGAAAAAAAAAGAAACAGGCAAAAAATAACACTCTTAAATCAGAGAACAAACTGGTGATTACTAGAGAGGAGGGTAAAATCAAAGGAATTAGGAGTGCACTTAGCACAATGAGCACTAAGTAATGTATAGAACTGTTGAATCATTATATTGTACACCTGAAACCAATATAACACTATATGTTAACTATACTTAAATAAATAAAAAAAATTTTTAACAAATGAGGTATATCACTGAACAGTCTTTTCTTCTCCCCCACTATGATCTCCTTCCTGAGAGGATGGATTTTTAAATATGAAGATAAAATGATCAGGTTGCTAAAATTGATAATTAGGTACTTTTTACTGCTTAACCACACATGGTCACAAATAAAAAGTGAAGAACTATTCTCAGTATGGTCAACGAGAAATAAGCACTAAATCATAAAGTTTGCTCGAACTATGCTGAAAAAAAAAGAACCCATTCAGTTTTATTTCTTAGCTTCATTTCAAATTTCCTCTCATTCTATATCACATATTAAGAGTAGAGAAATTAAATAAATTGGTTGTGACATTTCCTTTAAGCATTTCCTTTAAAAAGTCCCTAAAACAAAATTATTTTGCAAATATTCATGAAGTGCTCCATAATTTCCATAACTCTTACTGAAGTTGCAAGAACAGGCATCCAGATATACAGACAGCTATCTGGGATAAAATGATGTAGCTATTATAATATATTTATATACCTTTGTTAATATACAAAAAACAGTGACATAGGTAATGATAAAATGAGGTACCATGAACAAAAGCCACTTAATTTTCTCTGTATCAGTTCGGGTACATCAGGGAAATGGATTGATATGAATGATCTCTTGCAGAATTAAAGTTTAAATAGTTTGGGGGAAAATAGGAGACATAGGCTTCCAAGGGGAGTTGGAGGATCTGAGGAAAGTCATTAATGTTCTCCTTTGAAGCAAGGGCACTGGAGGCAGGGAAATCCAGGATTTAGCATGCCTGGCCCATGGTGTAAAACTACAAAGGGAAATGGTGAAGTCGTGGAATGCTGTTTTCTTCCAGTCCTGGGGCTGTTGGTTAGTGGAGCTAGTGGTGGGGAAAAGAGCTGGACACAGGACAGGAGAGGAAGAAAGGACACTGTCTCCTGCAGAGAGGAACAAGGGTAAACTGAAACATGCAGGCATCTCCATACCGGTCTCTCACTGTATCTAACCATGACAGTCTTCAGAGAATAAGGGCTGCCAACTCACTCTGCTTTGCATATCTTACATAAATTTCACTACTGTATGAACAGTAAACTTAAACCATACACAGTGGAGGATTCTGAGAAACGCAGTATCAGCTTAGCCAAACTGACAGAGAATGAATGGTAGGACTACACAATACAGTTCAGTAAATAGGTTGGGAATACCCTGCACCAAGTGCAAATCTTGTGTTCAGTGATGAAAGACTCCATTTCTCTCCGTACCTAGCAAACCATTTATTAAAAGGACAAAATATGAAAAAGATTTTATAATCAACGTAAGAAGAGTAACTCTGTCTAACACTGATAGTTGGTAAACAGCACGGTACTCAATTCATTTCTCTCTAGCTGATTATTTCTACCAAAGAAGATGGAAAAACTAATTAATTGGAATGACAGCCTCCTTTTTATCTTGGAGAATCATATGACATACTTGTTGCAATTTAGATCTAATTGAAACTTGAATTGGTGCTTTGGGAAGGCATAGTTGTTTTGTTTGTTTGTTTGTTTTTGTTTTTTTTTTCCCTGATGATGAAGAAAAGCACTACCCTCATTTATGGCTTTTGATATGGATGTGAGCCCTGGTGCTTCAGAGACCATCTTGCTCTTGGCCAAGAGCATTCCAGAGATGCTGGATCCAGAGATTGCTGGTCCACAAAATAAATGCTAATAGACCCCATATTCTAGATTTCTTAATAAGTCAAAAAATATACACTCATTTATTTAAGCCCTTGTACTTAAGTTTCCCATTACTTGAAGTTAAATTGATCCCTAACCATTTCAGTTGTAGAATTAGCTATAGAAAAGACAAAGAAAATAAAATCAAGAACAGCTTCCTTAAGAAAGGGACAGCTGAATTAGTTTTTGAATGGTAAATCAAAAATGCAGAGGTGGATTAGGGTAGAAAACTCTATCCGGGCATGTAAATATGAAATGACACAATATATAAGCAGGTGCTTTATTACATTAAACCAAAGTTACTTTTTTTTTTAACGTTTTATTTATTTCTAGGAGAGAGAGAGAGAGAGCGTGAGCAGGGGAGGGCCAGAGAGAGAGGGAGTCACAGACTGAAACAGGCTCCAGGCTCTGAGCTGGCAGTCAGCACAGAGCCCGACGCGGGCCTCGAACCCATGAACCGCGAGATCATGACCCAAGCGAAAGTCGGCTGCTTAACTGACTAAGCCACCCAGGCGCCCCCCAAAGTTACTTTTCAAAGCTCCTCCATCTCTGCCCAAAATCAGTATACATCTTCCACTTGAAAATTAAGAGAAATAAACAGACTTAATGAGTTTTAACCTCCCCTAATGGTATTGAAATCTAAGTAGTGAATGTTCCATCACTGATACAGGTTGAGTTGTCCGTTTGAGTGTTTCTCTCCACTGGTCTGGAGAGAAACATTCAGTACTGGAAATTGTTGGTAAGGCCAACAGATTATTGGCTAAAATCTAAATGAGGAAAATCGGGGGATGGTTATAATCAGTAGCTTAGAAAATGTAATATTGTGTTGGTATGTAGGCCAGCCCTTCTTCATGCATGAAGACAGATATAATTTCTCACCATAGTCCTCTGCTGATCCCAGTCTCACCCCTTGGAGTCTTCCTTAGGATTATATATAAAAACATAACCAAAAAAATGATTGCAGTCATGATCTTGTAATATCATCAGAAATTTGGAATTTGAAAACCTCATTTCAGGTCAATATAGAAATGCAGGTCTTGCTGAAATAAGAGTTTAGTGATGGACAGAATATAGCTTTCTTTCCTTTTAATGTATGTATTTATTTTGAGAGAGACAGAGAGAGCATGAGTGAGGAAGGGACAGAGAGAAAGGGAGACAGAGAATCCCAAGCAGGCTCTTCACTGCAGCATGGAGCCTGATGTGGGGCTCAAACTCAGTGGAACTGGAAAAGTGAGATAGTGACCTGAGATGAAACCAAGAGTCAGACATTTAACTGACTGAGCTACCCAGGTTTCCTGAAAGAATATAGCTTTCTGTATCTGATAGTTCTGGGTTTGAATTCTGGATATTGACCAGAGAAATTTATCTCTCAGTTTGCATCCTCTCTAAAAGTGGGGGTAAAAAATTCCTAGCTTATTATATTATAAATATCAAATGATTTAATATATAAGAAAACATTATCTATAAAATGTCTGTAATTATGATAATAATGAGCCTCAAAGTCTAGTGTTGAATTCAGGGAGGAAAAAGCAGTTGTGAAAATCAAATGGGAGTCTCATTTGGTTTTGGGATTCTCATTTGGGAGTCTCAAATGGAAATTCTTTGGGCACTTCTAATTCAGAATGTCATTTCAAAATATATATGAGAGCTACTCAAAAGAACTGAAAGACAGAGAACCTTTTTTTACCCTGAATTTCTAACACTGAAGTTTCTAGTGAAGAATATGACCAACAATCTCTTCTACTTTCTTTAAAATCGTCCCATTCAGGGACAGAGCTAAGTTTTGCAAGGCTTCAAGCACATACAATTTGTGAGCCTTTCTTTAACAGAAGGAATGCAAACATTTCAAATATAAAATTAGGTTTGAAAATGAATATTCATGTAGAATAAGATATTATAATAAATTACTGTAGACTGTGAGTCAGGTCCCTTTTTCTGAGATCTCTTTAGGTAATTTACAAGTAATTCTTAGAGATGCTTTTTGGTTGTTACCTGACTTACCCTACCTGAACACTGTCCAACTCTTGGGAACTACCAGCCCTCATAGGGGCAGGAGCAAGTGAGCACTTTAAAGCTTAAATCTCATTAGTTCACAGCGAATCCACTTCTAGTTCCACTTTAAGTCACTTTAGGTCATCTTGAACTAGGAAAGCAATAGCAAATTCAGTTCTTATAGCATTTTATTTTTTTTCTTAATTTTTTTTAAATGTTGATTCATTTTTGAGAGAGAGACAAAACACAAATGAGGGAGTGGCAGAGACAGAGAGAGAGAGACAGGCTCCAGGCTCTGAGCTGTCAACACAGAGACTGATGCAGGGCTTGAACTTGGGAATGGTGAGATCATGACCTGAGCTGAAGTCGGATGTTTAACTGACTGAGTCATCCAAGCGCTCCATGCTTTAATTTTTTCTTAAAGCATTATGCATTTGCAACCAAATTTAAAATAAATGCCTAAAACCATAAAAGACTCTTAAATACTGAGAACAAACAGAGCGTTGGTAGGGGTGGGGGTGGGGGAGGGGGAAATGGGTGATGGGCATGGGGGAGGGCACTTGCTGGGCTGAGCAATGGGTGTTATATGGAAATCAACTTGACAATAAACTATACTAAAAATAAATAAATAAAATAAGTGCCTAGTCTACTTTTCAGTAATTCAGGCCTCCTAGAGAACTGTTTTTCAACACAAACCATACATTAGAATAATCCAGGGCACTTAAAAAAAATATCAATGCCTGGACCTCACTCCAGGAGATTCTGTTGTCAGTGGTCCTTACTGGGGCCAAAACATCATTTTTTTTTCTCTTTGGCTATTTTTATTTTTTTACAAATAGTTTATTGTCAAATTAGTTTCCACATAACACTCAGTGCTCATCCCCACAAGTATCCTCCTCCATGCCCATCCCTCCTCCTCCCCACATCCATCAGTCCTCAGTTTTTGTCAGCATTCAAGAGTCTCTCATGGTTTGCCTCTCTCTCTTTCCCCCACCATTGCCGCCCTTCTTCTCCCCCTTGTTCCTCCGTCAAGTTCCTCCTAATCCTCCTATACGTGCAAACATATGATATTTGTCCTTCTCTGCCTGACTTATTTCGCTCAGCATAACACCCTCAAGGTCCATCCATGTTGCTACACATGGCCAGATTTCATTGTTTCTCATTGCCATGTAGTATTCCATGGTATAGATAAACCACATCTTCTTGATCCATTCATCTGTTGATGGACACTTAGGCTCTTTCCATGTCAAAACATCATTTTAAAAGCCTCAAAATAATTATAAAGTAAAGTCAGGGAACTGAAAGATTCTAAAATATTTATTATATTTGGCTAATAAAATCTGCATTTTACTGGTCATTGGAAATTAAACAGTATTATAATCTCTTAATTTCAGATTGCCTACAGAGTAAAACTACACACAGATACTAACTACTCAATTAAGCATGACCCAAGAAGAGGAGAGAGGAAGAGCTGAAAGGAATTTGGAAAATTCCAGGAAAATAAGAAAGAACATGATAAATATTTTTAAAATTTTATTTGAAGAGAGAGAGAGTGCACAGAGAAAAGGAGCAGAGAGAGAGAAAGAGACTCTTAAGCAGACTCAATGATCAGCATGGAGCCTGATGTGGGGCTTGAATCCAGGACACTGAGATCATGACCTAAGTGGAAGTCAAGAGTGGGATGCTCAACCAACTAAACTACCCAAGTGTCCCAATGATACATATTACTACACTTTAGTTGACTACAATTATAAACCAAAGAAGGAAAAATGTAAAATAAATGAAAAGTACAAGCAAGGTAATAAAATACAAGTAGATGTTAAATATCCCTTGATGATTCAAAGTTGCTAGTTGTAGCACATCTGTAGGTGGGGGCTTTTATTTTTTCAGACTTCAAATTAAAGATTCTGACAGGATGACATGTTATGACTTGATAAGTTCTGTCATTCTGATTTTTCTTTCTTCCTTCTCTATCGGTTTTATTTAATAGCAAACATGAATTTTCCTGGACACAATTGTAGCAATTATCATTCAGCTTTTCAGTCTACCAAGGGGAAGATACAATGGGAAAATAAATACAATAAAACTGTAGTTCAACACAAGGTAAGAAAAAATCATTTGCCCCACTTTAAAAAAAATAGAAAGTGTCAGTTTGGGAAAGAATTTTTTAAATCTTTTATTTTTGGTATTCAGTGTGATTCCACTTACCTTCAGAGTTGGCAAGGACTGAAAGGAGAAATGATATCTATTCAGATTAAAATAAGTAGATAGTTGAGAAAATAAATGACCTAATTTAGTTGTTTTCAAAATCTCCTTTTGCGCTGGAATCCTTTGTTCCAACAAAATCTTACTCAAAAGCTCAGTATGAAAAGCAGAAATATTAGACCTGGCTTTGGTGAGAAGAAACTCAGGAAGGTTCAGATAGGATCCTTGATTGGTGGGGTGACAGTGCCTTGTGACTTTTCGCTTTCACTTTCAGTAACCTTTGTGGCATGTCCCAGAACCACAAGGAGGATGTGAAAAATGGTTTAAAAATCACTAATCCAGGGAATGCACGTTCAAGATTCTGCTGCTAACAAAATAAACTTCTTTTAAAAAGTAAAATATTTCCACTGGTATCACCAGAGACAAACAAACAGTTATTTGTTTCATTTTGTATATTAATAATGTGCAAGTTCTATGGCTCTAAAAGAATCTACTGAAATGTAGTTTACACTTGAATTCATGACACATTTACTCAGCACCTACATATGTAATAAATTCTACAAGAAGCTACAGGTATCAAGGACAAAGTAAAATGAAGCAGTGGGTAGAAAGGGACGGAGAAAGATCTTTTAATCAATTTCATTTATTATCTATTGTTTGAGCATCAGTCATGTATCAGACACTTTTGTGGGCACTTAAAAAACATAAGTGGCCCTAATAGGAAATATGCAAGTCCTCCAATGAACATATGTTTCAATGTAGGAACATAGAAAATAAATAATAAACACTATGAGCAAGTGAGAAGGAGACATGCATGGAGCAAGAAGGTTTGGGAGTGATGGGGGTGTAAATGCAATTTCAACTAGGGAATTACAATAGGTCTTACTGAACAGGTAACATTTGAGAAATACTTGAAGTAGTTGAAGAAGTACAGCCTGCAGCTATCTCAAGAACATCATTCCAAACAGTGAGAAAAACCAGTCGAGAGGCTCTGTGATGAAACTGAATTCTGTTGTAGGAATGAGGTGTAGCTAGCATGATTTAAGAGAGAGATTAATAGAAGCTGGGGTCAGAGAGGAAATGAGGTATGAACAGAAAATGGAGGATCACAAAGACCTTATAGACCATCGTGTGGCTCTAGCTCTGAGTGGAATGGTGATCTAATGCAAGGACTTGAGCAGAAAAGTGATATGATTTCACTTTTATATTAAAAGGATTATTTGAGTTACTCTGCTGAGAGTCAGCTGGGGTTTGGGGAGAGGGCAAGTATAAAAAGCAAGAGGGTCTTTTAGAAGGCTATTTGCAATAATTGAGAAAATGATGGTAATTTTGACTAGGAGGTAATGAGGCTTAGAAGATTTTGGATTTTTTAAGATAGAGATAACAGAGTCCTCTACTCAATTGAATAGATGGATGTTATAAGAGAAAGAAAAGGGCTAAGAATTACTCCAAGTTTTTGGCCAAGGAATTTGAAATAATGGAGTTGGCATTAACTGAGACAGGGAAGGCTGATGGTTTAGCAGCTTTGAGAAGGAAGATAAGAAATTGTTTTGGACATCTTAGTTTGTGATATCTACTAGTCATTCAAGAAGTGATGCTGAATGAGTTGGAGAAATACACCAGCAGTTAAAGACTTAAGTCTCAAATGGAGATATATATTCAGTTCAGTTATTTGGGTCATCTATTGATATAACCCAATATATATGCTCAATCCAGGTTTTAATCTGTCAAACTACACTAAAAAAAGAATCATCTCTAAGCCAGATTGCTTTCGAACACAGGAAGACATATCCCCAGCTTCAAATTATTTAAGCCCGATTCATATACCTACTAGAATTGCTAAATTGCATAATCATAGTACTTTCAAGTTGCAAAACACTCAGGAACAGAATCCTTTACTCGTTTCTCTCTTCCAGTGAACCAACTTGGCTCAATAACACTGAATTATCACTTCTCCAAATGCACCCATTGCTTTTCCTCCCAATGCTTTTGTTCACATTCCTATCTCCATTGATGATGTTTTCCTTTCTAGTTTGTTGACTTCCAAATACCATCTTTCATTTCAAGGGCTAATACAATCCTTGCTTCCAGAAACCTTTGCTGTTTCCCAAGATGGAAGTAATGTCTCCCTTTTTGAATGGCCACAGTCTTTTTCTATGCTTTTCTCACGGTATATACCAACTTCATATTGGAACTTCTTGTGATCATGTCTAGTCTCCCTTCTAGATTCCCAGCATTTGTAGAAGAGTAATTAAGGGTTAATAATAAGGGTGATGTCTGACATATGGGAGATGCGCCAAAAACTATTAATGCACAAATGATGTTTTCCAGATACATTTGAGAGTTAAGATTTGACCTCTGCTCATTTATCTGTATCTTTCATTTATGTTGCCTGTTACTTCTTTGCCTGCAGCAATTATAGCCAGATTTAGATGCAATTGAAGACAAAGATGAGTTAATAAAGCTGATAATTGGAAAGGAAGAGATGATTATGGTGGCTATTTTAATTCTGTGAAAAAAGAACAATCCTGGGAAGTGGAAGGAATTCTATTTTATTAAGCACTTACTGCTATGTGTCAAGGGCTTTATATCTGATCTTCTCTTACTCTCAAAAGTACATATAAACTATGTGTTCAGAATTTCCATCTTGCAGATAAGGGAGATGAGATTCAAAGACATGAAAAAACCTTCCAGAGGTCACATAACTAATATGGTGCAAGGACTCGGGTCCTTTGATCCCCAAATCTCCCAAATATATGCCTTTTCCTATTGAATTTAACTGCCTTTCCAGGCTTTTGGCCTTTTTTTCTGCACTATAAATTCAATAGAAATGTTTTCAAGGTTTCTTTTATTTAAATGCAAATTTATGAAAATTACAAGTCAAGCAAACAACTCTACAGTACATGATCTGGAGCACCTGAAGATTACCTGAGAAAGTATTGTGAAGGGTATCAGGCATCAGCTCTGGAAGCAGAAGTGCAAACTCCATGGTACCTAGAAAATATGAGGAATTATTTAAATAAGCCCCGCCTCTCTGCTAAAAGGTCACCATAAAATAGAAAGAAAACAACTTTTTTTTTTTTAATGTTTTATTTATTTCTAGGAGAGAGAGACAGCGTGAGCAGGAGAGGGTCAGAGAGAGAGGGAGTCACAGACTGAAACAGGCTCCAGGCTCTGAGCTGGCAGTCAGCACAGAGCCCGACGCGGGGCTCGAACCCAGGAACCCCGAGATCCTGACCTAAGCGAAAGTCGGACGCTTAACCGACTGAGCCACCCAAGCGCCCCGAAAGAAAACAACTTCTAATTAGAAGTAACAAAATGGTTCTCAGGCAGTTGACTTGTTTTTCACACTCCTTTCTACGAATTATCTCTAGAAACACCAAAGTTGTTTTGATTCTAAATGTGTTTATTTTAATAAAGCTACTTTTTAAATAACCTTGCATAACAGTCAGTTCTGAAAGGCAAAGCCTGCTCTGTCAGAGCCCTGAAATTCAAAACAAAGCCTAGCAGCAAATTGATAATTCAGAGAAGGTATATAAATAGAACCTTGGATCCCTCCTGGGCATCAATATCACATTTTTTTTCCTAATAAAGGAAAGAACTTTCTGTTACCTCTTAGTCTTTCCATAAGCAGCTGAGCTCAAAGGAAAATAATTTATTTCTAATGTTGATATGGAGATGTAGCCTGAAATTTGGCCATCATTTTACCTTAGATTTGTTTAAGGCTGAGGCCAATCTGAGATGTTGACGGTAGGAGAAATTTGCTGCTTCCTGGAAACTGAAACTGTAGAAACAATTCATCATTTAATTAAATGCATTAAAGATGCACTGCATGCTGATCCCTATGGCAGATAGTTGTGATACAGAGATAAAAGAAGCAGTGCCTTCCTCAAGGGGCTGTCTGTCGTGAGGATAGAGGCAGAAATCTAGAGAGTGAAGGAGAGAGTAGGCTTGAGGTGACTTAAATTACTGAAGTCAATTAATACAGGGCTAGTCTCTTTTATAAGATGGAAGGCATCACCCAAACTTGAAGGTAATAAAAATACTAAGTGCGCAAGATATGTTTCTTAAAAATATTTAGCCTTCAGGATTCTACAGTTGAAGGCATTAATGCAGAGGCTGTCATCCAAAGCATTAGAAGGCCAGTGGATCTCACGTGAGTCCTACCATAGAATCACAGTTGCTGAAATAGAAACTCCATAGGTATAGGTTTGTATTTTTTAAACATCTTCCAGATGATTCTAATGCTTAGGCAAGATTGTAAACCATTGATTAAGAAAGAAGAAATTGAGAGGTAATGATTTCCTAAAGAAAAACGAGAGACAGAGAGAGAGACAGAGAGGGGTGGAGAAAACATTTTAAATTTTAGTAAGGAAACTGGGAAAAAGACAAAAGGAGAAGAAACAATAGAAGAAGATGAGAAAAGGGAAAGAAGAAAAAAGATGATTGCATGTTCTTGTTCCTGAAACAATGACAAGGTTGTTTTTGTTCCTCTCTCTTCTTGTGAATTCACTTAACCAAACAGATCAACATATTGGATTTAGTCTGCATTCCCATCTCTTTGAGTTCTAAGAAGAAGAATTTATCTCTCATAACCTTTCTTTGAAAGTAAAGATTTGTAGGGGTGCCTGGGTGGCTCAGTAAATTAAGCTTTTGACTTTCACATAAGTCATGATTTCATAGTCTGTGGGTTCAAGCCCCGTGTTGGGCTCTGTGCTGACAGCTCAGAACCGGGAGCCTGCTTCAGATTCTGTGTCTCCCTCTCTCTCTGCCTTCCCCCACTCGCTCTCTGTCTCTGTCTCTCAAAAAAACAATAAAGATTGTCTCTCAAAAAAACATTTAAAAGATTTTTTAAAATAAAGACTAAAAGTAGGGATTTATAGTAGATCTGTCTTTGCATTCCTTCTACACATTCCCCTCCTGGAAAATACTATAGCAACTAGGAAACACATAAAACCCTCTCTCAAATGTGACTTATTTGTTACACACACACACACACACACACACACACACACACAGGTCTATCTGTCTATCTACAGAGAGAAAAAACATTCACTTACTATGCTTGATGCCTTAACATTTTTAGAGGAAGCTATGGGTGCATCAGGTGAACATGAACTCTACTATTATAGATCAAATTATGTCCCCACAAAGATATGTTGAAGTCCTAATTCCCAGTCCCTGTGAATATGACTTTTATTATTATTTTTTTTTAAATAGGGCCTTTGTAGATGTAATCCAGGTAAGGCAAGGTCATTAGGGTGTGTCCTAGTCCAATAAGTCTGGTGTTTACATAAGGAACACACAAGGATATGCTATATGACTGCAGGGAAAAGATTCAAGTACTACAGCTCCAAGTCAAGGATCATCTGGATATACCAGAAGTTGGAAGAGTCAAACAGGGTTCCTTCCCTAGAGGCTTTGTAGGGAACATGGCCCTCTGCCAACCTTTATTTCAAATTTCTAACTTCCAAAACTGAAAGAATAAATTTCTGTTGATTTGAGTCACCAAGTCCACGGTGCATTGTTACAATAATCTTAGGAAACCAACATGCCTACCTTTACATGGTAGGAACCAAATATCATCTTCCTTATTATTTGGTGGATGAAATTCTTAGAGATGACCTAAAAAAGGAAGAAAATAGATCCACTGCTTTCTTTCTTACATAATTCATATGTAGAGGCATAATTAAATGAGCAATCACATAAGCCAAGATATTTGCTAAGTGGGAAAAAAATTGCATGGTATCATGGCAGCATATAAGTGACCCCTAATTTAGTCAGTGGAGAAAGAGGTTGCAAGGGAAGTCAAAGAAAAGCTTTCAAGAGGACAGTCTATTTAAATTGATAACCTGAAAGATGTGAAGAAATCAGCCATAGCAGAAGGAAAGTATTCCATGGAAAAGAAAAATGTATACATGAACCTAGATTTGAAATATCCATGGTATAACTAAGGAACACACACACAAACATGAGGTTATAGGCTGGAGTCTCTCCTACGCATTCCTGGTAAAGAATGTCATGTGCATCATGAAATTTGGCCATTATACTTTCATCTTTTGTCCTCTCCTTGACATTCCTTTAGATCTCAATACCAGAAGTTTTCTGGCTTTTATTAGTTGTTCTTGTTTTTGTTTTTTGTTTTTTGCTTTTTTTTTTTTAACTCTGATTCAGGATTTCAATTCTATGAATGAATTCCAAATGATCCTGGCATTAGATATAATCTTAATTGGAAGGGAAAAATGAGGCTGTTTTGTTTCTGCCTCTAGGTTGCCATTTCAGGATACTTTTACAGGTTAAGGGAGGGAGCACCTGGGTGGCTCAGTTGGTAAAGTGTTTGACTTTGGCTTAGATTATGATCTTGCAGATTAATGAGCTCAAGCCCCACATTGGGCTTGCTTCTGTCAGCAGAGACTGCTTCAGATCCTGATCCTCTGTCTCCCTCTCTTTTGCTTGTCCCCTTTTAGCACTCTTTCAAAAACAAAACATTAAAAAGAAAAGAATATTAAGGGAGAACTGAGATAAAAGGTCTGGATGGAGGGAGGGAGGGAGGAAAGGATAGATAGATTAGATAGACAGTTGATAGATAGATGATAGATAGATAGATAGATAGATAGATAGATAGATAGATAGATAAAAGTCTCAAGATAACAGTTCTCAAATTCCAACCTGAGGAAAAATTTCCAGTGCATTATTATTTTCTATCATTATTCCTCAAATAAGTTTGCAGAATGCTGAATTGTAATTTATTTTGCTGTAAGAAATCTCAGAGGCTTTAATACATAAAGAAAATTGTGAATATCCAAGAGGAAGTTAGAGTATCAGTTCTTTCCATGGTTTGGTTTTAAATATTTTACAGAATGAAACAGGTATTCATGGCTTATTTATTTGCTTATTTTTATGTTTTAAGATTCTGATTTGGCATAAGTCTTTACATGGATCACGGCTCTGCCTCATACCACAGGAGCCAAAAGGACCCACCATTTGTTTTCCTTCAAGCAAGGCAGCTGGAATTTAAAGAAGTAGCCTAAGCTTGGCCGGTAGATTCTTCTAAGGGACTTTCATCTGGAACCAATGATGGAAGAAAGCAGAGGGACAGTTTAGAAGTACCCTCCCACCCCAGAATGGTGACATCATCTTATGAACAATACATCAGTGCTGGTGGTAATTAGTGTCTGGTGGCAGGGAGCATCTTCTTTCTAACGAGACTACTACTGTGCTCCCAGCTACAAAGGATCCTGCCATTAACCAAGGCGGATGCTCAACTTACTATCAACTTAGGAGCTAACCACTATCTTCCCAATATGTTTTTTTTTCCCCATCTTTTACCAGATTCAAGTTTCTTTGTTTGTAGCCAAGAATATATTCATAGGGCATCTCTGATAGTAGTGTTGCCAGGGACCTATTTTGGGGGAAAATACTTTAGGAATACACATATGTGCCCCCAAATAATATCATTAGCCATGTCCTTTTAGTCATCTCTGATCAAGACCCAGATTCTTCTGATAGCCCAATCCTCTCCAAGGCCTCCTAGAGGCTTAAGAAGGGAGGCTCTATGTTACATGTTCTGAAAGCAGCTCACATAATCTAATTCAGTATGTGTTTCAGGCCCACAAATCTTTTTTTTAAGTTTATTTATTTTGAGAGAAAGATAGAAAACAGGGGAGGGGCAGAGAGAGAGGGAGACAGAAAGAATCCCAAACAGGCTGGCATTGCCAACACAGAACCCGATGTGGGGCTCAAACCCATGACCCATGAGATCATGACCTGAGTTGAGTTCAAGAGTTGGATGCTTGACTGACTGAACCACCCAGGCACCTCCAGGCCCACACATATTAATTGTAGAACACTTCTAACCTCTCCTCCCATGTTTCACTTGTTTTTCTCCTGGCTCCAAAGAGAAAGGATCAGATTCTCTATGACAGAATGTTATCCTATATTGATTGTGCTGCATGAAAAAGTATAGTATGTGTAGACTATAGAGTTGGTCAGACCTGGGATGGAATTCTCTTTTGACAATATACTTATTGAGTGAAAAACAGCAAGAGCGATATCAGGCTAATGTCCTTTATTTATTTATTTTTTTTAATTTTTTTTATGTTTTATTTATTTTTAGGAGAGAGAGAGAGACAGCGTGAGCAGGGGAGGGTCAGAGAGAGAGGGAGTCACAGGCTGAAACAGGCTCCAGGCTCTGAGCTGGCAGTCAGCACAGAGCCTGACGCGGGGCTCGAACCCACGAACTGCGAGATCATGACCTGAGCGAAAGTCGGATGCTTAAAGTCGGATGCTTAACCGACTAAGCCACCCAGGCGCCCCGAGGCTAATGTCCTTTAAAGTGCATTTCTTTTGATGAATTCCCCAAACCAGCTGATGGTTAATTTTCTTCAGCTCAGACATGGAGATTTTTGCACTCAAGTTCTCCAACTGTTTGCATATAAAGCCTAGCATTTCCTTTTTGTGATAACAGTATTGCTTTAAGTTAAATTACTTAATTTCTCTAAGAGTCAGGGGTTCGTGTGTAAAATAAGATGGAATAGTGAGGATTCTAGAAAATTTGGTTTATTCAAACTGGCTTCAGCTGAAAAGACTTTTTAAAAATTTTTATGTAACTGAAAATATCACTGGAAGTTGAGACTTGATCCAGGATTCAAATAATTTCACCTGAACTCAATTTCTATCTTTACTTCTTATAGCTTTACTTTACCATTCATTCATTCATTCATTCATTCATTCACTCATTCATTCATCCATTCCATCCTTAGCAGTTTAATCTAAGCACCAAATCCACCAACTTCCAAAGATGTATCCCAGTTCAGGCATAGAGGAAAATAGGAATATGAAATAGAAATTTTAGGGAATATGCCATTGTCATTCATATTGTTTATGAACTGCTGACCAGCTCAGACTTGTCACATGTTTCACCTCTACTGTCAACCCAAAGAAGTTAATTAACAAAATGGAGAAAGGATGGTTCCCAGAAGGAAATTGAGATTTATTAAAAAGGCTTACAATGAATGGATATTAAGATGCAAAAAAAAATAAATAAATAACAGATAACTACAATATCCTTGATTTCTGCAAAGCTTATATAATATGTATAAAATGGAGCGAACAATGTATGAAATATGGGGGAGCTGAGACATTTTAATCATTGCATTGCTATTTTACCAGTGCATAACATTGAAGTGTACTATAATCTAGATTCAAGTCCCAACTCTCACATCAAAGATAGGAAGTTGTACTAAAATTATATGATGGTGTTAAAACATTAAGCCTTTTATACACAGTAGGTATGGGGAAAGGTAACTAGTCCCTGTGACTGTGAAGAATGGTCTATCTGATTCTTCTTTTTGACAGTTGTATTTGGAGAACCAAACTCACGATTTGTCTTTTTTTATATGACTGGTACAGTAAAAGGGTCCTAAAGTCTCCTGATTGTACCTTGCAATTCTATCTTGGGAACTAGGGAGGGTTTCAGGGAGAAAGAGATCTGTGTCACTCTGTTTGACTTGCCTATTAAATAAAAATTCTTGCAGCTTTCATGTCTTTTTCAGTTGACTAGAAGGCTATGCTAGTGCTGGTTGCCAAATTTTAGCTATAAATATAGAGTGCTTATAGGCCTGGAACATCATTTAAGTCTCTCTGGTTTTTAGGGTTTTAGTATTCAAGGATATAGTCATGATTCATAAATTTTTAATCACACCTATGTCCTTCTTGGAGACCTAACTATGAAAATATGTTCCTTCCCTTTCCATGGAAAGATTAGGATTCACACATCAAACACCAAGGCAGAGAGTGGCTCTTTCCTTTTGTCCTGTTTGTTTTACTCTTATCTTCCCTAGTTATTTTGTAGTTTCAGTGCTGACCTGAGCAACTAAGGGGTTCCTGGCAGTATCTATTTGATCCCAGCTTACAAAATGAGGCAGGTAGAGACAAGTCACATGGAATAATTTTTCCTGAGAAGATACAGTTGATCACACAGTTTACTGACTTAGTTGAGTTTGTATGTTTTGTTTAATTTTTGAGAAAGAGAGACAGAGAGAGAGAGCCAGCATGAGTAGGGTAGATAATTTTTTTTTTTTGAGACAGACAAAGAGAGAGAGAGATGTTAGAGGGACAGAGAGAGAGGAAGAGAGAGAATATCCCAAGCAGGCTCTGCACTGTCAGCATGGAGCCTGATTCACAGCTCAAAATCATGAACTGTGAGATCATGACCTGAGCCACAGTCAAGAGCCGAATTCTTGACTGTCTGAGCCACCTGACTGCTCCAGTTTAACTGACACAGAGATCTATGTATTAGGAAACTCAGATTGCCATAACTGAATACCATAGATTGATAGGCTTAAGTAACAAAAAAATAATTTTCATACAGCATTAGAGGCTCAAAGTCCAAGAACAAGGAGTGGGCAGGGTGGATTTCTGATGAGAGCTCACTTCTTGACTTACAGAAAGCTGCATTCTCTCTATTTGTGGAGAAAGGATGATCTATAGGTCTCTTTCTCTTCTTACAAAGCCATCAATCCTTTTGGACACAACTGTAATCTTATGACCTCATTTAACTTTAACTATGTCCTTGAAGGCCCTATTTCCCAGTATTCTCACATTGGGATTTAGGACTTAGAATTAAGAAAATGAGAGGGACAGGGGCACCAGGGTGGTTCAGTCAGTTGGGCTTCCAACCTCAGCACAGTTCACTATCTCACGGTAAGTGAATTTGAGTGAAATTGAACATGGGCTCTGGAGCCTGCTTCGAATTCTGTGTCTCCCTCTCTCCCTGCCTCTCCCCTACTCGCGCTCTCACATGCTCTCTTTCAAAAATAAATAAACATGAAAAAAAAGAGGAACATAATTTAGTCCATAACAGTGAGAGCAAGCAAAGTTCAGGCTACTCAAATTTGTTGTCATTAGAAATCATTCCTCTGCTTATCTTTCTATGTGTGGTGAAATGGGACCACTGGTCAAAATTTTAGAGAAGCCAAAAAACATGACTTAAAAAATGTATCATACCTTTTTAACTATTTGTGCAATCTGAAAATTTCTCAGGAAAATAGCTTTATAAAATATGTATTGATATACTCTTCACAGCATGATTCCTCCTCCTCCTCACCCACCACAGACTTTTTTCACCAAGAATCCAACACTGGAGGTAATATCAATTTGGCTACCCAGGTGCTTTCAACTCTGCTTTCTGCCTGGTACTTTCCAATCCTGAGGCTCTCATTAAACACATACATTTCCCCTCTTCCTCTCTCTCCCCTTTTTTCTCTCAACACCTGCTCCATAATGTCATAGATTTTTTTTTCTCTTACTCATTAGAAGTGAGTGCATTCTAAATTAGTCTTCCCTTCTTCATTTTAATTGGATAATCACTTTTACTTTTAGATTAAACAAATTGTTTACAGACACCATCTGCATGCCTGTGCTTAATTTAGGGTTGGGTATTTACTAGAAGAGGCTCATATCAGAATCTGACCAGCCTTTCTAATATGGCATTATGATCCAGGAAATAGCAAAACTATATGCTAGTGACAAGACCCCCATTCTTAAACCATGGCCAAAAATTTAATAGGTCCTAACACACTATCTTATTTTATTTCTCAAGATTCATTTATTATTACTTAAATGACAAAAAATAGAATTAACTTGGAGTTATATTGAGATCCTATTATGTGCCAGACAATGTGCCATGTACTGAAAATACAACAGGACAAGATATAGTCCCTAACAGAAAGGTCTGTCTAGCAGGAGAGGTGAACAAGGAAACCTTTGCTATTTAGTATTGGTTGTAGTGAGAAACAGTAAAGTCCTGAGCATCTGAGAATGAATACTGAGAGAGTAGAAGGAAACTTCCTGGAGGATGCAAATACGTTTTTTCCATAGTAATGCTCATGTAGGCAAAGAATATAGCATAAATTTAATAAATTTCTATTAACTTATGTTTAGAAATTTAAATGAAATATAATAGAGTTTTTTTTATTTTTTTTTAACTTTTTTAATGTTTTATTTATTTCTAGGAGAGAGAGAGAGACAGCGTGAGCAGGAGAGGAGAGAGAGGGAGTCACAGACTGAAACAGGTTCCAGGCTCTGAGCTGGCAGTCAGCACAGAGCCCGACGCGGGGCTCGAACCCACGAAACCGCGAGATCATGACCCAAGCGAAAGTTGGATGCTTAACCGACTAAGCCACCCAGGTGCCCCGAAATATAATAGAGATTTTAAAAGTCATTGTATAATCCTGAGACACCTGGGTTGGTGGCTCAGTCAGTTAAGCATCCAATTCTCCATTTCAGCTCAGGTTGTGATCTCAGAGTTGTGAAATTGAGTCCCACAGTGGACTCCATGCTGACCCTGGAGCATGCTTGGGGTTCTCTGTCTCCTTCTCTCTCTGCCTCTGTCACTCATGCTCTCTCTCTCTCTCTCTCTCTCTCTCTCTCTCTCAAAAATAAATAACAAAACACAAAAAAAGTGTAACCCTAAAACTCTAAGAGTTTAACATTGAATGTACTTCCTTAAAATTTTCCCAAATACTTCTGTGGGCATGCTTATATACTTTTTAAAAATGTATACTGAAGCATGATAATTACACTCCCACACAGAGAATTTTAATTTTATGTATGTAATTTTCATTTAACATTTTATCATGAGTCTTTTATCATTTTATGAAACATTCTTCTGCAAACACATTACTGATATTTGTTAGATATGTCATTATATAAAATAGTTTATAACTAAACAATAAGGATGGAAAGTGGATTTTTTAGTATAAGTCATAGATGGAATATTTTTAGCTAGAATGGTTAATTGACTTCTCTAAGTTGATTGAATAAATGATGCAGGCCAAGCCTGGTGTCTTTTAGTACACGCTTGTTACTTTCTAGTTTAAAATCATGGTGTTTCCATTTATTACCTATATTATTTGGATAAGTTACCATAACTTTCTTTATCTCAGCAGCTTCATTTTAAAAAAGGAGAATATAAGAAATCAGACCCTTATGTTTCTCCATACTAAAAATTAATTAGAAATGGATTAAAAACTTAAATGTGAAACCTAAAATCATAAAACTTCTAGCATAAAACTGAGAAAAAATCTCCTTGACTTTGGTCTCAGCAATGTTTTTTTGGATATGACACAAAAGGCATAAGTAACTGAAGCAAAAATAAATAAATAGGACTACATCAAACTAAAAGTCTCTGCCCAGCCAAGAAAATAAATGAAAAGGCTACCTATAGAATGGAAGAAAACATTTGCAAACCATAGCTGTAACAAGGACTTAATATCTAAAATATATCAGGAGCTCATATGACTCAAACAAATAGTCCATTTAGAAATAGTCAAAAACCTGACTAGACATTTTTCCAAGGAAAACATACAAATGGCCAACAGTACACAAAATGACACTCAACATCATCATCAAAAAATGCAAATCAAAACTACAGTGAGGTATCATCTCACAGTGCTGGTGGGAATGTAAATTGGTACAACCATTGTGTAAAACAGGATGGTGATCCCTCAAAATATTAAAATTAAAGCTACCACATGATTGAGCAATTATATTTCTGGATGTAAATCCAAAGGATATGAAATCAGTATCTTAAAAAGATACTTTCACTCCCATGTTCACTGCAGAATTATTCACAATAAGCAAGATATAGAAATAATCTAACTGACAATCAATGGATAAAGAAGATTGTACACACATACGCACACATATGAATATTATCTAGCCATAAAAAAGAAGGAATTACTACCATCTGCAACAACTTGGACATCATCATGTTGCATACCTTGAATGTGTAGAATTTTTGTCAATTGTACCTTAATAAAACTGGAAAAATCAAAATAAGGATAATAGTTGCTATTTCATATGGCTTGTTATGAGAATTAAGTCAGTTTACTTTTATAATTTTCTGTCGTTTTATAACAATTTTCCAAAAATTTAGAGTCTGCAAATACCTAGTTGTTATCTCACAGTTTTTATAGATCAGAGGTATGGCATGGCATTAGTCAGCTTTCTGCTCTGGATATGACAAAGTTAAAATCAGAGTGTAGACCAAACTATGTTAGTGTCTAGAATCTCTGAGGATAAATAGACTTCTACTTTCATTCTTGTTCCTGGCAGAATTTGTTTTCTTGTGGTTGTGGTGCTTCGGTTCCTGTTTGCTTGCTGGGTATCAGCTAGAGGCCAATGTCAGTATCTATAGGCCACCATATTTCTTGATGCATGACTTGCTTCCTCTTTAAGCAAGCAATGGGATATCAAATACTTTGCATGCTTCAAATCTTTGACTTCCTTCAGTTACCAACCAGAGGTAATTTTCTACTTTTAAAAGACTTATGTTATTTGCTCAGCTGACCCAGAAAATCTCCCTATCTTAAGGTTAACTGTGCCAATAATAGCATTGCCTAATCATATAGTAAAATCCATCAGAATTATAATCCATGAGATTATGCAGGATACATACACCAGGGAGCAGGAAATCTTGGGGAACATATTAGAAGTCTGTTTAACATCTCATGCTTCTAAAATCCTTAGACAATTCACCATTCACATAAACATTTAACAACTGTTTGATATTATTTTATAGCTCAAGTTTCAATATATAGTATTCCTTAATAAAGAATCATCAGAATTTAAAAGTATCACTATATAGTAAAACTGAAATCCACTGTATATTTTTATTATTTTGTGAGGAAAAATTCTGAATGAGGATTAAAACACTCAAGTTCAGCAAAGAGTAAGATGTCAGAAAGGCTACTTTATGTAACAGAATTCAGAGCTATTGCATAGTCTCAAACATGTGTATCTTCTGCCTTCTTCTGGTAGTTTGGAGCATGACAAGAGAATTTTTTCTTTCATAAGAGGACATTTTAGGAAGTGTTGATTTTCTTTTTTTTTTTTTTAATGTTTGTTTTTCAGAGAGAGCGAGCATGAGCATGTCCGCCTGAGTTGGGGGGGAGGGAAAGGGCAGGGAGAGAGAGAGACAGATGATCCCAAGCAGGCTCTGCCCTGACAGCAGAGAGTCTTATGCGGGTCTCAGACTCAGGAACCACGAGATCACGACCTGAGCCAAAGTCCAATGCATAACTAACCACCACACAGGTGCCCCGAAAGTGTTGATTTCGTATAGGAATATCCCAGAATCTTTATTGATCTTAATTTGTGAGTATTCAGTCCAAAATTTGCAACAATACTAGTCATATTCATCTTAATTAATATTTTTAATCAAATATAAAAAGAGTATTCATTATGCACATGTCATTGTCTTGAACATTTTGCAGCTACAGGGACCACCCAATTATAGAATCAGTTGATAGCTACTGCTGTGGTGCCTGTTTTAAGGCAACTAGTTAAGTAAACAAACCAGCATGGAATGGCTTGGTCAACACAGTAGGCCATAGGTCTCCAAGATGCAGTGAATCTTAAAAGAAGGTGTGGAAAGTCAAATCTTTCTGAGACGTTCAGAAGCTTTCTATGATGAAATATGATGAGATAGGATTTCATTCTCTCCATTCCTAATTGTTCTTGCAGTGACACGTTTCTCTGATCACTTTGGTGGAATTAAATAGCTGTTTGCATCACTGTCTCAGGAACACCCTTTCATGCATTTTAACTCAACACACTTGTTTGCATTGTGGTCATTGAGTTACTACCTTTTTTTCCCCCTTCCAACCTGAGATTCCTTAAGTCTGGTTTGATCATTTCATTTCCCACATAGCCACAGGATAAGCACTGAGCAGGAAAGTAGTATGTGGTTAGTAGTCCTTAAATATGTTAACTCAATGCTCTAAATGAAGACATATAATAAAGGGGCTGTTGTTGATAGTATAATCACAGAATTAGAAGCAGGAAAAGAATCCTAGTATCTCCAGTTTTCTTCAAAAATGAGAAAAACAATTATCAAAAAATTAGGAAACAGTATCTCAGTTCACATAGCAAATCATTTAGGATATTTCTATCTATTAATTTCCTTAACTTTTCTCATTTTTAGTGAACAGTTTTTGTTTCCTTTCTTTGCAGTAAGGAATTTATACGCTTGTTTTGTCTCCTGTTCATTCTCTTGTCCTATTCATATTTTGGAGCATTTGCTTCCAAAGATTTAAAGAAATTCAAGGCAGTTAATGTCTGCTTCCTTACAAACCAGTTTGGTAGCCTAGGTTCATAGCTAATAAATTCACTCCTTTTATCAGGAAGCCAGTAAGTGATTTGAAAGCTCAGAGTACATAAGTGTGAGTTGAGGTGCAGGTGCGGGAAACATTTGGGGAAGAATCCCAGGACAGTACCTTGCATGGGACCTGAGTCTCCTAGGCAACTGCTACATACTAATGAGACTTTTCTCTTTAATTTCTTTTGAGGGATAGGACATCCTATAAGCAAACACCACTTTGTATCAAATCTTCCCTCCTTCAGTCAACAGATTATCCCCCAACATATACCTATTTAATATACCTATTAAATCAAAATGCCAAAGCAAATTAATTAGAATATAAGCAGTGTGTACTTTAGCTCCAATCCTGTTTTAAATATAAAGTGAGATTAGTATGCTGGACAGTTTTTTGGCTGCCACAATAGTGATGTGATGTCTCTGAATATATTTTCTTACATGTCAAAAGGAATTTTAAAGTTTCTAATCATTTAAGCTTACAATAGAGTTTTAATCATCATTTGGTTGGGTTCAGTATTATCAAATGGGCCCTTAAAAGTGGAAGAGTAATGCAGAACAATTGGAGGGACATGAAATGGAAGAAGAAAGACAAAAGATTAGAAGAATGAAAGAGACTTGACCCACCATTGCTAGCTTTGAAGACAAAGGGGACCATAAGCCAAGGAAGGCAGGCAGCTTCCAGAGATGAGAACTGCCCCCCAGATAAGAGCCAGCAAGGAAATGGGGAACTCTGTCATACAACTGCATAGAGCTGAATGATCCTGGAAGCAGATTGTCCACTTGAGCCTCCGGCAAAGAACACAGTCCTGAAGACAATTTGACTTTAGCCTTTGTAAGCCTTGAAGCAGAGAAACAAGCTGGGCCTACCAGATTCTGACCTATAAAACTAGGGTGTTGTTAAATGGTTGTAGTTTTAAGCTGCTAAATTTGTGGCAATTCATTACACAGCAATAGAAAACTAATACAATTGGCCATTAATGATTTTTCTTAAGAGGATTAGTGGATTGCTTTTGTATGGGCATCCCAGTCTCTCAGTGCTTAGCCTTCCTTAATAAGAATCAGTACAACACACAGCTGGTTGTATAAAAAGAAAGCATGATTATTTGCTCTCTGGGAAATACTCTGAAGCATTTAGATACAAACCTGGTCTCCAAATTTTCTTCCATTTTCTGAGATCTGATCAAAGTGCCATTTCTGTCCCAAGCAGATGAGTATGAACCGGATTTCTTAGGTCAATAACAGGCTCTACTCGCATCCATCATATCCCTTCTCTGTTATTAGCATATGCAAACCCCATTCTGTACTGATTATTGCACTACAGTCTCAATCTTGGCTAGGAATCTTCTCTTTTTTATCCTTCCACACCTCAAGAAGGTGAAAGGAAACATTTTGGCTTGACTGTGTTATCTCAGTCATGTGAGGTTGTATCTCAGGGAAAACATCCATTTAGGCAGAGATTGCAATTACTGATTATAGGGGCACCTAGATTGGCTTAGTTGGTTAAGTGTATGACTTTAACTCAAATCATGATCTCATGGTTTGCAAGTTCAAGCCTCATATTGGGTTCTCTGCTGTCAGCACAGAGCCTGCTTTGGATCCTCCGGCTCCCTTTTTCTCTACCCCTCCCCCACTTGTGTGTGCACAGTATCTCTCTCTTGCTCTCTCCCTCAAAAATAAAAAAAATATTTTTTAAAATAAGAAAATATTGATTATAATCTGAACCCAGAGAGCAGAAAGTAAATTCTAAATGAGATGGATAGATTCAATAGGGCTGCTATGAATATTGATTATTATTGTAGAGGATATATACATAGTATACACTTTTGTTCAATCAGTTGAGCAGCCATATAAATAAGGTATTCGTATCTTCACTTTTGTTTAAATATTGCTTCTCATTTTAGTAATTAAGAAACTTTATTTAAGTTTAGTTTTAGATTTACATAAAAAATGAGGAGAGAGTATATAACTTACCCCCAAGGCAACCCCCTCCCACAGGCACACATATGTTCCCTTATTCTTAACTTATTAATTTCTTGTATTAGTTACAGTTAATGAAACACTACCAGTTCATTGTCATTAGTGGAAGTCTGTAATTTCATTGAGGTTTACCCCTGCATTTTATGGGTCTGTGGGTTTTGACAAACACATAACATCATGTCTCCACCATTACAACATCATACAAAATAGCTTCACCAACCTAGTGATCTCCTGTGCTTCACCTATTCATCCCTCCCCTTCCTTGAACTGAAACCCCTAAGAGCTGCTGATCTTTTTATTTTCTTTATAATTTTATTTTTTTTTCTATGCCATTCATATTTGGGATCTAATGCTGTATATATATTTGGGATTATGTAGCAAGTAGGCTTTCCAGACTGGTTTCATTCACTTAGCAATATACATTTAAGGTTCTTTCAAGCCTTTCTGTAGCTTTATTAGTTCATGTCTTATTTTCACAGACTACTATTCCATCATATGGGTGTACCTTGGTTTGTTCAGTCACTCACCTGAAGGATATCTGGTATGATTCCCATTTGGAGTTCTTATTCACTGCTATAAGTATTTATGTTTCAGTTTGGGTGTGGACAGTGAGGTTTTGTGTAGACATTTATAAGAGATGAAATATCATTGTTGATAGGGGATGGTTTCTTTCAGTTAGAGGGAACTTCACTGGTGTGGCACTTCTGGCTTCTTGCCACCACTTCCAATCCTTGGCCCTTGAGAGCTGAAGGGACTTACATGATTGGTACATATCCAGATATGATAGACTCAGCTCCTCCTTTCTTCCTTTTTAAAAATGATGTTCTTAAGAGTGCCTGGGTGGCTTAGTAGGTTAAGAGTCTGACTTCGGCTCAGGTCATTATCTCACAGTTCGTGGGTTCAAGCCCTGCATCAGGCTATGTACTGACAGCTAGCTCAGAATCTGGAGTCTGCTTCAGATTCTGTGTCTTCTCTCTCTGACCCTCCCCTGTTCATGCTGTCTCTCTCTCAGAAACAAATAAAACATTTAAAATAAATTTAAAAAAAAAAAAGAGGAATGTTCTCTGTATTATCAAGTCCACCAGGATTAATCAACCTTTAGCTATGTCCCAATACCTGACTTATTAGCAGTGAAGGTAATATTATGGCCTGTATATTTATATTCTTCTTTTCACTTTCTCAAAGCCTGGTCAGAGAAGAGGGATCTGATTTACCATGAACTGCCTCAAAGACCTCAACTAAAATTAAAGCCCAGAGAGGTGAAATAATTCATACAAACTCAAGCAGTTAACACGTAGCAGAGCCAAAATTTTAATCTAAGTTGGTCACTTTCTAAAGTCTGCATTCATTTTACTACACTATCCTCTTCCAAAGGACTTTTCAGGCTATTTCCCTGAAGTATTTATTGTTACTTCCCGGGGGTAGGGAACATGTGTGGATTTTTGTATTCAAATACACCTTGGAAAATTGGATTACAGTTAATCTGGCTTATTTTCAGCATTTGATTCACTTTCTAAGAAAGTAGATATAGTGCCCAATGTTTCCTAAATTTATATAGCCACAGAGCTCCTTTAAGACTAGAATTCCGTGAAATATTCCTTAGCATTCACTTCATTTGTCCAAAGCACATTATTAACTGGAAGAACTAGTATTGGAATTCAAGGGAGTCTGATTACAGAGACTATATTTTTATCTTTTATGAGCTATAGTTTTTAAGGAGAGTATCAACTTTCCTACCAAATATCCAAATATAGTCAGTGGAGAACCAGGAATTTCATGTTGGATGCACCTTGAAATCATTGTAAAATGGCATGTTCAGAGACCTTTTGTATAAAGATCTAGTCTTTATTTTAATGGAATAAAGAGATATATTTTAGGAATTTTTAAAAACTGGATAAGAAATAGTACTCTTGTTCTCAAGGAGCATCCAAGGCACTCATTAGAATCTTACCTGATCTAGTTTTGCTTATTCTTGAAACTCCTTTAATTTCAGAATTTTCCAATCAGTATTCCTTAGTCCCATCTATTTCAAAAACCATAATTTTGTTTATGTCATTATTCCTGTGATACATGAACTACTACGTCATCTACACAAAACACTTTAGATCAGTGTTTTACACAATGTGTAACACATCCTTCTACAGGATGAAGGTAGTCAATATCCAAGAAGATAAGGGAGTTAGTGGTCAAAAATTCTGGGTTAAACTAAGTAAGGATGGTTTCTTAGTGCAGGACTCTTCAGAGCCTTTACAATGTTACTCTGTGATTTCAAGCTCCTGAAAAGGAGCACAGAATAAAGTATTATTCAGCAATGTTTGCAATGGGGCATTCTTTTTTCTTACTAAATGATCTCACCTTCTACCAAAAACAATTTGAACAATATTGCTTTATAGCAAAATGACTATTTCTCCTGGTGGTATCATATATTTTCATCTGTTTGCAAAAGAAAAATGAATTGAAACTCTCAGTTGTAGTGGCTTTTTAAAATGTGCCATAAAAGACAATTTGACCTTAATTGGAAATGGTCCTGTGCTTAAACTATTCCTCTTACAGAATCACTTTAGATTTGGAAAGTTGTTCTGCCTCCAGGGATATGATGAAATGAAAGTTGCAGTGGAAGCTCTATATTATCAGACATGCTGAGAACAGCAGCTTGGGAATGATGTGCTACCACAAACCCACTTTTGAGAAGCCTTTGTAATTGAAAGGTCAGACGTAAAGGAAAGCAAAAGCATCATTTTACTGCCTTGCTGATGTATTCAAGTCTTCCTCTGTACTGTTTACATCCTAAGTGAATTGCAAATTTATTTATAGAAGCTATTGGGCACTTTACAAGGTATTTTACTGCTTGCCAATATCATTGTTCATTTTCTGTAACTAGCATCTAGGAGCTGTTTTCATAAAACCCAGCATCAATTCTCTTTCAAGTTAATTCATTGAAGTCATATCTCGACTAGGCAAGGGCTTTTGAACCTTTATGAAGTAGTCTTCTCTTTTAAGTAAAAATTATCCATAGCACGTCAGTGGGTTTATTAAATAGGAACCTCAAACTGAAGGCAGACAGGGAATGCATTAAGACTTGGTCTCAAATATCTGTGTTTAATATCTTTCAGGCTTAAATAGTCTTAAATTTTCTGTAGGCATTTTGTTATCAATTACAGTGGACTATAAGCATTTTCAGCATAAATTACTTATGAATGATACCAAAGGCCCGCGATGTTCTGTATTCTGTAATTTTGCTGAAATATTAGCTTTAATTGCATATATAGAGAGAGGCTGTTGTGCAGATAAGTTGCTTAGGTAGCAAATTAGTCTGTCTGGTATCTCTGTTCTACCATCAGCCAGCATGGGGAATCTGGGAGGCTAAATAATGTCCCCCTAAATATAAACACAACCTAATCCTTGGAACCTGTAAAAGTTCCTGTATGCTCATTTATATGATAGAAGGGACTTTGCAGACATGAGTAAGTAGGTTTTGAGATGAGGAGATTATCCTGGATTATGTGGGTGGGCCTGATATTGTCACTAGGGTGTGTATAAGAGGAACACAGGCAGAATCAGAGTCAGGGGAGAAAGTGATGTGATGATGGAAACAGAGATTGGAGTGCCATGGTTTTCAGTAACAGCCAGCAAATGCAGATGGCCACTAGAAGCTGAAAAAAAGCAAGAAAACAAATTCTTCCTTTGGAGCCTTCGGAAGGAACCACTGTCTACACTTTAACAAAAGAGTTAAGTGGACTGCCTCTGAGGCCATATTGGGAAGGCTGATTTTGGCTTCAGCACAGCTTGGCTGTCAAACCTGAGCAGGATTGGCAACAACCCTCACTCTCATTTGCCATATTGACCACAATATTTATGAAAATTACAATATGTAGCCTGATCATAGGGATGTTATGAGAATTAATAGACTGTAAAAGTAAAGTATTTAGTCCAAGGCTTAGCCCAGAGTAAGTATTCCATTATTACATGTCATTGTTAATACATGTTCAGACACAACATGATTTTGTTATTAAATGTTATCAAAAGAAAAATTTGCTAAACTTTAAGGATGCCACTTGCTCATGAGAAGAGGATTTTCACAGGAAGAAACAAAGTTATTCTCAATGACTAGATTCAACGAAGACAAAGATCAATACAGTGATCTTGTTTCTCAGTGCCATGTTGATATATCTTTTCAGTCTTTAAGGAAAGATCCAACTCTGTCCATAATTTATTGTTTTACTCACTTTAAAATATCCATTGAGTACTTGTGATGTTCTTATACACATGAAGTATAATGCACTGTGGTAAATAACTGACATATTCCTAGCCTAAGTGACACATTTTTGTGAGAGACGACAATAAACAAATTAACAAATGGACAAACAAGATCATGGAGAGAGTGGAAAGTGCAGAGATGTGAACTAATTAGGTTAATGTGATAGAAAGTGGCCATTGGCACTATCGATGATCTGACTGGGTGAAATGTGAATGATCTGAGATCTGAATGATGAGAAGGTGCCAGCAGTGGATAGAATAGGGGATAGGGTATTCCAGGTGGAAGGAAGAACTAATGCAAAGTGAGTGATTGGTGTGCATGTGTGAAGAGGTATGAGAAGTTCAGTATTACTAGAGCACTGCGAGCAAGTATGTTAATTGTAAAAGAAGCAGGCAACTTTTGGATTATGAAGAAATACATAGATCATGTTGTAGAGTTTGGACTTTATTTTAAGGGTACTTATAATTTTTAGGAAGATTTAAAGAAAGTAATGTGATAGGTATTATATTTTAAACCACCATGCTGGTTAACACATGCATCATGAGTTGGCAGAGAGAAAGGGAGAGAATCCAGGTAAATGGCTTTTGAAGTCATCCCTGTGATAGATAATGGTGGAATGGATAGCTATTGTAGCAGTGAAGATGGAACTCAGTGATAACTTCTGCAATGCGTTTTGAAGGTGGAGTCAAAGCACTCTTGATGGACTGGCTGTAGAATGGGAGGAAGAGGGAGAAATATATGATGGCTCCTAGGTGTTTGGATTAAGCAATGAAGAAACTGTTGCTTTCATTTTCTGACATTGTTAAAGTTTGGTTAGATATCAGGTCTGGGGGAGAGAAGTTGAGTGCTTTGTTTAAATGTAAGATACTTATAAGACATCCAAATGGAAATATTGAGCAGATAGTTGTATGTGTGTGCCTGGAGTTCATAGAATTAAAAAAAGTAATCTATAAACAATGATAATTTAGACCTTGTGACAGTGTTTCCACTGAGAAAGCAGGTTAAATAAATTATTTCTTCAGATATTCTGCTAAGGTGGCAATATGCTGACTAATGAGTTTGAAGTGGTTGTAGTTGTTTTAGTTTTTGTGAGTCTTAAGCTTTTTTTTTTTTTTTTTACCATGGTTTCATGGCATCAGTGGTGGTGGTATTATCCTCCAAAATTATCCCTATTCTTCCAAAAAGCATTTTGAAAACCAGAAAACTAAGACAAAGACATATTATTTAATTCTTGCTGCCACCTAGTGGCGCTATGGGAAATTATAAAAAGAGAAGTTAAACAGAATCCAGACTTCAGGGTCAATACAAAGAACTGCAGGGAGCAGTTACTTAATGGATTCTATTTCATTTCACAGATGAGAAAAGACTCCGAGAAGGAAGGTGATGTGTCCTAGGTATCATAGCTACAAGTCTGAAATCTCTATTCAGGATATTTTGCCCTAGAGGACATAGATTTTTCTCTTATACTTGAATTGCTGTTCATCAATCCTTTTTGTCAACTTTCTTTGAGAATTTTTTTCTTGTTCTCTTTCTCTGAAGAGACTCTTATTTCTAATCTCTTTGACCCCATGTTGATAGTTTTACTTGCTGGGAGCTAAAGATTCCTTAACATCAAGTAGATTTCAATCAATGTCAAATTCTTACCACTTATAGAAGTAGTTTCCTATTCAAAGCTAATGAATCAAGTTGCGGTGGTATTTTTACTTTAATGATTTTTACACTGATCTAAAGCTAGCTTTACCCAAATGAGTTAGTATTCTTTTCAAGATTCATTTCAAAATTAACCTCTTTCCTGCAGTCATTAGGAAATATCAGGTAAGCCACTTTTTCAGTGGACCATGTAAGTTTCCCCAACTCCGACTCCCCCAAAGGAAGTAGATTTTGTTGATACTATAAGGGAGCAGAAAAAAAATAGATGGATCAAAGTAACATAGATACCTGGAATCAATGTGTTAGCACTCAGGCAACATATCTTAGTAAACATGTCTGAGTTAATCCTGAATTGGGGGCAAGTGTGATGCAGGAGTGTTATAAGCTATACAGAAAAGAGAATTCAGAATCTGGAGACCTGGATTTCAATTATAGCTGCTGCCTACTAGACATGTGACCTTGTACAAGTTCCTTAAATTGCTTGTGTATAGTTTTCTCCTCTTGGTAAGAAACCAACTGAACATGGCTACAGTAAGAATTTTTAAGTGATTTAAGAATTTTTTTAAATTCAAGAGTCTGCTTTAAAATATAGATTTATCCAACAGATCAGTAGACAGCTGCTATTAAAAAAATACTCAAATCTCAAAAGGAAGGAGCATGCCACTCCATGGGGGTGGGGGGCACACATAACCACCAGGGTGCCCTGAAGCAGCAGAAGTGAGAGGAAAATGAAGTAGAGGCTTCACTGTGGTTTCCTTGGGAAGGAATGGGCATAGCAGGATAGGCAGTTTTAGAACAAGACAGTTTGAATCATTACAGTGGGCTGTGCAGCACAGGGGCTGCCTCTAGTTGTCTGGTACCTGGTCTTGGGGTGATTAGGGTAGAAGAGTGGCCCTCAATGTAACAGATTGATAAAGGGGGTGGTTGGGGGTTTGAGCTCGGGATTGGTGGGTTTTGGTGTATTAAAAAATGTTCTAACAGGTGATTCATTTCTTATCTCTAGGAATTAGTTCTGGGACAGGCAGGCCTTCCTGGGTCAGCAACTCCTGAGATGTCAAAGCATCAGAAACACACGGTTAATATGAGATTTATGTCATGGGGACCTAGAATAAATGGTGGCCACAATGATGACAATAATGATAATACAAAGATAGATTTGGCATGATACCTGCTCTCAAGAAGATCACAGTCTCTTCTGGGCTCATAAAAACATGCAAAATTTAATATAATGTAGTAAGTACTAGTACTGTAGTACATACAGAGTATTATGAGGATACAGCGGAGAGAGAGAGATGGATTTAGCTTTGGTGAGGAAAGTGAAGTTAAGGGAAGGATGTATGAAGATAATGTATGAATTGGTCACTAGAGGATGAGTAGAAGTTAACTCAGTAAACAAACATGGGGCTGAGGTGAAGAAGGATATTAGAGACACTAATGTGTAATAGCAAGGGAATATGACCTGAGGACACATATATGACATGGGGAATTCATTTTGACTCAAATAGAGTTCTAAAATTAAAATAATGATATCATTGACATTGGTGCCTGGGTGGCTCAGTCAGTTAGGCATCCGATTTCAGATCAGGTCATGATCTCGTGGTTTGTGAGTTCAAGCCCCATGCTCCGCTCTGTGCTGACAGCTCAGAGCCTGGAGCCTGCTTTGGATTCTGTGTCTCCCTCTCTCTCTCTGCCCCGTTCCTGCTTGCACTCTGTCTCTCTCTTTCAAAAATAAATGGATATTTTAAAAATAATGGTATCATTTTAATAGCAAGAAAGCTGTAGAGAAAATAAAAAACATTTACCAAATATGTATTCAGAGTCAAGCACTGTGTTAAACCTTTAACCTGTACCATCTCATTTAATCCTTATCAAAAACTTAACAAGGAAAGAACATTTAGTATCCCATTTCATAGAAAAGAAAACCAGACTTCAGTGAGTTTATGTTATTTTTCCCAAAGTCAGATAACTACTGAATATTGGAGTCAGGATTTTAACCTAGGTAGGTATGATTTCACAATGCAAAACTGTGTTGAAATGTGACCCATAAACTACTAGCATGGGTGCTTATTAAAAGTATAAATTCTTGATCTCCCCCAAATATACTAAATAATGGAACCAGAAACCTGAAATTTCAGCAATTCTTAAACACATTAAAGTTTGAAATCCATCAAGCTAGAATCTGTGAGAAGGAGTATGAGGCAAAGTGAGCATAGGAAAGAAAAGTTTGGGGAAATTATGAAAGCATTGTATATTTTACAAAGGATTGAGATATGTTCTTGAAAGTAAAAATAATCACTTAGAGAAGGGAGTTTACCTTCTTTCCAAATCATTACTTTTGTTATTATAAAATATGTCATCCATGATTTTGTATAAAATAGTATTACATACTACTAGTATTTCAGTACCAAGTTACAAAATACCAAGTTATACAAATTTATTAATAGAATTCCACTATCCATGTAGAAGTCCTATTAACAAATTGACAAAAAGGGGCGCCTGGGTGGCTTAGTCGGTTAAGCGTCTGACTTTCGCTTAGGTCATGATCTCGCGGTTCGTGGGTTCGAGCCCCGCGTCGGGCTCTGTGCTGACTGCCAGCTCAGAGCCTGGAGCCTGTTTCAGTCTGTGACTCCCTCTCTCTCTGACCCTCCCCTGCTCACTGCTGTCTCTCTCTCTCTCTCTCCTAGAAATAAATAAAAATATTAAAAAAAATTGACAAATGTTCCTCCAGCTTCAAAAATTGTAAATAGTAAATTATATTAATTTTAAAACAGTAATGGAACCGTGCAAAATGTTTTGTGCTCTAGAAAGAACATTATAGCAGACTGTAGAACAGGGTTGCTGAAAACTTTTTCTGAGAGCCAGATAGTAAATATTTAATGCTCTATGTGTCATATGATCCTTGTCATAATAACTCAATTTTGATGCTAAAATGCAAAAGCAGCCTTAGACAATACACAAAAGCAGGGGGCATCCTGTGTTCCATAAGACTTTATTTACAAAAATAGATGTTGGGACAAATTTGGCTTGGGTGAAATAATTCAACAACTCCTGCTCTGGAGCGTTGTTCAGAAGAGATATGAATTAACGGTAGCAAGGAAAATTAAGGTGAGGTTATGTCAATGCTGGTGACATATGAAGAGGATTTTACCTGGAAATTTGGTGCAGGAATGTGGCTAAGGGGATACGTGCTTAAGGTATTTCTGAGAAGGAAATAGTAACACAAGAGATTAGGGTGATAATGGTAGATATTGAGAAGGGTCAGCATGCTTTTAAATTTTCTAACCTGACCTACTAGATAGACATAGATGGTGAAACAAGATGTGGAATGCATGAAGAATGATAAACCTTATTACAATTTGTATGTGCCAGTCATTGTATGAGATACACACACACACACACACACACACACACACTCCCAACACACACACAGTGGTAAGATAATGAATAATCATAACAGCTAGCTCTGGGACGCCTTTGTAGAAATTGCTTTTGGTTAGGAAAATATTTTGGCAGCTCATTGGGAATAAAACTGAAACCTCAGATGATGAAACATAAGGAAACCAAGAAGTAAACCTTGCCATGTAAGTGAGGGTGTATCATACAGATATTTAGAAGCAGGGAGAAGGGAACAAGGAAGAGAGAGGAGAAGAGGGAAAAGAGTGATAAAATGAAAGAACTGTAAGAAAAAGGATGCCTAATATTCTTTTTAAAAATAATTTTCATGTTTTTTTTTTAATTTTTTGAAAGAAAGAGAGAGGAAGAAGGAGACAAAGCATGCGCAAGCTGGGGAGGGTCAGAGAGAGAGGGAGAGAGAAATCCCAAGCAGACTCTGCACTCAGCACAGAGTCCTTCAACTCATGAACTGTGAGATCATGATCTGAGACGAAATCAAGAGTTAAACACTTAAAGGACTGAGACTCAGGTGCCCCTAAGGATACCTAATATTCTTCTGTAACTTCTTTCTCAGTACTTCAGTAAAGTCTATCATATACATGTATACACTTTGTTTCAGTGTTTGTAGATGTGTGTGTACAGGCCTGCAAATTCAAGGAAATAACCTGAGTTCCAATATGTATTAAAAATTAGAGTAGGATAATCTATGAATATAAATTATACCAATGATTTATTGATGCTTAAAATACCTGATTTTAAAGTGTCTCAAAATTCTTGGTTGGACAGGTCTTGCTTAGACACACTCATTTGGGTGCGTTGAACTAGTAGTTGCTTGGGGACTGGGGTTAGCTGGGATATCTGGGAGGCATGTGCCTTTCTCTCCATGTGATCTTCATTCAAGGCCTCTTTTTGTTTGCTTCTTAACAGTTTTATTGAGATATATTTTAAACACCATAAAGCTTACTTATTTCAAGTGTAAAATTCCATCGTTTTTAATAACTTTATTGTGTATTGCGACCATCACCATAAATCAGGTTTAGAACATTTCCACTTACTTCTAGCGCTTATTATTTTTTTTAAAGTTTATTTTTGAGAGAGAGAGAGAGAGAGAGAGCGAGAGAGAGCACGCAAGCATGTGTTTAAGCAGAGGTGGGGCAGAGAGAGAGGGAGACAAGGAAAATCCCAAGCAGGGCTCCATCTCACCAACTGTGAGATCATGATCTGAGCTGAAACCAAGAGATGGTCACTCAACCAACTGAGCCACCTAGGAGCCCCTACTTCTAGGGCTTCTTGATGGCTTGGTGGTCTCAATCCAGTAAATTCTCTGTCTCAGAGAGCAGAATTAGAAGCTATAAAAGTTCTTGGAGCTTAAGCTCAGAAATCACACAATGATAGAAGGTCACACAGTAATCAAGTGATTGAGCCAAGATTAAAAGTTCAGTTTACATGGGGTGCCTCAGTGGCTCAGTCTGTTAAGTGACCAACTCATGATTTCTCTCGGGTCCTGATCTATGGTTCATGGGTTCAAGCCCCACATCAGATTTGTGCTGGCAATGTGGAGTCTGCTTAGAATTCTCTTTCTCTCTCTGTCTCTCTCTGCCTTCTCTCTCTCTCAAAATACATAAATAAACCAAACTTTAAAAACGTTCTATTTATATGACTCCATTGACCCTTCTTTTACTGCCGCCTCACATTACAGCCTGACAGAATCAAAATAAGGTTACAGGGAAGTTATTTGAGAAAGTGCATAGCAGCGTGGAGCATAGTGGGGCTGTTCTCTGGAAGTAAGAAAGATGAGTAGCCATGTAAGAGTTGTGTGAGAGATATGTCCATTTCACACTCTCAGCTTAAAAGCAGTATTTTAATTAGAAGAGTATATAAGATTTCCCAGGAAGGATTGTGGAGAGAAGGAATGGGTAAAAAGGCACATAAGAAAGTTAAAAGATTAGACAAGGAGATTAAAGAATAAGAGAAGTGAAAGGAAACAAGAAGTGAGGAAATGGAAGAGACGAAGAGGATGGACAGAGGTGGAATTCTGGGATGTGGTAAAGGGCACTGTGGACAGATACAGGTAGAGAGTCCTCAGTTTGGGAGCTGCCTGAGAGAAAAGAAAGAACTCCCAAAAAATATTGCTATGGAAGGCACCAGCTGAGTGGGGGAGAAAATGCTCTCACCAATAACTGCCGAGAGGCAGAGCAGGAAGAACAAGATGAAGCTATTCTATTTTAGAAGTTTCTCAGAAGAGTCTTTATAAGTCTCTTTAATGCACTTAAACTCTCAAGTCTCTGGATTTTAGGAAGTAACATGGAATTGGTCACTACATTCTCACAAAAGTTTATAGATGAAGGCTCAAGGATGTATATTAGACAATTCAGGACTTAAGTAATCAAAGAGGGAAACAAAAATGTCTGCTATTAGGTGTAGAAAGGCGTTTTAAAGGCTTTTTCTTCACTGGAGCCAAGAAGGTAACATCTATCCTTTCTCTTTAAAGAGCACTTTCCACATTAACTCTAAAATTTTTATTTGTAGGAGAAATGAAATCTTAGTAAATAGGTAGTAACTATGCCCTACCTGAGGGTCACTACTAGAAATTATCAGATGAGGAAAGAATTACATGGCATTTTATAGCTTATACAATGTCTTTTATAATTTTAAACTTTTCATCTATTTTTTTTCTGGCCTCATAAATCCTCATCAATATTCGTCTTGAGAGCAATAATTGTGCCACGCTTGTAACTCTGGCGTTTGTAAAGTCTGAGGCAGCCCTTTAGTAAATATATACCGAATAAATGAGAACAAATAAGATCGATATGAACATTTGATGTTGATTAATATATGGAATATATAGGAATATCTAGTTTAATAAAGTAGTGGTGCCACCCAATACCCATATATTGTGAGAAAGGCTAACACAGATTTATGTCAGATGCAACCTGTATTAATCCAAGGGCCACTAAGTCCTTATGGATAACCCCTAGTAAATAAAAATGTTCATGTTAAGTAGATAAATTTACCCCATAAAATAACCCCTAGTAAATAAAAATGTTCATGTTAAGTAGATAAATTTACCCCATAAAAATAATTATCCAGTCTTATGGTGGAATTAAGAAGCAACTTCATTTTTCAACCTCATATTTTGCCATATTCATTCAATTCAACAAATATGTTTGGCACTTACTATGTGGAAGGTATATTTCTAACTGCTAGGGATATCCCAGTGAATAAAATGGAAGGAATTCATGTCTCTATGGACCTTTGGTCTTATGGTGATAAAGAGATAATAAACCAATTGCATTATCTGGTACACTTAGAAGACAGTAAGTGCAAGCCAACTGCTTACTCACTCTCTGCCAAGATCAGTTTTGGTCTTGCTTTACAGGGATCTACATTTCATAAGCTCCTTGGCTTTCTCACTTTCATGTGGGTTTGCCCAGTGTGAAACGGTTGCAGTTGAGTGGAGGGTAGAAGTTCAGATATTTCTCCTTCCACATCTTTCTGCTTTCTGGAGCATCTAGCCAAAGAGTCCCTTCTTCTATGGTCTCAGCTATAGCTGGGAAGTCTCCATCATGATTTTAGCTCAAACCAGAAAGTCCCAGATTCTGAGCTCTGGTAACTCTTTGTTAGTCTTTCTAGTCTTGTAAGATTCTATACCTTTGGGTGGCTCAAATGTAGGTTTTCTCCCCATTGTCTCTTTTTGGCTTCTCTGGTCTTCCATCAACTTTGCCATTAATTATTTAAATTAAATGTCCTCTGTTTGAAAGATCTAGAGTGATTCCTTTTTCCTATTTGAATTATACAAAGACTTTGGATTTGTGAGTCCTAGATATTAAGTGTGCAGGTTTTAACTGAGATGTTCAGGGTGGTACACATTAGGAAATTAACATTATAGCAGTCTTGAAAAAGGTAAGGTAATGAGGCATGTCACTCTCAGGGCTCTTTTCAGAACAAAAGGTTGTATGACATTCTTAAGTAATCACATGTCTGCCGTATACCTTAAAGTGAGGAGGTTGTTGTGTCTGTGTGAAGTGAGAAAAACTGATAGAAGATGAGCTCATATAGCTAATTGGAAGTTAGGTTGTATAGGGTTTCACAGGATATTGCAACTCTTTTATTTTAAGTGTGATGGAGAAGACTACAATGTTCTGAGCAGAGAAGAGGAATGACCCAGTTACATTTTAATATGATCATCCTGGCCATTATGCTGAAATAGACTGAAAAGGCACAAAGGGAAAGTAGGTAAATCAGTTGGAAATCAATTGAAGTTATCCATGAAAGTAGTGATAGTGCCTTGAGTTAGAGAAGTGTAAAATGATGTGAACCTGAATATAAAATTTAGGTGGAGGACTTTGTAGTAGACTGAACATGGAGTATCAGACAAACTAAGAAGACAATGATTTCCAGCCTGAGTAAACGAAAGAATAGAGTTGTGTGCCTTTAAATGACATAAGGAAAGTGAATGCTGCAAGTTTAGAAGTGGGGTGGAAAGTTATGAGTTCTGTTCTGGACATTGTGATTGTAAGATGTTAATCAGACATCCAAGGGGAGATTGTCAAGTAGGAAATTGGACACAAGAGTGTAGATTTCAGGGGCAACATACTGACTGGATTTATGAGGATTTCATTCAAAGGAGACAATCTGGCTTAGAGTCATTAGCATCTATGTGTGTATATTATATATATGTGTGTGTGTGTATATATAATATATATTATATGCATATAATATATGTATATAATATAATATATAATGTATGTATATGTCTATGTATATAATATATATTATATGTATATAATATATAATGTATATATGTAATGTATATATTTATTATATGCATATAATATATATTATATACATTATATATATAACTTAAAGCCATGACACTAGACATGTTTTCACTCTGGTAGTTAGTGGATATGGGTAGAGCGAACAGAAGGTCTAAGAATTGGGAGGTAATTGAAAAAGAAGAGGAACCTGCAAAACAGACTAACAGATGGTAAAGAAGGGAGAGAACCACAAGTGTATGGTACCCTCGAACTAGATAGAATTTACAAGAGAAAGGAGTGATAAGCTGTATAAAACTCTAAGGACAGGTAAGTAAAATGAGGACTCAGGATATATCACTGGACTGAACATGTGAAGATTATTGATATATTTTAGTAACAGCAGTTTCAGTAGGATAGTGGGACCAGTTTGAAGCAATGGGTTTGAAAAACTGGGAATAAAGAATCTGATGGGAAAAGACAGTATTTTTTAAATTTTTTAAATTATTTTTTTAATGTTTTTTAAAATTTATTTCTAGGAGAGAGAGAGAGAAACAGCGTGAGCAGGGGAGGGTCAGAGAGAGAGGAGAGTCACAGACTCTGAAACAGGCTCCAGGCTCTGAGCTGGCAGTCAGCACAGAGCCCGACGCGGGGCTCGAACCCACGAACCGCGAGATCATGACCTAAGCGAAAGTCGGACGCTTAACCGACTAAGCCACTCAGGCGCCCCAAGATAGTATTTTATAGATGTTTTGCTATAAATGGTAATAAAGAAATAGGATGGTATTGAAGAAGAAGTGATATCAAGAGATATTTTTTTTTAGAGAATAGTCTTTTTTTTTTAATGTTTTTTTAAATTTATTTATTTCTAGGAGAGAGAGAGAGACAGAGTGAGCAGGGGAGGGTCAGTGAGAGAGGGAGTCACAGACTGAAACAGGCTCTAGGCTCTGAGCTGGCAGTCAGCACAGAGCCCGACGCGGGGCTCGAACCCACAAATGCGAGATCATGACCTAAGCGAAAGTCGGACGCTTAACCGACTAAGCCACCCAAGAGATATTTTTTAAAGAAAGAATAAATAGGAGTATGTTTGATGGTATAATGATGACATAGAGAGAGACACAGAATATGAAGTAGGCTCTAGTATCTGAGCCATCAGCACAGAGCCTGATGCATAGCTCGAACTTATGAACCATGAGATCATGACCTGAGGCCAAGTCAAACGCTTAAATGACTGAACCACCCCGGCTCCCCCAGAGGGGAGCATTTTTGAGTGATGTACCTGAACAGGTGAAAGTGTGATATATATATCGGATATGGCAGGTTGGTTTTAGATAGAAGCATGAATAACCCCCATGCAATGATAGAAGACAAAGTAAGTCAACGGACACAATTGCTAGTACGTGAGTAAGCTCTGGAAGTTCTCTTTTGATTGATTCAAGTTTTCCAGTAAAGTAGAAAGTAGGGTGAGAATTGAGTATGAAGAGAGAAAGGAGTGTTTGAAATAACCCTCTAGGCAAGTAATAAAATGAGTGGACGAGGGAAATGTAGCTTGATTTCAGACCAATAAAGGGTGTATTTCATGTTTGTGGTCATATTTTAACCTGAGTGGCTAAAATAAGTTAAAATAGGTTAATATGCTTTTCTCCAGTCACATTTAGCTATACTGATGAAGCTCTGAGTAGGTGAGGAGTTGCATTTAAGCAAGACTCATTTTTAATACAAGAACCAAATAACACTAGAGAGACAGATGAATTGAAATATATGCAAAGCAATGATCATATTAATTGACTATGGAATTTAATTTTGTGTAAAAGGGGAATATAGATCCAATGAGAGTGAAAAATCATGACAGTATATGTGGATCTTACAAATACAACTTTGTAAGTATTTTTCCTCCCTTAGAGATCACTGAAATCTTTACAATATCTCCTCTGTGGTCTTTTATTTTTTTATTTTTATTTATTTATTTATTTATTTATTTATTTATTTATTTATTTATTTATTTTTATTTCTAGGAGAGAGAGAGAGACAGCGTGAGCAGGGGAGGGTCAGAACGAGAGGGAGATACAGACTCTGAAACAGGCTCCAGGCTCTGAGCTGGCAGTCAGCACAGAGCTCGACGCGGGGCTCGAACCCACGAACCGCGAGATCATGACCTAAAGCGAAAGTCGGACGCTTAACCGACTAAGCCACCCAGGCGCCCCTCCTCTGTGGTCTTTTAAAAAATTCTTTTCTCTTTGAACTCCTGGAGATTGTAAGAGGAAACTGTCACCTTCAAGATATCAAACTATGATGAAGTAAGGGAATCCCTGGGGGAGGAGTTAAATGATGAATAAGTAGGGGTCTCTAGGCTTTCTTCATCCCTCAAACACAGCTATATTGAGGTCAGATCAATTAGGACACCCAGAAATTGATCTGTGGAATGATAGGAGGATATTCAAAGTTGGAGGGTTAAAGCTTGGTAGGTGTGAGGTGCATGGAAGTGAACTGAGTGAGAAATAAGTGGTGGTGATGCAGAGGGGAAGGGACCCTTTCTATGGAGAGACAAAAGGGAGAGAAAGAAAAAGGGGTTGAGAGAGTGTGGCATTAGGTTCACACAAGAGGAAAACCTCTTTGGACCACAGACTGGGGAGTCAGAAGTATTAAGTGTCACAGGTTTTTTGTTTGCTTGCTTTGTTTTGCTTTGTTTTGTTTTCTTTTGTTTTTGTAAACAGCATTTGGAGCTCAAACTCTGAAGTTTGGAAGTGCATGACTTTCTCCAGAGTGGAGCTGTTGCATGCACTCCTGGGCAGTAGGAGGAAGCTGGCCCCAAAGTACATAGTGTGGTGTAGAGATCTCTAGGGCACACTGCGAGAGAACCTTCCCCTTACTAGAGTACTTTTGGAGGGACCTTGCCTCTCAAAGACAAAAGACTCTGCAGGCATCAGTAAGAGGCCTTTCATCAGCAGGGGACAGAGGCTCACCCAGAGGAATAAAGCCTTATTGCTGCTTTTAGCAGTGTTAAACCATAGATTCCACATACTGTGCAGGCATGGGACTGTTTTTCTTGGATAAAAGACTTCAGACATGCATGAAGAGTCTCTACTCTAGAGGAGGGTGGTGGTTCCATGTGGTGCCAGGTCCTTTAAGACTTTGGGTTTTGAATCCCAGATCAGGAGTGTTGTGGCACAGGATGAGCTGAGTGCCCTTGATATTCTGTGAAGACTGCCTGAATAGCGGGGTCAGGGATGAGATTCCCCAGTCCAGTATAAAAGATTGGGGTGGCACCATTGTTTTTTGCCCAAAACCAACGTCATGGGACTTCAGAGAGCAGCACAGTGGCCCCCAGTGGGGGCAGGATCCACTTACACCAAACCCTGCTCTCCTGAGTCTGGAAACTGCTTATGTACTGGGACAATACTGAGCTATTGCAGTGTGCCTCTCTCACAGAACACCAGCACAGCCAGAACCCTGAATCCAAAGAATATACTGAAAACTGAGTGCTTCATAATGAAACCTGCAATTCTGGAGGAAATAAGAATGAGCTTTTTTTTTTCTTTTTGTGTTTTTATTTCTTCTTTTTTCCTTTTGGAATCAGGCTTATAGTTTCTTGCTTGTTTGTACATTTCATTTCCCTCTCGCTCCCTCCCTCTCTCTCCCTCTCAGGCTTCAATTCTTCCCCCCCCCCCGCCCCCCGCTTTCTTTGTTTGTTTCTTTCTTTTTGTTTGGAATCAGCCTTATAGTTTTGATTCTCTGTTTGTTTGCATGTTTTCTCATTCCTTTTTCTTTTTATTTTTTTATTTATTTTTTTTTATACAAATAGTTTATTGTCAAATTAGTTTCCACATAACACCCAGTGCTCATCCCCACAAGTGCCCTCCTCCATGCCCACCCCTCCTCCCCCCCACATCCACCAGTCCTCAGTTTTTGTCAGCATTCAAGAGTCTCTCATGGTTTGCCTCTCCCCCTTTCCCCCACCATTTCCGCCCTTCTTCTCCCCCTTGGTCCTCTGTTAAGCTCCTCCTAATCCTCCTATACGTGCACACATATGATATTTGTCTTTCTCTGCCTGACTTATTTCGCTCAGCATCACACCCTCAAGGTCCATCCATGTTGCTACACATGGCCAGATTTCATTGTTTCTCATTGCCATGTAGTATTCCATGGTATAGATAAACCACATCTTCTTGATCCATTCATCTGTTGATGGACACTTAGGCTCTTTCCAGGTTTTAGCTATTGTGGAGAGTGCTGCTATGAACATTGGGGTACATGTGCTCCTATGCAATGTAAACTGGTACAGCCCCTCTGGAAAACAGTGTGGAGGTTCCTAAGGAAACTAACAATAGAACTCCCCTATGATCCTTTTTCTTTTTAAATCAGGCTTTCCTCCACTCCTTTTGTCCCAGGCTTATTCTAGCACACAAATCAAAGGACGTCTAGTTAAAAGGCCAAACAGTCCCCACTGCAAGCAAGGGAGGAGCTCTATAGAGGACTATCCCCTAAGAAAGAACAGCCTAAGTGCAACAGTAGAATGCACACAGCATACACCAGAAACACTTCCTGAAGTGCCAGGGCCTAGACAATGCATGGCCTCTTTTTAATATTGCATTACACTCAGGTGCAGGAAACATAACAAGCTTTTAAAATATGCAAAAGGCAGAAGCTTAGCCAAAATGACAAGATGGGAGTTCTCCCCCTTTAAAAGAAAGGTCAAGAAGAAATCATAAAAAGAGACTTGCTCAAAACAGATATAAGCAATATAATTGAATAAGAATGTAGAATAATAGTCATAAAAATACTAGCTGGGCTTAAAAAAAACCCATAAAAAACACCAGAGAAATCCTTGCTGCAGAGTTCAAAGACCTAAAAACTAGTCAAATTGAAATAAAAAATGCTATAACTGAGATGCAAAACTGATTGGGCATAGTCACAACAATGATTGAAGAAGCAGAGGAGAGAATAGGTGATATAGAAGATAAAATTATGAAAAATAATAAAGCTGAAAAGAAGAGGGAAAAGAAACAGATCACTAGGGGAGACATAGGGAACTTAGTGATTCCATAAAACAAAAAATATCTGCATCAAAGGAGTCCCAGAAGAAGGAGAATGGGAAAAAGAGACAGAAGGTTTATTTGAACAAATTATAGCTGAGAACTTCCCTAATCTGGGGAAGGAAACAGGCATTCAATTCCAAGAGGCACAAAGAACTCCCCTTAAAAAAATAAAAAGCAACACCATGACATATCATAGTGAAACATACAAAATACAATGCTAAAGAGAGAATTCTGAAAGCAGTTAGGGGCAAAAGGTCCTTAACCTACAAGGACAGGCACATAAGGTTGACAGCAGACTTGTCCACTGAAAGGCCAGAAGAGAGTGACAGGAAATATTCAATGTGCAGAAGGAGAAAAAATATGCAGTCAAGAAGACTTTATCCAGCAAAGCTGTCATTCAGAATAGAAGGAGAGAGAGAGTTTCCCAGAGAAACAAAAGCTAAAGAAGCTTGTGGCCACTAAACCAGCCCTGCATCAAATTTTAAAGGGAACTCTCCAAGTGAAAGTGAAGAAAAGAGGAATAAGACCAAAGTAACAAAGACTACAAAGGACTGGAGTACATCACCAAAAACACCAATTCCATAGGTAATACAGTGTCACTAAATTTATATCTTTCAATAATCACTCAGAATATAAATGGACTAAAAGCTCCATAAAAAGACAGAGAGTATCAGAATGGATTTAAAAAACAAACAAACAAACAAACACCGGAAGATCCATCTATATGCTGTGCAGAGGAGACTCATTTTAGACCTAGATATACCTGCAGATTGAAAGTGAGGGGATGGAGAACCATCTATCATGCTAAGGAGGTGAAAAGGAAGCCAAAGTAGCCATACTTCTATCAGACAAACTAAATTTTAAAACAAAGAGTGTAACCAGAAGGGAAGAAGGACATTATATCATAATTAAGGGGTCTATCCATCAATAATATCTAACAATTATAAATATTTATGAACCCAAATTGGAAGACCCAAATATATAAATCAGTTAATAACAAACATGAAGAAACTCATTGATAATAATACAATAATAGTAGCATATTTTAATGCCCCACTTACAGCAATAGACAGATCATCTAAGCAGAAAATCAATAAGGAAACAATGGCTTTGAATGACATACTGGACTGGATGGACTTAACAGATATATTCAAAACATTTCACCCTAAAACAGAATTCATATTCTTCTTGAGTGCACATGGAACATTCTCCAGAATTACTTGGTCACAAATCAGCCGTGAACAGGTAGAAAAAGATCAATATCATACCATACATATTTTCAGATCACAATGTTATAAAACTTGAAGTCAACCACAAGAAAAAAAAATTGAGAGCCCTCAAATACATGACTGTTAAAGAGTATTCTACTAAAGAATAAATAGGTTAACCAGGAATTTAAAGAAGAAAAACATACATTGAACCCCATGAAAATGAAAATATGACAGTCCAAAACCTTTGGGATTCAGCAAAGGGTTTCCTAAGAGGAAAATATATTGTAATTCAGTCCTATCTCAAGAAGCAAGTAAGGTCCTAAATATAAAATCTAACCTTACACCTAAACGAGCTAGAAGAGGAACAGCAAATAAAGGCTAAAAAAGGCAGTGAAGGAAATTATCAACAAAACTAACAGGCAGCCAATAGAATGGGAGACCTTTGCAAATGACATATAAGATAAAGGGTTGGTATCCAAAATCCATAAAGAATTTGTCAAACTCAACACCCCAAAAACAAATTATCCATGAAGAAATGGGCAGAAGACAGATGCTTTTCCAAAGAAGACATCCAGATGGCTAACAGACACATGAAAAGATGCTCAACATCACTCATCATCAGAGAAATACAAATCAAAACCACAGTGATATACCACCTCATTCCTCTCAGAAAGGCCAAAATTAACACAGGAAACAACAGATGTTGGTGAAGATGCAGAGAAAGGGGAACACTTCCCGACTCTTGGTAGGAATTGTAAACTGGTACAGCCACTCTGGAAAACAGTATGGAAGTTCCTAAAAATATTAAAAATAACACTACCCTATGACCCAGCAATTGTACTACTTGGTATTTATCCGAAGGATACAAAAATTCTGATTTGAAGGGGAACATGCACCCCAATGTTTATAGCAGCACTATAAATAATAGTTAAATTATGGAAAGAGTCCAAATGTCCATCAACCGATGAATGGATAAAGAAGATGTGGTACACACACACACACACACACCACACACACACACACACACACACAGGAATATTACTGAGTAATCAGAAAGAATGAAATCTTGCCATTTGCAACATTGTGGATGGAACTAGAGTATATTATGCTAGGCAAAATCAGTCAGTCAGAGAAAGACAAGTATGTGATTTCACTCATATGTGAAATGTAGGAAACAAAACAGATAAACATAGGGCAAGGGAAGGAAAAATAAGATAAAAACAGAGAGGGAGGCAAACCGTAAGAGATTCTTAAATACAGAGAATGAACTGAGGGTTGCTGGAGGAGAGGTGGGAGAGATGGGCTAAATGTGTAATGGGCATTAAGGAGGGGACTTATTGGGATGAGCACTGGGTATTGTGTGTAAATGATGAAATATCAAATTCTTCTGAAACTAATACTACATATATATGTTAACTAACTTGAATTTAAATAAGTTAGGAAAAAAAGTATCCCTTGTAGTTTCCAGAAGCCACACTCTGATAGATAAAGCCTTCTTAGAGGAACACTTAATTGTGATAGTTCTGCCACCAGGAAGAGTCTGAAAGAACAGTTTATCCAAGGATTTTCAAATATATATTAGAGATTGCGTCTTTTCCCAATCAAATTCATATCATGAAATAGATAAAAATCCTACCTCTTACTGCCAAGGTAATCTGTCCTCCACAGAGTACATTTTGAAAATTGACAATAACTATTTCATTCTACTAACAGAAAGGGCAGAGGATATAATTTCATATATTGAATGGCCAAGTAATTACTAAAATCTAGACCTCTGGCTTTCTATTCCCATTTCCTTATCTTTTCAGATTATCCTCTAGTGTCTTTCTTTCTTGAATTCACCACTTCCTTCCTTCTCTTCTTAATGTTTCTTTCCCATCTCTGTATACCTGAGACTGTCAAATAGGAAATAAATATGTTCTCTTCCACAGTATTCACTGACGAGAAAGAAGGGAGAATGGGAGTTTCTGGATAAACAATGCCTCAGAATGAAAGCCAACCAACCGACAAACCACCTTCTTGACATATATAGCCCACAAGATGGGACTTAGTAAAAAGGAATTATAATCTCTCCCTGCAAGAACACTGTGCTTCATCACCCTTTTACTCTTGAGTGCTCTTGAAAAGAACTGCCTTCATTTGTTTACTCAAGAGTAGGCTATATTTAGCAGCTTGATTCCTTCCTGCTATTTCTCTTTGTTGCTATGAGTTCTTTAAAGTCAAGGTTTCCATATGTAGCACTCCTTCCTTCTCAGCACAGTAAAATCAATAAATGTTGCTAACAGTTTGATCAGTAACAGTTAAAAAACAGAAATTAAGTAGCTGAAAGCAGACATTTCAAACACAAGTAATTTAGTCTCCATTTCATAAGCTTCTCACAGGCAGACATCCAAAGAAAAGGGACTTGCAATATATAGACCAGAAGTCTCAGTTTATTGTTTTATGAATAAGTTTCTAAAGATATATACACACATATGTGAGATATATGTATATATATCACATACATTCTCATCTCTCACACTGAATCAAATGTAAAATCACAAAAATACAAGAATACTCAACATACTCATGTTCACAAAACTTCATACACTCATGCTCAGTAAAATAGTCCGTCTTTCCCTTACACAATCACATGCATACATATCACCTTTTGGGAGGGAAGTAAGCTTGAGCAACTGGCACATTTTTCCTTACAATCTCTGTCCTTCTCTCCCCCCACCCCCCATCACAGTATGTAGCAGTAGACACAATGAGGATAGAAATTTCCAAAGTAGTGAAAATTTAAATGCTGCATGGCAGATGAAGAAGATATGCAAAAGCTTCTTTAAGGTCAAGGAATTTCTTTCTTTTTTTGTTTGTTGGTTAGTTGGTTTTCATCTCAGGCAAGGAGGCTTCCTCAGTTACTGATCTAAAGTCAAAACGGACTGTCTTCTGGGAAATTGTGCGTATGCATTTAAGGCCTCCCAGGTGAGCCAAATTATGTTAGCAAAACCTCTTTAACTCACTTCCTTATTTGAAATTTGATAGAAATGCTTTTTTTCTCAAAAAAAAATTGAAGAACATAAACACAGCTTTAAAGTTTTCTTCAGAATCAGTTTATAAGGTATCAAAGGTCTAATTGTATGCAAGTGTTGCTACTAATTACTGATAGCCTCTTGCACCCCTTAAACATCCTTCTAAGAGTTGTAAGAAGTACCATGTGAACATTTCCAATTTCTGCCTGTGCTTACACATAATAAAGCCATATTTCTTTGGAACTCTCTGAATTAAGATACTGCCCTTCTGTGGATCCTTTCCAGGTAGGTCAATGACAGTAGGTTAATCATTCATGATTGAAAGAGAGTCATTAAATGTCAACCATGGGAAGGAAAATAGAGAAAAGCACTGCTTAATATGGAGTACAAAGTATAACACATTCTGTACCTGTGTAAACTACAAACCTTACCTCACAGCTGTTTTAAACTTTACTTGTTGATTTTCAACCAACAAAATTTTTTTGCTTCTCCAATGCATCATTCTCATTTCTACCCCAGGATATTTGTGCAAATAATCCCCTTTGGTTGAAATGTTCTTTCTTGTTCTTCATCCAGCTAATACTAGTCATCCTTCAGATGTTGGTGCAAGCTTCTCTTTCATAGTGAAACCCCACAAACTCTGAATGAGGTCCCACAGATTTACCTGTGCTACTTTTTGATATTCCTCAGTACTCTGACAACCCAACCCTCCTTAAAAAAGAGAATTCTTTATTTACCTGCTTAAGTTCAATCCGTATAGAGAGTTCTCATGTTTTGTAAGTTGGGTTTTGGAACAGGTACAGACAGACAATACTGGAGAGGTGGAAATAAAAAAGAAGGAGGAATAAAAAGACAAGAGGCAGGTAGGCTCATTCTTCACGGGAAGAATGGTTTTTGGTAAAGTGGACTACATAGATGGAGAGTAGAAAGCTCCAGAAGAGTTATGATGTGTGAGAATAAAGAGGGAAAGAAGAGAATAGAGACAAAAAATAAATGTAACCTTTATTTTTATGGTAATTTTCTGAAAGAAATGCAAGTTAAGATTGGAACCCATTTTCAAATACCTAGGAACATTTTTTTTTTCTGAGAAGTCAACTGTTAATCTTATTTGGGTTAATTTGTCATTGGTCAGTGGTGTATTATTTTTTCCTGGCTGCTTTCAAAATTTTGCCTTGGCTGTGATTTTTAGCATGTTTACTGCATTATGTCTTTTGATGAGTTTCTTTACTATTATCTTACTTGGAGTTTATTGAGTTTCCAGGATATAGGGATTATTTCTTTTAAATAACCTTAGGAACTTTTCATTCATATTTTTTCTCTTCCTTTCTCTCTCCTCTCCTTTTGTTTTTTCCATTTCATGTATGTTGATATGATTAATGATTAACACTATATTATAATGTAATTCTATGATGCTCCATTGATTTGTCTTCATCCTTTTTTCCCTCAGTTTTTTAGGTGGAATAATCTCTATAATTCTTCAAGTTTACCAAGTGTTTCTTCTCTCTTCAGTTTTAAAGTTGAGGCCCTCTAGTGAATTTTTGAGATATTACACTTTTCAACTCCAAAATTTCCATTTAGTTCTTTTTATAATTTCTATTTTTTATTGATATTCTCTTATTGTTATGATATTTTCATAATATCTTCCCTTCTTTTTAAAAATTTTTATTTTAATTCCAGTATATCAGTTTCAGATTAGCATTATATGATTCTTCCCTTCTTTAATCATACTTTCCTTAGTTCTGTGAACATATTTAGAATGGCTACTTTGTGGGGCGCCTGGGTGGCTCAGTCGGTTAAGCATCCAACTTTGGCTCAGGTCATGATCTCACGGTTAGTAGGTTCGAACCCCGCATCCGGCTCTGTGCTGATAGCTCAGAGCCTGAGGCCTGTTTCGGATCACGTGTCTCCTTCTTTCTCTGCCCCTCTGTCTCTCTGTTTCAAAAATAAATAAACATCAAAAAAAGGTTTAGAATGGCTACTTTGAAATCTCTTTTTTATTAAATATAACATCTGAAATAATGTGGTAGTTTCTGTTGTGTGGCTTTTTTTATTTTTCCGTGAACGGGTCGTACTTTTCTGTTTCTGGGGGCCTCTTCTTTGTTGTCATGAATTGTACTTTTTTTATTTTAAGAGCGAGACAGAGAGAGAGTTCACAAGTGCACAAGTGGGGGAAAGGAGCAGAGAGCACAAACTCTACACTCAGGTTATTGCCCTAAGCAGAGCTCTATCCCATGACCCTGGGATCGTAACCTGAGCCAATCAAGAGACAGAAGGATGTTCAACCCTTAAAAGACTGAGCCACTTACGTGCCCCTGGAAATCGAGTTTTTAGATAATATAGCAATTCTGAGTACTTGTCCCCTACCTCCAGGGCTTGCTATTTTCATTTGCTTCTTGATTTGTTTAGCGACTGGCTGGAATATATTACTAAATTGTAGTTTACATCCATAGAGATAAACCTCTGATATTGCTCCTCAGGGAGATACGGCTCTGTGTACACCCATAGTCATGCTATAGGGAGAGCAGTACTGGTAGGGCTCTTTCTTCCATTCTTTCCCTGACCACACCCAGCTGTTAATATCCACTAATTTCCAATCAAATGCCTCACTGTTTTCAATAATGATCCAGGGTATAAATTTCTATACAAACAAATGCAATCAAACTTTGACTTCTTTTGTGGAATGCTTTCTGAGGTAAGCATTTGATACTTGTTTTGACTCTAAGATAGCTTCTCCGAATTCTCTTATTCTACAGTTCTCTCCTACAGACCACCTAGCCAACAGTATGGCTGTATCTTCATTAGAATCACACATATCCTCCTAACTGATTTTATCAAATCCTCTACTATTTTTGAGAGTGTTCTCATGTTTAAAATTCTTCATGCTCTTGTGCAAATGAAATCCATTCTGAATTTTTATGGGTTTTCTTGAATTTTTTTCAAGGCTCTTTGCCCTTACAATCAGTTCCAGGGTCATTATTTTTTTTCCATCATTTTCACCATTTTTACTGAGAAGTAGGTCAGTGATTTCCCATGGGCTTTTATGCTAGAAATCATGTCCTTCCAGGTCTATGCTTTTATAGATTTTTGTGTAATGTTTATTTAATTTTGAGAGAGAGTGACAGAGTAGGAGTGGGGGAGGAACTGAGAGAGACCCAGAATCTGAAGCAGGCTCCAGGCTCCGAGCTATCAGAACAGAGCCTGATGCAGGCTGGAACCCAAGAAATGCGAGATCATGACCTGAGCCGAAGTCAGCCACTCAACTGACTTAGCCACCCAGGTGCCCCTCTGCTTTTAAAGTTAAATGTATTCTTAATTTTTATAGTTTTATCTACACTCTGAATAAATTTGAATTTGTATTTATTGCTATTTATATATAGAAAATATGATTTTAGTACAAATATCTGACATGTAGTTATTTTAACAAATCCTTATAAATTATATTTTTTGAAATAGTTCTTGAGTTTTCAAAGCATACAATAAAATCATCCTAAGATAAAGTATAGTTTACTTTTCCAATATTTATGCCAACTATTTTATTGTCATGTCTAATTACATTCACCAGTTTTTAGAAGGCAATAAATGATAGGGTAATTAATGGTAATCCCTGGATATTTTCTGATTAATGTTGATATTAATTTTTTTTACCATTTCAAATTATGTTTGGTATTGTGTTTTGTGAAATATGTTTTATCTCTTCATTTTTAAGTGTTTCCTTCTTCCATCTTCATGTTAATGGCTCTTGAATTTAATAATAGCTTTTCTTTCATCTATTAATATGACCTATATGTTTCATTCATGAAATAAATTGTGTTAATAAGTGCCTGTGATTAAATCATACTTGTGTTTGTAGAAAAGACCTACTTGATCATACTTAATGTATTATTTTTATGGGAAGTCAACTCCTTTTATCTTCCACCCTTGTAATAGTATAATCTATAGGGGGTCACAGAAATCTTTGTGCCTAGAGTAAGCCAGCCTTTTGTTCCAGGACTCTATCAGCAGTCAAAAGACAATTCACCTCATATTTTCTGGCTAAGCCAGCCCCATCTCCAAAGATATCCCCATACCTGTTAATTTTACTACTCAACACTCAGGATACAGAGGTATCATGAAGATAAATATATACACTTTGTTCATAGAGGGAGAAATGACCTCTGAGTTAAATTCTGCTAATGGGTCAAATAAAATAAGAATGTAAAATTGACTACTGGAATTTTTCTGATCTTGATTCAGATAATCATTTTTCAATTCCTTTACTTGCTCTATTTACGTTTCCAAAAAATGTCTGTCACCTGTTTCTTCGTACCTTTGTGGCCTCTGCTCCTCAGTTTTTGTTGTTGGTTCATTTCTAGTCACTTGAACTCAATATAGAAGAAGTGCCCTAGTGTAGCAGGATTATTGCACAGTGAGTCGTGACACATAGGCTTTTCTTTCCAAGAAGCAACTTTAATCCTGTTGGCACTGCTTAGTTGGGTCCATACCAAGAACTGAACCCCAGGCACCACGTGGCAGTTTTTTTTTTTTATACATTTTCTGTTTCTTTGTCTCCCATATATGATAACATACAAACATGTAGTCTCATTAAGTGGTCTCATGTTACAACGTCATGAGGGATATTGTCATATGTATATAGCCAGGTTGCCATGAGGCAACCTGTTTGTTTTTCTCTCCTTAGGGAGGGGACCCTACTACACGAGAGTTATAAATACACTATAAGTAAACCCATTCCCTTGGTAATCTCATTGAATCCTTTGCTCTAAATGCTTATTTGTTTATATTCTGTTTGCTCCCATATTTTATCATTCCAACCAGGCCTGTTAACCCTGAAAACTACTACATCTTGCATGTGCAATTTATGTATCTAAATTCTGTCTCAGCATCACCACTGAATATATAACGAGTATCTCAAAATTAACAAGTCCAAACTCCACTCATACTCATTGCCTTCAGCCTTTTGGTCATATCCACATTTCAGATATGGAATCATAATTCTTCTAGTCACTAAGAACAAATTCTTTAAATTGTATTTAACTTCTTTCTTTCTCTTGCATCCCACATCCAATTCTACTTTTTCTTTTTAAATATCATGTATTGTACATGTTTATTTTTTCTTTCTGTTAGTCATGTTCACAAGGGGTTTATCTGTTTCATTGGTCTTTGAAAAAAGAAGACAACTTTTAAATTCATTTACTCTTCAGACTAGTTTGTATTTCCTATGTTTTCCATTTAGATTTTTCTTATAGCTTTTCTTTTTCCAACATATTTTAATTTGTTATCCTTTACAGAACTTTGCAGATGGATAATAAGTTCCTTTAGTTTTTACCTTTCTCATTTATTTATCAAGGAATTTAAAGCTGTGTGGTTTTTTATGAATATATATTTTGTAATCTCTTATAGGCATTTGTAGAAAATACTCTTTTCATTACTTCTTATGAAAGTTTATATGACTTAGAATTCTTGTCAATATTCTCTCTGATCTGTGGGTTGAGTAATTTTTATGCACTTATATTTTACGTTTTTTAAATTAGCTATTGTCTTTCTCCTTCAAAAGCTCTATTTCAGTAAAGATTTCTTTTGACTTTTCTGAATTTCTTCCTTTAGCTGTTTAACTCCCTTAGGAATTCTGCTATTTTTCTTCAACCATTTATTATTATGAATGAAGATAAACCTCTAAGTGGTGAGAGGCTGGGTGGCCATTTCAGCAGGCCAATATATCATCAGCCTCTTTATAAGTCTCAAAGATGGGGGTGCCTGGCTGGTTCAGTTGGAAGAACATGCTACTCTTGATCTTGGGGTTGTGAGTTTGAGCCCCATGTGGGTGTAGAGATTACTTAAATAAATAAAACTTTTAAAAATATATTTTAAAAACTGAGAAGTGTCAAAGATGAAGAGAAATCAGCCTAACTATGAAGCTCTTTCTTAGCAATATGGGGGACAGGAAAATGAAGTACACTAATACTAGTTTTTGGTGATCTCTTCCTTGGCTCCCTCCCCTATCTGGTATCCAGGCAACTGCTGAATTTCTCTCTACTACTCAAGTTTCTGCTATATTACTACCCAGGCCTGTATAAAGTCTAGAAGGAAGAGAGCACTCTTTTCTGGATCACAGATTTGAAGCTTTTACCACACGTTGGCATCAGCTGCTTTTTAGTTATTTAGATGAAGTGATAGGGCTGCTTTGTAATCCATCCTGAAATTGGAAGAAGGCTGGATTCATTAAGCTGACATCTTTCTATATATCCCTCTTCAATATTTAATAAAATTTTAATTTTAAAATGTTTATAAAAGTACTCTCTAGTTTGCCAGGGGAATATGAGAATTTAGTAAACAGAGAAAATAGGAAATCTAATGCCTGGTTCTCTGTAGTTTCTGTTATATTCTTCCCCCCTCTCCCCGCAAAGTTTATTTATTTTGAGAGAGAGAGAAAGAGAGCAAGAGACAGCACATGCGTGTGTGCAAAAGCAGGGAGAGGCAGAGGAAGAGGGAGACAGAGAATCCCAAGCAGGCTCACTTGGAATACAGAGCCTAATGTAGGACTCAAACTCACAGACCTTGAGATCATGACCTAAGCCAAAATCAACCAACTGAGCCACCAGGCACACTGAACTATTTCTTTTTTTTTTTTTTAATAATTTTTTGAATGTAATTGACACAAAAGTTTACATTAGTTTCAGGTGTACAAGTTAGTGATTCAACACGTTTATGGATTATGTTGTGTTTCCTACAATTGTAGCTACCATCTGTAATCATGCAAATGCGTATTATAATATCATTGACTATGTTCCTTACATTGTGCCTTTTATCCCTATGACTTACTCATTCCATAACTGGAAACCTGGATCGCCCACCCCCCTTCATTCATTTTGCCAACCCCACCCCTCTTCCCACTGACAACCATCAATTTGTTCTCTGTATTTACAGATCTGATTCAACTTTTTGTTTGTTTATTCATTTGTGAGAGTTTTGTTTGTTTTTGTTTTAAGATTCTGCATATTAATAAAATCATATGGTATTTGTCTTTCTTAGCCTGACTTATTTCAGCTATATTCTTAATTGGCACTTGTTACATCTAATTTTGCTTAGCTCCTGATTTACACAGCTTGTATCCTCTGTGACAACCTCAAATGCAAACAACCAAGTTGAGTAACTTCAGTGCAACCACACTGAAGATACTCCACTGCAAAGTATCACCAGTTTTCATACCACAATACTAATAAACCTATTTCATATCTCATAACTGAATATGAGCCATTCATGATTTTGAACTGATAAGTAAGATGATCAGGATTGGAGTGGACTTCAACTGTCATACTTTAGCCTTGTCCCTGCAATGAACTGATATCCTTTTTTTAAAATAGTTTATTGTCAAGTTGGTTTCCATATAACACCTAGTGCTCATCCCTACAAGTGCTCTCCTCCATGCCCATCACCCCCCATTCTCCTCCCCTCACCCCTGTCAGCCCTATCTTTTGTTTGTTCTCAGCATTCAAGAGTCTCTCATGGTTTGCCTCCCTCCCTCTCCCCAACTATTTTTACTCTTCTCCTCCCACACGGTCCTCCGTTAAGTTCCTCCTAACCAACCTATACGTGCAAACATATGATATTTGTCCTTCTCTGCCTGACTTATTTCGCTCAGCATAACACCCTCAAGGTCCATCCATGTTGCTACATATGACCAGATTTCACTCTTTCTCATTGCCATGTAGGATTCCATTGTATAGATAAACCACATCTTCTTGATCCATTCTTCCTTTGATGGACACTTAGGCTCTTCCCATGTTTTGGCTATTGTTGAGAGTGCTGCTATGAACATTGGGGTACATGGGCCCCTATACATCAGCACTTCTGTGTCCCTTGGATAAATTCCTAGCAGTGCTATTGCTGGGTCATAGGGGAGTTCCATTGTTAATTTTTTGAGGAACCTCCACACTGTTTTCCAGAGGAGCTGCACCAATTTACATTCCCACCAACAGTGTAGGAGGGTGTCTGTTTCTCCACATCCTCACCAGCATCTAGAGTCCTCTGATTTTCTCATTTTAGCCACTCTGTCCTGCATGAGGTGGTATCTCAGTGTAGTTTTGATTTGTATTTCCCTGATGATGAGGGATGCTGAGCATCGTTTCATGTGTCTGTTGGCCATCTGGATGTCCTCTTTGGAGAAGTGTCTGTTCATGTCTTCTGCCCATTTCTTCACTGGATTATTTGTTTTTTGGGTGTGGAGTTTGGTGAATTTCTTATAGATTTTGGATACTAGCTCTTTATCTGATATGTAATTTGCAACTATCTTTTCCCATTCTGTTGATTGCCTATTAGTTTTATTGATTGTTTCCTCTGCTGTGCAGAAGCTTTTAATCTTGACGAAGTCCCAGTAGTTCATTTTTGCTCTTGATTCCCTTGCTTTTGGGGTTGTGTCAAGTAAGAAGTTGCTGTGGTTGAGGTCAACGAGGTTTCCTGCTTTTTTCTCTAGGGTTTTGATGATTTCCTGTCTCACATTCAGGTCCTTTATCCATTTTGAGTTTGTTTTTGTGTATGGTGTGAGAAAATGATCTAGTTTCATTCTTCTGAATGTTGTTGTCCAGTTCTCCCAGCACCATCTGTTAAAGAGGCTGTCTTTTTTCCATTGTATATCCTAAACAAATCCTACCATCATGGTGCTGTCAGTGTGATTTTCCTGAAATATTAACCTAATCCTGGTACTTTTTAATGCAAAACCCTAAAAGGTGTCCTTACAGTTTTCAAATTCTTTAGTTGTCAAAAAAGACAGTTGTCTGATTTACTTAACTCTCTAGTGTTATCTTTTACTGCTAGAATATAATTTTTCATTTATATTATATTCATAGAACAAGTATTTCTCCCAAAGCAGTGGGAGCAGTCTATTTACCTTGAGGACAGGAATGATGTCTAGTCTTTGCATTTTGTATATCTGGCACCAAACATGAGTAATGTAGATGTTCCGAGAATATATATTGAATGAATTGATGACTGTTTAGCTTGATTTAGAGGTGAATAATCTTCTTAATCTTAAGGAAAATTATCCTTGTGATGGGCAACACTTAGATATGCTTATCTGGATATTGCTTGGTTTTGAAGAATCTTATTTTTTGTAAACTTATTTTTTCTGGGAATTTCCAGAGTACAAAATATTGTCTTCAACATAACACAGGAACACAGTTTATACAGAATTCCGTTTTCTTGACCACTTCCCTCAACCGTCTCATTTCTTTTAAAATGGGTCAACATGTCACTGAGGTACTAATATTATTATTTACATTGCTCTGAGTACAAAGCCGTGCAAATAATAATACTCAATGAATCCTCATGAAGTGTTTACTTAGATTCAACCTGTTCATGAAAATGTAGAACATCATATGGGTAGAAAGAGCCTTGGACACTCAGCTTTTTATTCTTCCAACTTCCTGAAGTACCAAAATTCAATTCACCTTTGTAGACTAATAGTAATTCCCTGTTAAAGAAAAAAAGAAACTATTGTATGCTTTGCTTAGTAATTCATTCTATTGCTGACTAATCAGATCATCCTGAATTCATGACTTTAGTCCACTAATATATGCTACATTATGAATAATCCTTGAAAATGTTAGGTGAAAGAGGCTGGACGCAAATGATGGCATATTATATAATTCCATTTATATCAAATTTCCATAATAGACAGATCCATAGGGACAAAATGTAGATTACTGGGTTCCAGGTTCTGATGGAATTGGAGTATGAGAAGTGGTTGCTAATGGATATTAGATTTCTTTTAGGGAAATAAAAATGTTCTGATTTTAGACAGCAGTGATAGTTACACAACTGTGTGTATTCTAAAACTCACTGAATTGTACAATTGAAAATAGCTAATTTTATGTGGCACCTGGATGGTTCAGTCAGTTGAGTGACTTTCATGTTATTTCATAAGACAATGATGAAGGGATTTTGCATATGTAGTTAGGCATTCAATTAGTTGATTTTGAGTTATTAAAGAAGATGATTATCCTGCCAGAGGTATGACCTAATCAGGCAAATCTTTTTTTTTTTTTTTTAATGTTGTTTTTCTTTTTTTCTAGGAGAGAGAGAGAGAGACAGTGTGAGCAGGGGAGGGTCAGAGAGAGAGGGAGTCACAGACTGAAACAGGCTCCAGGCTCTGAGCTAGCTGTCAGCACAGAGCCCGATGCAGGGCTCGAACCCATGAACGTGAGATCATGACCAAAGCGAAAGTCGGACGCTTAACCGACTAAGCCACCCAGGCGCCCCGCCAATCTTTCAGAAGAAGAAGAGGAAAGAGAAGGAGTAGGAGAAGAAGCAGGAAGAAGAAGAAGAGAAGGCAGAGGAGAAGGGGGGATAGGAGGGAAAGGAAGAGGAGAGTAAAGGGTGTTTCTACTGGGCTTGAAGGAAGAAAGCTGCCTTCTTCTAGAGAAGGATAGATAGAAGGCAGGAAATGGTTAATGGCCTCTGGGAGCTGAAAGCCTAAGTCATACAACCACAAGGAACTAAAATCTGCCAACAGCTAGTGATCTTGGAAGAGAATGCCAAGTCTCAGATGAGATTGCAGAAACTGGAAGACACTTATTTCAGCTTATAGGGTCCCTCAGCAAAGGATTCAGCTATCACATATTTAGACTTCCAACCCACAGACTCTGTGATATAGTAAACTTGTTTTGTGGGGTTCCTGGGTGGCTTAATTGGATAAGTGGCTGATTCTTGATTTTAGCTAAGATCATGATTCTAAGGTTCGTGGGATCAAGCCCCGTGTTGGACTTTGTGCTGAAAGTGCAGAGCCTGCTTGGGATTATCTCTCCTCTCTCTCTCTCTCTCTCTGCCTCTCCCTAACTCTCTTTCTCTCTCAAATAAACATTTAAAATATATTAATTAATTAGTTAAATTTGCTTTTGCCTTAAGCCAGAAAGTTCCTAGGAGAAACTGCAAAAACTAAACTGATATATTTTTTTCTGGGGCACTCTCTCCTCTCTGCCCTTCTCCATCTTTTATTCCTTGTTTGTGGGGAATGAAGATGGTTCTATAGAAAGAAATACAGTGCCCATGAAACAGGCTGTCTTTTCAAAGCTTGCACTAGCAAGGGAGTCTATTACCATAGCTTGCCCTTGGCTGACCCCAATGCAGGCAGGGGAGTGGGGAAGCTTTATAATGAAAAAAAAAAAAAAAAAGGAAAGCTTCGAGTGTGCTCCAGTTGTGAGGATAGGGAATATAGAACCAGGCTAACTAGATGAGGGGCCTACTTGTGTGATTGGTGTGTGTAGCAAATTTGGCTTTCTACAATTGTTCGTGAGTTTGAAAGGGATGGAGAGATAAGAGTTAAAGCAATAGAATTATAATCCTAATCATGAGAATGGGGGAGGAGTTGCCAGTATAGAGTCATGGACTGGAGTTCTCTGTGTAACTCTTCTCACTGTAAGAGAGATTGTGCTCTTTTTTTGTTTGTTTGTTTTTAGTTTTTAAATTTTTTAAACGTTTATTTATTTACTTTGAGAGAGAGACAGAGAGCGAGCAGGGGAGGGACACAGAGAGAGGGAGACACAGAATCCGAAGCAGGCTCCAGGCCCTGAGCTGTTAGCACAGAGCCCAATGCAGGGCTTGAACTCATGAACGTGAAATCATGACCTGGGACGAAGTTGAACACAACTCTCAAAAGTCAAGAACTTTATAATGGCCAACAGGGCTCTATATGATCTTCCCATGTAACCTCTCTGACCTTGTGTCTTATAGCTCCCACCCTCTCCACTTGTTCCAGACATGCTCACCTCCCGCTATTGCTCAACAGGCCATTCTCCCACCTTACAGCCTTTGCATTGACTGTTCCCTCTCTCCTTCCCACAGATACACACATGGTCAACTCCTTGTTTCTGCCCCCATGTCATGTTCACCATAAGCATTGCTTTGACTAGTCTATTGATAAACTCACTTACCTAAAACAAACAAACAAAACTCCTCGTGTATAATAATCCTTATTACCTTCCAATATGTTATATAATTTAGTTATTTACTAATATGCTATATGTTTACTTATTTATTTTACTCTACTATTTATTTTCTCTCTCCCCATCTCCTACCTGAATGAAAGTTCCATGAGACAGCAACCTAAGTCTGGTTCATTCAGTAATGTATTCCGAGGGTTCACGAGGGTACTTAGCTAGGGGGGCAAGCATTCACAAAATCTTCGCTGGAATGACATGAGCTCCCAGAAACTGGGTCTTTTCTATGACACCACAGCTGCCTCATTAATAGTAATGAGGATGATAGCAATATGAATAATTATGATACATGTATAATAACCTTAGTTTATATAGTATTTTCACACATATATTCTGAGTAGATCAGAAATTGTGTAGTTTTGCTCTGCTTGGTTATTTAAAATTCAAGTTCTCTAACTGGAACATCAAGTGTTAATGGAGCAGAGCCTATTACAAACAGTAACAAGCTATAAACTGTGAAGCTAGAAATCAGTAGCAACACTTTCATTCTCTGGGAATTTTAGATACATTAGGAACCTGTAATTACTGACTCCATCTGCCTGCTCTGTCTTGAGCTTAATTATGTATTTCAGAAGGAACGTTTCTCATGTTTTCATTTTTTGTATATATAAATATTTAGCTACATCTCTTATCATTTTCTGCCTCCTTTTCCCTCTGCTTTTGCCATTTACAATCTCCCAAGCTATTTTTACTTCCAAATTGCAATGTCTTTCCTTAGAATCAACATGAGAGAGATGGGAGCCAAGAAATTTAGTTCTGCCAATGTCTCCATAGCATCTCTGAAGAGAGGTTATCAAGCCCTAAACACACACTTACACATGGTTGGGAGGGGCAAAGGAAGATCTAGTATTTTTTCCAATTGAACATGCTCAAAATATTAACACAGTCTCTAAAATCAGTAAGGCACAGACTCCTCCTGACAGGATAGGGACATAAATGAAATGGGAAAACAATGAGTTAAACAATGCTTAATAGGCTTTTTATATCAGGATTTAGAATGGCTTTTAAAATATGAACGGTGCTCTCTAAAAGGAGAATATAGCAGAAACTTCCCTAGAATTATTTGAACACTAAGAACAACCTTTTGGAGGATGGAACATACCTATTAGCATTCCCTCCAATAATGTATTATTATTATTTAATGTTTATTTACTTTGAGAGAGAGAGAGAAAGGGAGTGGCTAGGAAAGAGGGAGAAAATCCCAAGCAGATTTTGTGCTGTCAGCATAGAGCCTGATGTGGGGCTTGATCCCAGGAACCATGAGATCATGACCTGAGCCAAAATCAAGAGTCAAATGCTTAACTGATAGAGCTATCCAGGCGCCTTTCCCTGAACAATATTTTTGAAACTGATGATCTACTACAAATCATTTTCTTTAATGACATAGACACACTGAAAATTTAGTTGGTGTTGGTTGGATCTTTCATTATTTTGATATTCTTTACACTTCAGTGAAAGAGAACCACAAATACAGGTTTAAGTGTGGCAAGATGATACACAGTGAAATTAACTTTTTTCTCATTCTTCTTCTGGAAGCGGGAGAGAAAAAAACGAAGAAGTGCTTTTATTTTTTCATTCCCTCCCACTTTGGTCTTGCAGGTCAGCTAAGCCTTTCTGCCCTATCACTTTAAATTCTTTTTTATACACCCCTTGCCTGCCTCCACAAATGTCCTGAAGGAAAACTCCACCCCTGTCTGTGTTTAGCACCAGAAGACAGAGTTGTCCCTGAAGGCAGGGGGTGTGTCAGTCTTGGACATGAAAAAGAGTAGTCTCATTCAGGAGAGACTGGCTGCCAGACACCTGAAAAGGCTGAACTGTTGATCAGTTTTATATGGGGAGGGCAGTGTGTTCAGTAGGTGATGGAAGTACATACTCTGCTTAGAGTCTCTGCCCTGAAGGAAAGGCACAGTAAGGAGAGGGGAAGCTGTATCTTACCTTATGATGGACGAAATAGGCCTACCCTCCCTAACGGGTCAACATTAGCAGAAAGTGGCCTCAAGTCTGAATCAGGCAAAGGAATAGCTATTGTTCCATTTTCAGAACAAGAAAATTCATATTTAACCAGACTAACATACCGTTAATTTTTACATAACTTTTTTTTTAATGTTTTTATTTATTTCTAGGAGAGAGAGAGAGAGAGACAGCGTGAGCAGGGGAGGGTCAGAGAGAGAATGAGTCACAGACTCTGAAACAGGCTCCAGGCTCTGAGCTGGCAGTCAGCACAGAGCCCGACGCGGGGCTCGAACCCACGAACCGCGAGATCATGACCTAAGCGAAAGTCGGACGCTTAACCGACTAAGCCACCCAGGTGCCCCAATTTTTACATAACTTTTAATGTGGTGAATGTTGGCACCTACAATGACCCTGAAGACCCTATGCGTTGTTTGTAATATCACTTGTAATAAAGGGTTAATGTGGTATTCTAGGACAGTATAATAAGGATTAGATCAGCAGCAGCAGTGAGATTCCTACTGGCTCCCACAAAGGGGACATCAGTTACTGGCCTTGGGATTCCAATGGTGTTAAGTCAGCATGTCTTGTAGCCCACATGAAGTGGAGTGTAAAAGGACACTGCGGGCAGCTGGCTATGGAAACTGTGTGTATGTGTGTGTGTGTGTGTGTGTGTGTGTGTGTGTGTGTGTGTGTGTGTGTGTGTGTTGGGGGTGGGGAGTAGAACCAGTGACTGGGGTGCTGGTGACAGCAGGAAAAGGGCTTTTGGAAGGAGTAGAAGACTACATAGACATGTTTTTTAAAAAATTTATTGACATATATTACTTGGATAATCATATATTCTGTACTACATTTGTGTTTAAGTGTTTTTATTATTTGTTTTATTGTGATTTGAATACATCTTCTAAAGAAATGGATTTGTCTTAGAATTTGGAGCCTAGGAAAGCTATTAGTTTAAGTAAAAATGTTATAGAATTTTTCATCAGTGTTAAGAGATTGTCCGTTTCTGAATAGGCTGAGGGTGGGGTAAGAACGAGTAGGTTGACGCACACCCTCTACCATTTTGCGGAGCAGGAAACAAACTCAGGGTAACTTGCTGAAGCCATTGAGTTAATCTGTCTCTGAATGAATATTCAAATTCACATATTCTAAGCTGGTGGGCTCTCCTCTGCCCTAGTTCTCTCACCCCCTTGGTTATCATGATCACATAGGAGCTTGTTATAAAATACCAATTCCTTATACATAGCCCTAGAGACTCTGATGCTAGGGTAAGGCCCTGAGTAGCCATGATATGCAAAAACTCAGGTATTAGGGTTTGTGAATCATTGCCTTACTTTCAGTGTCACTGAAAAGGAATAATAAGCCTCATTGTAGGCAGAGCAAAATGGGGTCAGATAAATAAACAATAGAAAAGAAAAGCTAAACAGAATTGGTTGCACTCAGGGACATAACGTTCCTATGACAATTAGGAAATGCAAAACAGAGGAAACCAGTCCTGAGCACCAGTAAGAGGCAAGGACTCAGGGAGAGAGGAATATCGTTCTTAAATCTAGTGAACAAATGATGGTGAGGATGAGGGCAGTCCAGAAGAATGTGTCTGTTTATTAGAACAGAAGGTATGGGGAGGGGATGATTTCATTAGAGTGATTCTTAAGTCTCCAGCAAAGATAACACCACCATCCATTTATTCATGCATACATTTTGGATTCTTTGATTCTACATATATTAGTTGAACACGTAATATGTGTTAAGTGCTCTGCTGGAAACCTAGTACCCCAAACAGTTAAAATGTCTGCCTTGTGGAGGGTAGAGCAGAGTGGAGATGATATCATGAAACCACCCATGATAAATACAAGGAGAGAAATTAACAGGGAGCTGTGATGAAGGATAGGGGGATCTAATGAACATTAGAAAGAGGAGGCAGCGGGATACCTGGGTGGCTCAGTCAGTTGACTACCTGACTTAGGCTCAGGTCATGATCTCAGGGTTCATAGGATCTGTGTTGACAGCTCAGAGCCTGGAGCTTGCTTGGAATTCTGTGTCTTCCTCTCTCTCTTCCCCTCCCCCACTCATGCTCTGTTTCTCTCTGTCTCTCAAAACTGAATAAGCATAAAAAAAATTTGTTTTAAAGAAAGAGGAGACAAGAAATGATGCTGACAGTGACCTACTTTGGCTGCGGTGGCAAAAGGAAGCAGTCTACTCTCTTCAATATGTAAGAACGTATTGCTAAACCACAAGAAACATTCTAATCTAATCTAACACAGCAATCAAAAATTAACTCTTGGGGCACCTGGGTGGCTCAGTTGGTTAAGTGTCCAACTCTTGATTTAGACTTAGGTCAGGATCTCATGGTTTGTGAAATGAGCCCTGCATCAGGCTGGACTCTGTGTTGACAGAGACTGTTTGGGATTCTCTCTCTCCTTCTCCCTGAACCCCTCTCCCACTCATGCATGCACCTGCTCTCTTTATCTCTCAAAATAAATAAATTTACAGGGTGCCTGGGTGGTTCAGTTGGTTAAGCATCCAACTTTAGCTCAGGTCATGATCTCACGGTTCATGGGTTCGAGCCCCATGTCAGGATCTGTGCTGACAGCTAGCTCAGAGACTGGAGCCTGTCTTTGGATTCTGTGATTCCTCCTCCCTCTGACCCTCCCCTGCTCATGCTGTTTCTATCTCTCTCTCAAAAATAAATAAATCATTTAAAATTTTTTTTAAATAAGTTAAAAAAAAGCAAATCCTACAAGAGAAAATATTTGGATTTTTTTTGAACACACAAAACTATTTTATAATGTAAAATCTACTCATGAATGATTGATCACTACCAACCCAGACTCCTGCAAATGTGCTTGTCTGTGATTTTGAGACTATTTAGTTACAAGTATAAGTATATCCAAATTGGAATGTCTTGTAGGAAGCTTGAGCTCAAAGTTTAAGACTGGGATGCAGTGTGAAAGCCAGGGTTAGAACTTTTGAAAAGTACTGTGGCAAAATCATTATTGTAAATTCTCCTTCTGATTAAAAAAAAAAATATATATATATATATATATATATATTTTTCTGTATGCACAATGAACCTCTGGGAGAAGTCTGAACCAGGAATTTCAGACTGTGATGTCAAATAGGTTTCACCTTACCTGCCAATTCTCTGATGGGAGTAATGTGTTTAGTAGTATATTGAGGCTCTAACTGCACTCAGCAGCAGAGTATAGGCATGGTGGAGAAAAAGCAGTAACAAAGAGCAAGTGCTAGCCATCCATTTTTTAGCATTTATTTTCAAATATGCAGTGAGCCCCATAGAAAAGGGCATGAGGTTAGTTAGGAAGAGGAGTTAGAATACCAGACAGCTCTGTGAGCCAAATCTGTCGAGTTCTGTGATCTTGGTTATTTTATACTCTGGGCCTCAGTTTCCTCATTTGTAAATGGGAAACATAGCCCACCTCACAGGCTCTTTAAGTGGATAAAATGAGATAATTAATGTGCTTGTCTTTTGCAAGTTCTCAAGAACTAAGAAGATGTTAGAATATCTAAGATACCAGCTGAGGTTACCTACCTACTTCAAAAGAAAAAATTTGGCTCCAAAGCCAGTTCTAAATTCTGTGGAAAATCTAACACTCCAAGATTTCTTCACATTCTGGAAAAGTATATTTCTCTTTATCTGTTCTGGCTCTGATTTCTGGCTTCTAGAACTGCCCTGCATCTGTTCCTGCTTCTGCATTCCCGTTGACACAGATGTCAAAAAAAAACCTCAATCTCTTAAACACTTTCCCTACAAATTCATCTTACACAAGGCAGGGATGCACAGGAAAATTTTACTGTAGATTTCAGGGTACAAATAGGAGCTCATGTGACTATAAGGTTAACTGATGCCTAGTAAGTAATTAAAATAGCACATTCAAGAGATCTTAAAATCCCATTGTCCATTCCTGCCAATTTGATCTCTAAATTTTCATCTCTCTGTGCTTTTAACCCCACCAAGATTTTGGCTCAGGTTATGATCTCATGACTCATGAAACTGAGTTCCGTATGTAAGGGGCTGTGCACTGACAGCAGGGAGTCTGCTTGGAGTCTCTCTCTCTCCCTTTCTCTCTCTCTGTCCTTCCCTGCTTGTGCACACACTCTCTTTCAAAATAAATAAATATATACCTTATTTTGAGGTATATATAAATAATATACATACCTTATACCCAAATATTTGAAAATCATAATTTAAAAACCGTTAAATAAAATGTGTTGTATCTCCTCCTTCTTTGTAACAACACCAGACCCCAAGTTCAAACCTAGAATCAGATATCTCTCTGTTATTCTACTGCACTCCACTTTTCCTTCCCACTGTCAGCTCCCTTGTACTGTGTAAGGAGATGGTGTACCTGTGTGTGGACACTCCAGCCCCCATGGTCAAAGCCCTATTCATACTCCAGCACAAACAGCCACCCCACCAGTGCTTGGGTCCACTCTTGAAATAATAGGCCCTGAGAAGAGGCACAGGGCCTCAACCATGCAGGCAGGGTCCCAGTTACCTGAATGTGGTCCTGAAGAGTTACCCTGTGGGAAGGGCGAGAGAATCAAACAGAGTAAGGTTCAGTTGTAGGTTCTGGTATGTGTAAGCTTTGTGACACTCGGCTTCATTCTTTTTTTTTTTTTTTAATGTTTTATGTATTTCTGAGAGAGAGAGAGAGAGACAGCTGAGCAGGGTAGAGTCAAAGAGAGAGGGAGACACAGAATCTGAAGCAGGCTCCGGGATCTGAGCTGGCAGTCAGCACAGAGCCCGATGCGGGGCTCGAACCCACGAACTGTGAGATCATGACCTGAGCCGAAGTCGGATGCTTCACTGACTGAACCACCCAGGCACTCCTGGGCTTTGTTCTTATAGATTTTCCTCAGCTACAAGTGATAATGATGTTACTATTATAGTTTTGTGATGGGTATTAAATGACTTGGTGTCATGTCGTAACATTCCATAAATAGTCACTAAGAATTATTATTATTATTAATCATCATCATTAAAATATTATGTGCCCCATCTACTGCTAGACATAGGTTGATTCAATGAAGAGTAAGAAAAGGTTCTCTCACAAATTCATATGATTTAAGAATATCATGGAAGTCAGCTGGGAGAATATAATTTACACAAACTGTCAAGCTTCAGTTATTGACCAAAGCTAGACAGCATGGCAGATGTCAAATCTGTCTCTTCCTCTGAGTAATGAAGGAAAGGAGGTGTGGAGACTATGCAGGGTCTCCACAAACAGATCATAAAAGCAGAGAGAGGGGTATATGACTAAGATGCTTTAGGAGTGTGGGAGCACAGAGGGAGACCTCAGATTATTCTAGAGATGCTGACATGTTCTTAAAGCTGAGATATTTGAGCCACACCATACAAGATGTAGAGTCCAGCGGGACAACATGGCAAAAGGAAATAAAAAGCAAGATAATTTGGACAACTTTCTGTGGTTTTATAGTTTGTTCAAGGGCTATAACGTAGTGTGTGTGGGACAGCAGAGGAGATGAAGTGGGTTCAGGGGGTAGAGACAGACTGGGTCAGATCATGGAGGTCTCATATACAGTGCCAGAAAGTTTGGATTTAGTTTCTGTGGGTGATTGGAAAAGGTTTAGGCCAAGGAGAGACATGATCATATGCATGTTCTGGAAAAGTCTCTCTGCTTCTCTTATGAAGAACAGAGGAACACCAGAGAATGGAGGCAAGAAAACCAGTAGGAGGCTGCTCTATAGAGCGTGAATAGATGAACATAGGATATTTAAATTATACACACACACACACACACACACACACACACACACACACACACACACACATGAAAGGGATACACTTAACAGGATTGAAGGACTAAAGGTGCAGACAGAATTAGGGATGACTCAGAGTTTTGGCTTGGGTGATGGAGTGGGTCACATAAAAAGTATTAAAAATAGAAAAATTGACACAGAGGAAGTAGAAATGAAGGTAAATGTGACCTTTAGATTTTCTAGCACTTGGTCTTTTCTAGTGCACAAAATGCAGGAAAAGAGGCAGGGGAGCAGAACAGAAGATTTACTTAGAGATAGAATGCTTTGATGTGAGCTTCTCCTATGTTTTCTCTTTACACAGCTTTGCTGGTGGTTAGATAGTGAGCAAATCCTTATATTTACCCTCAAGCAGGGGCTCAACCTAGGTATTCATATCTAAAATAATTGGAAGCGTTGGATAGTCCTTGAAGCTGGTCACTCTGTGGATTCAGGTCCAGTAAGCCAACCACAGAGTCTAATTGAATAGGACTGGTTTCCTAAGTAAAGGGAACCCTGCACAAGTCACACTTACTAGAACACTAGTATGAAGAACCAAGTAATAGGAGATGTTACTGGAGCCCTTTTTCTGGGGAAGACTATGGGTGACAAGGAAGAGTTCATACTTTCTTAAGTTGGTGTCAAAATTAGAGTTTGTTACAAAAATACTATGCACTCTGCTTAGAAAAAGAAAGAAAAGCGAATCATTAGAATATTAGTTTACAGAATCTTCAGGAGTTAAGAGAGCAAGAAACTGAACCCTAGTGTAAAATCAACATTCAACCCCATATCAGGTGCAACTGGGATTTCCGTGATTGGAAACCGGAAGCAATGCCATTACCATCCATGAAGATTTGGACTCATACAACTTTCTGCTTTCCCAAAATACAATTCCCCAGACATGGCTTCCTTGGGCTATTTAGTTCTCATTCAAAATCTTGCACAAGTGAATCTTACCGATAGAGTCTAGGTCAGATTTTTCTACCTTCTTCCTTAGGGAAGTTTAGACTTACAATTTGGCAAATACTAAAATAGAAGAGTGCTTTCAAAGATGGTGGTTAGGCTCAAAGGAAAATATTGCTCTAGCATAGGTCAGTAGAAGTCAGTAAAGTCATATGGTACAATTGCATTTTACAAAGTCATTAATTCAGATGCTTTATTTATTTTAAAAAAACCTGTCAATATAGTAAAGAGAAAATAGAAGTCTATCTGAATCTTAAGCAAAATGAAAGATTAAATCTGGGAATTTGAATTACTTTGAGTTGAGTCATAGCATAACATGAAACAGGGCTTTGGATTCAGAAAGAGCTAGAATTTGACCCTTCACCCCACCAATTAGTGATGGGGCCATCTTAGATGATTTCCTTACCCTCATCTTCATCTGTATAATGGGGACAGCAACGAAGCCTCTGCAGTGCTGTTGTGTGAGCTAAATGAAATAATTCATGCACCATGTCTAGAGGAGAATTATCAGGAGACATATCCTCAGCTTTATTATTCAGGACTATGCACCTCTGAATTAGTACCAGAATGGTTTCCCATTATTGTGAACATCAAAAGTGCTATTTTTTTGCCCTACCCCCTTTTTTTCTGCTTTATGTCTCTAAGGACAGCAATAAACCATATATGGAAGCCTAATTAGGCATGCACAACTCCTTTCTGTCTTATCTTAATCCTGCCAGTAATAGAACAGTAATTGTTCGAGAAACTACAAGGGAAATTGTGAATGAGGAGAGCAGATAGTGCTCCAATTGATCTCAATTACTGTCATGAAATTGAGTCTTCTGTCCGACATCTAAATTTAATGCTTCTTTTTCCCTGAGGATCTGTCCCTCCTTGATGCATCCCATTGTATCTGTGGTTGGCCTGTCACCATCTACATTGCGCTCTTCATCAGAATGATGGAATTGTTTTCATTTACCTAGTGTCTCCTCTCTGTGCTGTTTGCTTCCCAGATCCGTGCTCTAGTCTTCTGACATTCATATCTGAATCTTTTCATTTTCTCTGGCTCAACACCCAGGGAAGAACTATGTTGTGCTTGGCATCCAAAGAATTGATTTCCATTCATGAGCAAGAAGACAATTTTTCAAAACCTAAACAAGATGAGTGTATGCTTTGCCCAAAGGATGAAAACATACTCTGAAGTGAATTATTTCCCTTTTTATATGGGTGCAATTAGGAAAGTTAATGATGGGTAATTTTCAGCATGCATATGCTTTCACTTTGCTGATTTATAAGTAGGCATAAACATAATTAGGTGTGCATATGCATGCTCACAGTTTAATGGGCCTTACATTCCTAGTAATTAGGAGGCTCAGCATGTTGTTGATGTGTCATTTTTCAGACTAAGGTATAGAAAGACTTTCAGATTGACTATCCCCAGGAAATTACATGGAAATGCAAGGTATATAGTTATATGAGAAATAATGGCATCTTAGGATACATTCACCATCTGTTTTTTTTCTTAAATAGATTCAATAGATTTAGAAAATGTGTCTCTCTAAAGCAGGGGTTCCTTTTTTAAGCTGTAAAGTTCTCTGTATTTAGAAATTAACAGATTTTATAGTATTTTATAAGTAGAAGTACATAAGAGAGCATTAAGTTTACATGAGGTTTTATAGATGAGGTTGTCCAGGCTTGGTAAATTGAATTGATTTTCCCAAGGTCATATAGTTATTGAGAAACCTATCAATGGCTTGCCAGGAAATGAGAAAAAAATATAGTTTTTTATTGTCGGTGCAACAGCCTCATCTCCCTAGAATCCCAGCTTTAGTGCCAGCAGGATCAGATACATAATTTGTGAGGCCCAGTGCAAAATGAAAATTCAGGTTCCCTTGTTCAAATGTTATGAAGAACAGATAGATAATGATGATAAGTATTAAACCAAGTACAGAGCCTTTTCAAAGCATGGGATTCTGTGTACTACACAGGTTACACACCTATAAAAATGGCCTCCCTCCTCCTCCTTCTTTTCTGATATTTAAGAGTGGAAAGGTTAAGTGTGATTTTTCATTTCTCACTTTGTAGTTCTTTGCTATATCTAACATTTCAAAAATATATATCAATCATTTGCACTTCTTCTTTTATGTCTTTGGCTACATCATTCGTCTCATTTTAAATTAAGGTGTTTCTCTTTTTCCTTTTTATTAATGAACTTTCTTTCAATCAGGCCTAAGATGGAAAAGTTTTTATTCCAGCTGTTGAACATGAAATATAGTCAAGTAACAATGCTATGAGAAGGGTTCTTCTCTCATTTAATTCGAAAATGCATTGTTCTGCCTTTACATTTGCTGAAATCCTCTGCCCACTGGAGGCTTTCTTCTAATGCTCCTTATCTTATTGAACCTTACCGATCCTTTAACACCTAGATCAGTGTTTATGAAGGGTGATTATTTTAATCCTGAAACACTTGTTGTGTACACAACTCACTGAAATGCATTGACAAGTAGCTCACTAATTTTTTTAATGGGCCTTATGAAAAATTGCTTAGTCTACTTTCTGTTTGTTTGTTAGTTTGTTTAGCTGGATCACAGCCTCTCTAAGAATCATAACCATATCCCCATTCACAAAGAATTTGGGTTCAGGTTGACCCTACTGTAAAACAAGGGTTTGGGGTGAGGTGAGATAACCAAGAGCTAAGAGCCCCTTTCCTGTGAAAGACACAAAGTTTCCCTTTTGAAAAACTTCATAGCAATCATATAAGATGTTTTGTGATTATTTTCCCCATCTTTCTAAAATGGAAATCATGGTTCAAAGAGGTCAAATGCCTTGCCCAAGATTACTCAGCTAGTCTATAGTGGAGAGAGATATCACAGTTTGACTCCAACCCCCAAATTCTTGTATTACTGTCTTCTTACTCTTAGCAGGAGTCTTCCTCAACTGGCCAGCTAAGTACATATTTGCCAATTTAATTTGTGATTTATCCAGGAGAAGCAAAATATCATGAGATCAAGTGTTTTGTCCATTTCTGCCTCACTGTGATTCTAATGTAAAATTTTGGAGTTTTATTTCATTGAGTAATGCTGGTGAGTATACAGATAACTTCAAAGCTGTTATTTGTATCAGCCTTACCTTCACTTTATAGGCCACTATAAATTGCTGGCCATGTCAGCTCACTTCTGAGACTGGGAATTATATTACCATTTTCTATAAAAATATTGAGACATGCACAGACACCAAACTAAAAGAGGTTGTTACATTCCATTTTCTAAAATTGCAGCAAAGAGAGTCAATTTTCGCCCTCCAGATAACACATTGTCTTTCTTTTTTTTCCCCCCTTGTGTTCTTTTATGTATATATTTAGTGTTATTTCAGCTCAGAGCAACTGGTTTATCTTTCACAATAGATTTTCTCTGGTGGTAGTACGCTCTGCTCACCAGGTATTGATGAGTTGGTTGTTATCATTATTATAGAAATAAAAAAGGAACAGTGCACTGAAATAGTGCATAATAGGCTGAGTGATTTTGAATGCTGAATTTTGAATGCTGCATCAGCATGAGGTCATGATTTCTTAGAGGTATGATAATATCAGTTACCTTCTGCTTCACAGGATTTATCTTATTTCTTTATAGAATTTGAATAGTTCATTATATATATGCATATAATGTATATACACACATAGAATTTTCCTTATAGTTTAATATTTTTTTATTTACATATATCCATCTAATATAAAATTATTTTTATAAACAGGCTTTAGGTACATAAAATACATTATATATTTTTATTTATAATCATGTTCATACATTTATGTATTATATATATTTTATGCATTATATATCTATCTTATATATAAGTATTATTTTATATGAATTTTTTGTATTCTTATGTATGTAATGTTTTATATTTAAAATTTCTTTCCATCTATATGGATAGATACAGATAGATACAGATACAGGCATTCTCTTGTACTAACACACTAAGAATTATTTGAAAGTAGAGGCTATAGAATATTAGTTGACATTTATAATTGCACTTACTAGCACTGCAGATATTTGTTATATGTATAAATAAGTGAAGTGATAGATATGAGTGCTATGTGATTCCTTTCTCTGCTTTACCCTTTCTATTAATCAGTTACAGAGTTTTGGTCTTTCCGTCTCTCTTTCAGTGCTTTTCTCTCTATCCTAGGCACCATGATGAGAATTGAGCAATGCCTCTTTTCTCAGTAGAGAAATCCCATTAATTTCAAAACCTCTCAGTCCATCCCCTTGCTACATGACTGGGATTACAAAATATGAAAGTTATCTATCTAAAGACAAATTTCTGTCTAACTACTCCCTTTTAAAAGACTTTTAATTGGTCTTCCAAGCTGAACAAAACATCTAAAATGCCCTTGACCACTCCTGGACAGCTAAGACCTGCCATGAATTGGTTTTTCCTAAATTTCTAATCTCATCATTGGGAACCCTATCCCTTTGCTCCAGAATTTCCCATGCTCATATCCCACTGGGTCTTCTCCCACAAAAGGTCCTATAGTCAAATAAGTATAAAAACAGGTCTTTATACTGTAGGGTTTCTCAAAGATTTTACTCTGTAAAGTGATATGGTACATTTAGGGAACAGCATGCCATATTTTCCAAATTGTTTCACATTTAAATACTCTCGTTTGTACTCTCTGTCTTTTAATTTGAACAACAACTAACAAACGCCCTGGCAGAAATGCTGGAGAAATGCTACTTTAGCCATTCTTATTGATTTTGTTTAAATTTTATTTTATTTTTAGAGGGAAATAGAGAGCATATAAGCAAGAGAGAAGGGCAGAAGGGGAAAGAAAGAGAGAGAGGGAGAAAAAGAGTAAGCAGGCTTCATGCTCGCTCATCACAGAGCCAGACGTGAGACTGGATCTCATGGCCCTGGGATCATGACCAGAGCCAAAATCAAGAGTTGGATGCTCAACCGACTTAACAACTCAGGTGCCCCTAGCCATTCATGAGAATAGTATTCACATCCCTGTCTCTATCTTTGCTCTATTATTCTGCCTTGAATATTCTCTATATATTCTTCCTTTACCATCTACTTGGACAATTGTTATGCCTATTCGAGAGAATAAAGATTCTTATAATTTAAGTTTGTGTTTACATGAAAATAGCCAAACTTTGTATTAAACTAAGCCTAGAAAAAAATGGAATCTGATAAAAAATTTTAGGATTTCCAAGCAGAAGACATAGGTTATAGTAAAAGAGGAGAGTTAGTGAAACATAGAGGAAAACAGGAAAGTACATATCATAGGGACTAAAGTGATTAAAATGTGGTAAAAAGTATGATGATGCTAAGTTACACATAGAAATTGGTAATAATGGAGATCAAGACTGGTGAGAGGTCATAGCTACCTGTATGAGGTCAGCTACATTAGAATAAATAAGGTAGCCCTCTAGTTGGAGGGAACTGGAAGAATGCGGATGTATGGCAGTGCACCAAAGGATACACACCACATGTGTTTCATGAAACTGATAATGAGCTGGCAGAGAGAAATATGGTATAGCTTAAGGAGCACAGGGTCAAATAAAAAGGTCTTTTCAGTTGGGGTAGAAGAGTACTGCATATTTGAAAGCAGGGCAAAGGAGGATGATGGGGATGCTGACAATTCCGGAAAGAAGGGATCTAATTGTAGGTGAAATAATGCATAAGAGTCAGGAGAACAGGCTTAAAAGCAAAGGAGTAAATGAATTTGAAAATGTTGTCCAGTGCTGGAGCAAATGAAAACCGATACAATCTTTCTGGAGATAAATTTGGTAGTACCTATTGACTTAACTATGGTCAGATCCTTTGATCTGGCAATTCTGTTTATAGGAAAGTTGTCTGCAGAACAAAGTAGAGATGGTTACTCAGATTTATAGCTAAGGCTATGCATTACAATAAAACTTAGAGTAGTGAAAACTTGGATCCAATTCAGATTCTGAAATATGTGTATAATTAATTATGTCATGCATTTCATGGAATATTGTACTTTCAACATATTTTAATGGTCTGGGAAAATTCTTTTTTTAAAAAAATTAGTGTTTATTTTTGAGAGGGAGAGAGACAGAGCATGAGTGGGGGAGGTACAGAGAGAGAGACACAGAATCTGAAGCAGGCTCCAGTCTCTGAGCTATTAGCACAGAGCCCAATGCAGGGCTCAAACTTCTCAGACCACAAGATCATGACCTGAGCCAAAGTCGGGCACTTAACTGATTGAGCTACCCAGGGACCCCTGATCTGGGAAAATTTCTTAAATATTAAGTGAAATAAATGCTATTCAAACACTATATATGCTGTATGATATGCACTACGATAAACACATATATCTGCAGCAAGTAATAGAAAGGAAGAAGTTAATAGTAATTATCTCTGGATCATGTGATTATAGATGATAATTACATCCTTTTGATCTGTTTCCTATAAGTAAAATGTCTCCATTGTATACATATATAATGGAGACATTTATATATCTATATCTATATACATATATAGATATATAAATGTCTGTGTGTGTGTGTGTGTGTGTGTTCATTTTATACTTAGGATAAAATATTTAGAAACATAGGTTTTAGCTCTAACTCTTACTTTTTACATCTGAAGTTATTTAATCTTTCTTATACAAAGTGTGTTTTCAGTTATTCAGAGACTCTGATATTATCCTCCCAGAGTTCAATTGCCAATGTCCTGCTTAGTAATTATGTGGAGCTTTTTTGTTTTGTTTTGTTTTTACAAATAGTTTGTTGGTTTCCATATAACACCTGGTGCTCATCCCCACAAGTGCCCTCCTCCATGCCCATCTCCCCCCTTCCCCCCACACCCATGAGTCCTCAGTTTGTTATCAGCATTCAAGAGTCTCTCATGGTTTGCCTCTCTCCCTCCCCGCCCCCCCATTTCTCCCCTTCTTCTCCCCCATGGTCCTCTGTTAAGTTCTTCCCAATCCTCCTATACGCGCAAACATCCTCTTTAAATTTTGATTCCCTCATCTGTGGTTGGCATAAAGCAAATCCTCAATATTTGCTACTTGAGTATAAATAACTTCAGAGCAGGATATTTACCTCAATAAGCTGTGGGAATTAAATGAAATATGTATTTTAAAACATATATATCAGAGTGTGAAACACCGGAGACCCTCAAAAAGTATTCTTTTCCGTCAGCTCCACCCCCACCCCAGATCCCCCTAATACCCTGACTTTTCCCCTTTTCCTTTTGAGAAGGGCAAGATGTCCAAAGCAGCAGGCAGGAAGCCAGAGGTAAGGTGTGCTGCCACCTAGCGGACCACTATTTTTCACTGAGGCAGCCCCAGCAATGTTGTCTTTTTTTTTTTTTTTTAAGGCCTCTAGAAATACCATAAACCTATTTGTCACAGACAGAGGATTTCTGCTGTCCTTGCCCTCCACAGGATTGACTTGCTTTTTCTTCCTAATGCTGTTTTGTGGAAGTTTTTCATTTGTGAGACAGCTGAACCAGAGCCAATTGCATTCCTTGTAAAGGACAAGGAATGGAAAGCCACACCAGCATTCCTTAACCCACTCATTGCAGAGTCCTGGTCAACCCCAGGTAAGGAAACAAACAGGAATCAGATGTTGAAGGGGGTAACCAAGGAGACACTCCGGCCCCCAGGGGGCACATGGACCCTAGATACAAAGCTACTGCTACTCTCCTAATTTTGCACCTTTTGTCTGGCTCTCCCACATGGTAGAAAAGGAATCTGCTTTACTTCTACCCAATGTAGAGTGCAGAGAGAAAGACAAGAACAGTTCAGACCACTGTGCAGAATGGACTTCTCTATTTCCCTCTTTTCTTGGATCTAAGGGCATGTTCCTGGTAGGTTAGGCACCATGTCGGTTAATCAAAACTTTTCAAAACTAATGAACCTATCCCTTAGTGTTCTGTGGAAGAAAGCATGAGATAGAGAAACAACATGGGCATTCAATCCTGTTTTGTTAACTCCCTAGCAGTATGATACTTGGAAAGTTATTTCACTTCTCTGCATCTCAGTTTCTCCAATTTTAAATTGAAAATAGCAGTAATCATGACATAAATTGGTAGGATGATTTGAGATAACATGTATGAACATGTGAGTTAATGTACAAACACCATAGGGTCTGACACCTGGTGGGTTATTAAAATAAAACACAGAAGCTTCTCTTTCTTTCTAGGCTGTGTTGTATGCTGGTGAGGGAATGGTATTGGAGGCTGGGTTCTGATGGAAATATTTCAAGGCTCTCAGAGTTTATCATTTGTAGCAGAAAGTTTTTGTGATCATTAAGACTGAAAAAAGAGTACAGCTTCTAAGCTACAGGTAGTCAAAGTAGAAAGTATCAATCAATTACTTGGGGTCTACTGTGGGTTATTTGTTGGTTAACATGGTTGGCTAGGAATCAATCAACCTGGGCTCCAAGCCCAGTTATTTCATTACCTCTCAGTGTACTCTAGGGTAAGCATCTATCTTAGGCATTTAGTCTTGTGTCCAGAGAGTTGAAGTGCTTGTTCTATTTTACTTGTCTGGTTAGAGCCAAATTTCAAATCTTTGTCTGATTTTAAATCCTAAACACTCTAATTACAGATATTTTGAAGCAAAATATCCCTTTAAATTATTTTGCAGTTGAAGACTTACATACTCAGGCTATATAAGTAGCCCTGCCAACACCAATATACTCCTCACATTGCTAAAAAAAAAAATCAAGAGCTTCTAAGACAGTTTGTTTAAAATAAGGTGATTTTAAAAGTTCAGAAGTCATCCTAGACTCCCTGAAATTTAATTACTATTTGTGCCTTTCTCTCTCCCTCTCTCCCTCCCTCCCTCCCTCCCTCCCTCCCTCCCTCCCTTCCCTTCCTTCCTTCTATCCATCCTTCCTTCCTTCCTTCCTGTCCTTTCCTGTCCTTTCCTTTTCTCTTCTCTTGTGCGTGTGCACATGCACATGTGTACTCATTCGTGTGTGTGTGTGTGTGCATGTGTGTGTATTTCTTTAGACTACACTAGTTTTATAACCCAACCTAAAGAAGAAATTGGATTTAATTGTAGTGAATACAAGGAGGGGAGGAAAGGGGCTTTTTAGGATCAATATGATTTAGAGATAGGTGAAGATTTGGACACTCAATTTCTACACCCCCTTGCATGCTCTCATTCCATGTTCTTCTTCCTCCACCCCCCACAAATGTACATATAAAACAGCTTATACTTCTGTATACTCTTGGCCCTTTTTCTGTAAAGTCGTGGGTTAGAAGTTTGAAGTCAGAGGACCCGACCTTAAATCTGAAATCTGCCACTTAGGGAATATGTAAGATCAAGAAAGCTACTTTACTTTTGGATCTTCAGTGCTTCCATCCACAAAATGAGAATAACATCATCCATCTCTAAGTGACATCATACAGATTAACTCAAACCTGGAGCATACATCCCAATTCATGAGAAGTCATGTAATCTTCAATTAATCTATCACTTCCTTGTTCTAAATGTTTCTAAATAATATCTTGACATTCTTAGGTCCCATGATCTTGACCTCTTAGGGACTTGTGAACAATCTTGGGGTCATAAATAACTCATTATATATGTTTGGTATTCAGTAAAACTGAATTCTCTGAAGATGCCTGCCTTGTTGCGGGTCTCTTGAGAAGCAGGTATAATATGCAGTATATCACTTAAGAAGTATATTGTCTTTTGAATGTTCTGCTGTGTAATGATGACTTACTGTTGATCTACTGAGTTCATTTAGAATAAAATAAAGTGGTAGTTGGATGTGAGAAAAGTAAACCACCTTGGGATTTTCTTTTGCATTGATTATAGCTTAGAAATAATTCTGAGGAGCAAAGAAGAGGAAGGTATAACATAAGAAAAGAGTCCATTGTGATACAGGAATGCAGAGATGCAGCCACATTAACACACATACACACAAATAGGAGGATATTAAAGAGCTCAAAAAATGGATAGGATTTTAATTTTATACCATTCTTAGGTTATAAAAATAGCACACACTTAATAAAAAAAGTAATAAAGGCAGAAAAGAAAAAAATCCAAGGATATGCCATCTGTAATCCTGTGACCCAAAGACTTGGCTTCTGTTTACATTTTAGAGCATTTTCTTCAAATAATAAAGGACTTTTATAAACAAGCAAGCATAATCTGAGCTCAGCATTTAAATACACGGGAGAAGTTTCTTGCAGTAACTCACTTAAGAATGTTTTGTTCTCAACATCTTTTATAAATTCTTACACAGCACATTTGGTCTCAGAACAAGGTGGCTGTATTAAAAAAAAAAAAAAGGATATTTAATAACTGGCTTTCTGGTGCCTAGCTCAGAGGGGAATACAGGATATCTGATACTATGGGATGGTAAAGTCAGGCCACACTTAAAAGGCCTTTAAAGCTTATGATTCAGCACCTAATTACAATGTGTATATGAAGGGCTCCACACCAACAAACATTTGTCAGACACTGGCTTACAATTCAGCTCACTTCTGTGATTATCTACCTGAAGATAGCATCAGATTCCACAGGTTAAGGGCTCAGTCCCACCACACTACCCCTCCTTACCCCACACATATTCAGACATCAGTTGCAAGTCCAGGGTGTCATCTGTGCTTCTGTCTATATAGACTGAAGTTTCCAGGGATCCTCTTCTTGGGTTTGATTAATTTGCTAGACTGGCTCACAAAAGTCAGAGAAACATTTTGCTTACTATATCACCAGTTTATTATAAACAGATTTAACTTAGGAACACCCAGATAGAAGAGATGCATAGGGCAAGGGATGGAGGGGACGTAGAGATTCCATGCTGTTGCCAGGTGTGTCACTCTCCCCAAATCTTTACGTGTTCTTCAACCCCAAAGCTTTCTGAACACAATCTTCTTTTTTTAATGTTAATTTCTGAGAGAGACAGAGACAGATATATACACACACACACATGCAGAAAGAGAGGGAGAGAGAGAGAGAGAGAGAGAGAGAGCGCTCACAAGTGGGGGAGGGGCAGAGAGAAAGGGAGACAGAGAATCCCAAGCAGGCTCCATGCTGTTAGTGAACCCAGTGTAAGTCTTGATCTCATGATTGTGAGTTCATGACCTGAGCCAAAATCAAAAGTCAGATGCTTAACTGACTGAGCCACCCAGGTGCCCTTCTTTTGGGTTTTCATAGAGGCTTCATTACAAAAGTATTATTAATTAAATCATTGGCCACTGGAGACTCAACTCAATCTTCGGCCCTCTCCTCTCCCCAGAGATCAAGGGAATAGGACTGAAGTTCCAACTCTCTGATCACAGGTTGATTCTCTGGCAACCAGCCCCCATCCTTAGGTGCTATACAAAGTCAACTCAATAATATAACAAAAGACACTTTTGTCTCATCACTTTGTCTCATCACTTTGGAAAGTCCAAGGGTTTTACAAGTTCTGTGCCAGTAATGGCAAATATATATCTCTTATTATAAATCACAACATCATGTGTTATTTCTGCTTATTTCTGCTTCCAAGATGTCTTTGTTTTTTGAAGTAGTAGCCCAAACACTCCCCTAATGGGAAAGTCTCCCTAGTTATTGCCAGATAGTGGACAGCATGGGCAATCAGGATCTCTTGCTGCAAGCCACAGAATCCACTTACATGTGTTTGTTGTCTTCATTCAAACTGATTCAACTTAATTGGTTGGAGAATAGGTGTGAGAATAGGGAGAAGGAAAATATCTAGAAAGAGTCTACAAATTGCTTTGATAGCCTCCAACCTTCTGAAGTTCAGTCATGATAAAGAATTTCTGCCTAGTTTGGTACTGGAGAATAATAAATTTGGAAGAAAGAGAAGGCATTTGGCTTGCTAACTTTTAAAATATTTTATTGCCCCTATAATATTAGATTTTGAAAAGTATTCAAAACTCTTTAAAAAATTAAATTATAAAGTTTGTATCTAGGACACTTACTGTATTATTCTTCCTTTGATAAAGACTGACGTGGTTCTATACAGAGTGTGGGGGAGTGATGGTTGAGCAGACATATTCTAAACGATGGGTAGGGTAAAGGAAAGCCTTTATGCATGTATCTGATCAATAAATCCATCTTGCCTTCAAGAGTTCTGGCAGAGATTAGGAAAGTTAATTTCTAAGTCTATTTCAATAATTAGACCCCTGTATACTTATTATTCTACTTCAGCACATTCAAGGAAGGGATGCAAGAATGGATCTCAGAAAACTCTATTCAACGGTAAGTTTGAAGTGTGAGAGGTAGTCAAGTTAAAAATGAGAAAAGTTACTCAGAGATTAAAGAGCAGTTTGAGATAATATCATGAGTAGAGTGAGTTGAACCAGTACTTCAGGATTTGGTCTGTAAATCTATACTGCCTTATGGGGTTTCATCAGGTTAAGTTTCATGAATAGAAAGACCTGCACACGGATAAAGATAGGCAACTCCTTTCTACAAGTGTGGAAAAGAAGATGTCAGGAGATTTATTGCTCAAAAGCTCAGCTGGCAGTCTGGTGATTCCAAAAGTCTTGTTAGGGTCTCTTGTCCCCTAGGCAGTGTCCAGCCTGGATCAGGGATGTCCTCTCTCTGTATCTTTTTGGAGAACTCTAACTGGAAGCCCAGGTGACTTGCATCAAGTCATATCAGCTTCCAGCCCTGCTGTGTCTTGTGTTCTAGTCCTAGTGACCAGGATTCTACCTGGTTACTGGCAAGAAGACATCATGTTGTGCCCTGTGTCTAAATCAAGGTCTGTTTGTAATCCTCAACTCCAAATATGTTCTGACAAAACTAAAAAATCCTGGTGGTGTTGTTCCCATTCCTTTCCAAATGGAAATTCTTCTCTCACTTCCATTCACCATTCAGTTGGGACTCCTCAGCAATCACTCTGTTTCCCAGAATCTCCTCAGTGTTCCTACAATTTCCCTATTGGCATGTTCATTATACTCAGAGGGAAAGCTCCTCACTTTCTGGCTTTTGAATAATGTCCCCCAAAGCTTTTTCTAGTTGGACTTCCTGACAAGTGCCTGCATTTCTTCTTCAAAGCTACCTGTGATATTGATTATTACTTTCTTTCCTTGGAACACAGATATTGGAGTTGAATTCTTAGTATGCCTCACATCTTATGTCCAGATGATTTTGGCACTCTTTTAGGGTTATGTCTAGAAGAACAACATTCTCTGTGTTAGTCTAGGTTCTCCAGAGAAACAGAACCATGTAGGTAACATATGTAGCATAAATATATTTATTATGAAGAATTGACTCTTTATAGAGTTTGAGAAGTCCTAAAATCTTCAGCAAGCTGGAGACCCAGGAGAACTGATGATATAGTTCCAGTCCAAGTCCAAAGGCCTGGGAACCAGGAACACTGATGGTTTAAGTTTCAGTCTGAGTCTGGGTCCAAAGGCAGGAGAAACCATGTAGCAGCTCAAAGACATCTAAGACAAGACATCTAGATAAAGAGAGTTGAATGCCCCCTTAGTCTTTTCTCTTCAGAACGAGAAGGCTTTCAGCAAATTCGATGAGATTCACCTACAATGGGGAAGACTATCTGCTTTACTGATTTAGATGTTACTCTCATCCAGAAACACCTTCACAAACACACCCTGAATAATATTTAATCAAGTATCCAAGCATCCCATGGGGCAGGCAGGTTGGCACATAAAATTAACTATTACACCGTTTCTTTTATTCCTGTGGATGAAAAACATACTTTCCACTATAATCACTAAATTCGGGATCATCAACATGAATCTGATGCTCCATGAACAAACTTGCAATGCTCAGACTTGGAGAAGAAGTAGTTTTTGTTATCGTTTTACCGTTTCTGGTCTCCATTTTATCAGATAGATTCCCTACATACCCACCTACCTCACCAACCCATCATCTTATCAGTCTCTTTCCTCACCTATTTCACAACCCCCTTCCCTGCCCTATTCATGGCTCAGGTTTGTCCTTGCAAAAACAGATTGGTTTCTTAGCTTATTCTTTGCTGAAAATAAATTCCCTAATAACATTATAATAGCTACAACAGTAGCTGTCTTCTTTTGTGTACTTACCTGTGCCATATTTTACATATATTAGCATGTTAAATCCTCACAACAGCCCCTGGTAGTAATGATGATTCCTAATTTGCAGATATAGTTACTGAACTGCAAAAGGATTACAAACTTGCTCAAAGCCATGTAGCTATTAAATGGTAACACCACAATTTAAGCGCACACACGACTGATGCCAAAGTCTGTGCACACCATCATTACACACTGTGTTTCCTGCCTCCGCCTCTCCAAATTGTTTCACGAAAGGCTGAGTAGCTGGCTCAAATGGAAATTTTCATCTCTGATTCAGTCTGGTAGCTCTACATAGATCCAAACTCAGTGATCTTTTCCAAGCACTGGCATAAACAGAAAGATTGAAAATCTTATGTGACTTCTCTGTGAGCAATTAAGGGGCTGCATTCTGTAGCGTGCCATTCACCATTCACTATTCATCATCACAGACTTTCAGACATGCTGAAGGTCACAATTGAAAACAGTTATTTTAGGAGATGGCATTGTTCTCAAAAGCCACAGTAGGACCATTGCAGAATGATTTTAACTCAGATCTATATTCAGAGATGAATTCTTCTTTCAGCTCAAATGACGCAGGTTTGTTAGTTTGGGTATGAGTAGGAGGTGAGGAGTTAAAGAAGGAGGGGGAGTACTCATTCTTATCCATCTCTTGCTCACCTTTTGGGTTTTTTGATTTTTTATTTTTAAAGAGTTTAATTTTTTTTTTATTTTAGAGAGAGAGCGAGCATGAGTGGGTGAGAGGGACACAGAGAGAGAGACAGACAGACAGACAGAGAGACAAAGAAAATCTCAAGCAGGCTCCACACTCAGCATGAAGACCAACATGGGGCTCAATCCCAGGATCCTGGGATCATGACCTAACCAGAAATCAAGAGTCAGATGCTCAACTGACTGATCCACCCAGGTGCCCCATCTTGCTACCTTTTGATAATTGTTTATTTTCTCTGTGCCTGGCAGACTCTTTCAAATTCCTTACTTCTGCCTGGTATCTGTTTCATTTAATTTATCATAGGACTATTTCTCAATAAGGGATTTAAGGAATCAATTTAAGGAAATTGAAAAATATAGGCACTTGCATAATGAAATGTATTTTGAAAACAGATGCAAGATTTTGTTTGGGTCATGTTTTCCTTCAAATATGTGGTAGGGAATGTGTGGTGGGAATACGCCCACCTTTCTCCTGAGATTCTGCTTTATGCTCGCTTTCTCTACTATAATTAGTCACCAGTGAAGATCTGAAGATTTGGGGCACCGAAGTATGGGGAAAGCTACAATACATACAAATGGTGATGATATATTGTGGTAGACTGAGCTATTGGTCTTAATTCTCTACTTCTCAGTAGTAACATTATGTATTCACCCTCTTGCCCTTCTGGGCAGCATACTTTTCCACTCTTGCCTTTGGGTTTGCCCACGTGACTTGTTTAGCCAGCTGGTTTTCAGTAGATGTGTCGTGATCAAAGGCTTGTATTCTTGCACGTGGGCCATTGCCATGAGATACACACACCATAATAGCTCACCGGTCCCAGAATAAGGAGAAGCACATGGAGCAGGCCTGAAATAAACTCTTCCAAGCCGGATTTGAATCAAGCCACATCCAGTGTAGACCACGTGAATTCCAGCCTTGTGCAAAAGTAGCACGAGACCTAGAGCACGGGTCCATGCCCTCTTTCAAGAAGTAATCGCTCATTTTTGTGACACACTGGATTTGGGGGTGATTTGTTATTTCACATTTTTGTGAAAATGGCTGATGGATGCATGACACAAATCAGGAATAAGAAAACTGTGTTAGGAATGAGACCACAACACAAAGCTAGACTATATGCAACTCCAGATGCCACTAGTATTTGCTCAGTGCCAATATTGTACTGGTAGCTTCACATATTCTCTTATTTAAATTTTACAATAATTATGCAAGGTGAGTGTTGCTGTGCTCAGTTTACTAAGGTTCAGAAAGATGAAATGACTTTCTTAAGACTCATTGGTTAATAAGTTATAGAGCTAGACCTGAATCTGAGATTTTCTATTAGTCCTGCTTTTGTTTTGTGAAAACATTTCCTTTCTTGCTGTAGCTATTTTATTATTTTATTTTGTTTTATTTTATTTTTATGTTTATTTATTTTTGAGAGAGAGAGAGAGAGAGAGAGAGAGAATGAATGAATCAGGGAGGACTAGAGAGACAGGGAGACACAAAATCTGAAGCAGGCTCCAGGCTCTGAGCTGTCAACACAGAGACCTATGCAGGGCTCGAACCCACAAACTATGAGATCATGACCTGAACTAATGTCAGATGTTTAACCGACTGACTACCCATGTACCCTCACCTTAGAAACTTTAAAGTTGAATTTGTATGTATTTCTAAAGTAAGATAAAGAAAACTAGTAACAATACTTTCATATTGACTGTATTTAGTGGTTTACAGTGCATTTGCATACTTCTTTATTCTTCCCCCACTGACCACATTCACACTTATAGTTAAAGACAGCTGGGATTACTCTGGCCATTTTACAGATTGGGAGACTGATTCACTAATGTTCTCCTTAATCTGACTATCTGACTAAACTTCAGATAGGTGTTTTCCTGACTTTTAGCCCCTTAACCTTTCTTTTTAAAGATCATTTACTTTAGAAAACTTAGAATCATAAATTATTTATCTGCTCATGTGACATGGAAATTTCTCCTAGACTTTTTCCAGTTTTACTACTCAGGAATGTCTGTTTCATCAAGATTGAGCCCTATCTCCCAGTCTCTGTGAGAAGGTAGGACCCTAACTTCTAGAAACATCAAGTAGCAATACACAGATGGTCTCATTATGTTGACCAACCTTCCCCCAAAGTCTTCCATTAGTTTCCCACTAGCTCTTGTCTCCTATTGAATCATCTTAAATAATGTCTTCTTTGCCCCTTCAACTCCACCTGGTACATTTTTTTTTCTTTGACAAGAACAGGGAATGATTCCTCTAAGAGCCCTCTGTAAATGACTGTCAGGGCTTAAATGCAAGGTTATTTGGTTCCAAATCTAATGCTTTCTTCTATCATTTCCCTTCCACTCATACTTATTTGTTACTGATATTTGTGTCTCTTCCCTTTTCTTATTTTTTTCTAATATAACCTTTAGAATGCTTTTTTTTGGTGAACTTTTCATTAGTTTTACTTGGTTTGTCAGATTGGATGAAGGAGCCTAGGTTCAGAGCCTCAGCCTTTCCATTGTGTAAGGTTTGGCCTCAGGCCCTTAGAGACTATTAGCAGTCTCAGAGGATTGCTTTGTTTAATATTCTAGAAAATGCCCCAAAGCCTGTCATTTGAAGCAGTAATGTGGACTCGAGATATTTTTAATTAAAACTGTATTGTTTGAAGCCAGTCTTTGGCCTCCTATTTATCACTTATGTTCCCTGCAGTGTTTTTAGCCAGGTCACTAGGATAAAAATTTCTCCCTTTCTCCACAGGATGGCAGTATAGGTTAATATTAAACCTCACCACACATATACCCCTTCAAAATCCCATAGCAGGGTTTTGTTCAGAATTGGCACTCAACTCTCCTTTTCTCCATATGCCCACAGCATCCTGTAACCCCTGCTTTAAACATTTCTCACTTCCCTTTTTTCTATATCAAACAAAGGCAGCCCCTTCAGTTCAAAAAGGACACTTATAAATGAAGATCCATGTAATACACCAGCTTCATTATAAAAGACCCTCAAACACAGGAGGCCAGAGTCTAGCTGCCCACAAAACCACATACAACAAAGCCTTAGTTTGGGGATACTGAGTAGTTGTTTATAAATAGCAGTGGTCAGTTACACATTGTCAGCAACTTGACCTAATCACTGTTAATCAATAAAGTCATTGAAGTGTAATAGCCTCATCGGCAGTAGATTGGCTCAGGTCCATGCTAGAAGAAAATAGTCTTCGTGAGTAGTCAGATGGTAATTATTTCATCAGAGCAGCGTGGCCTCCAACAGATCCAGTATCTAGAAATGACTACAAAATAATGTTTGAAATGTTTTTCCTATAATTCAGAAAAAAGAAGTAAGACAGATAAAATATTTTTGAAATTGGGAAAATTGGCTCGTCACCCGAAACACAGATGAATGGATCAAGAAGATGTGGTTTATCTATACCATGGAATACTACATGGCAATGAGAAACAATGAAATCTGGCCATGTGTAGCAACATGGATGGACCTTGAGGGTGTTATGCTGAGCGAAATAAGTCAGGCAGAGAAGGACAAATATCATATGTGTACACGTATAGGAGGATTAGGAGGAACTTGACGGAGGAACAAGGGGGAGAAGAAGGGCGGAAATGGTGGGGGAAAGGGAGAGAGGCAAACCATGAGAGACTCTTGAATGCTGACAAAAACTGAGGACTGGTGGATGTGGGGGGGAGGAGGGGTGGGCATGGAGGAGGGCACTTGTGGGGATGAGCACTGGGTGTTATGTGGAAACTAATTTGACAATAAACTATTTGTAAAAAAAATAAAAATAAAAAAAAATAAAAATAAAAATAAAAGAAATTGGGAAAATTGGGCATTCTTGTAGACTTTAAATAAGAACCAAGGATATCCTTTGAACAAATAATTAGAATAGCATTCATTGTATTCTTTATAAGGGAGGCATTTTTAAAAGCTATCTTTTCTTCTTCTATCTTTAAATAGTAAGATGATCTTCTAAGGTACACATAGGTCAGGTTTCATATCTTCAGCACAAAACTACCTTACACTTAAAGCTTCTTCAACTTCCACCATAATAATGCTTTCAAAATTGGGAGTTAACCAACAAAAAGGTGATATAACCAGAAATTTGTACTGATTCCTGTGGTAGGAACACCTTTGCTAATATTCCCTTTCCACTAGTCCTTGCTTTTTTAAGAAAAATATAAATTATTTAAAAGTTGTTTGTTTTTATTATTATTTTTATTTTATTTTTGAGAGAGAGAGAGAGCTCAGGGGAGAGGGGCAGAGGGAGGGACAGAATCCTAAGCAGGCTCCACATTCAGCATAGAACCCAATGCAGGGCTGAATCTCAGGAACCGTGAGATCATGACCTGAGCCAAAATCTAGAGTTGCATGCCTAATCCACTGAGCCACCCAGGTACCCTGATATTATAAGTTATTGAAAAACAATGACATCTATTCTTCATCATCTTCTACAGTGCTTATTATAGGTTCATGACAGGCCTTCCCCTCTAAATATGCATTTATGCATTAACTCATTGTTTAACAGCATGAAAATAAAGTACTGGAGATCTTTACGTAACTACAAAATAGAGATGTAACATTTTCAAATTGAAGACTTTATCAAGGTCAGAGTAAATACCAATGCTCTACAAAATCTCTGCCCAGATTTCTTCAGCAAATTCTTACCCAAAGAGTTCTTGGAAACAATCTCCTAAGATTAGCATAGGAAGACCTAGAAATGAATAGAAAACAGAGTAATGTTTAGCTTTAACTTTAGTCTTTCTTTCAGAAAATAGAAGAACATTATTATGGTATTATATGATAGAAGCAATTTTCCTAATATTACTTTCCAAATCTCAAATGTGTGTATTTGTAGGCTTGAGGAAAATGATGTATTTTTGAATGCAACTGGAGAGGTTTAACAAAGAAAGCCTTTTCTGGTCCCTATGGGGGGAAAAATCAGCTTTAGACTGTTAGCACACACATCTAAAAGTTCAATGAACTTCAGTTAGTTGCTATGCCAACCAGCAGAAGACCTGTCCAGATATGAATTGATCACACAAATAAAATCTCCCCAAAGATGATGCTTGTTTGGCTTAAGGGCATGGTCTTTGTAACAACCCTTGAAAAATCATAGCTCTGTCAGTTTGGAGGATTTATTTGGATCACTATCCAAATTTCCTCAGTGTATTATAAGATACTTTCATTTTTTCCCCCCACAGGAAACTGAGCAGTTCCATCTAAGGGAGACATTTTCCCCCCCTTTTCCCTTCCTAAGTGTAAAAGTAGAGAATACAGACAGAGTTACATGTAGGTTCTGATTATGAGAAAGAGTGGCTAGAACAAGAGCAGTAAATCTTGGGAGATATTGGTTTTATAATTCCAATATCACCTTGTGATACGATGTTGGTGAATTTACCTTCATATCTTCATGTCACACCTCCCACACCCTGCCATGGATAGGGTCCCTAAGTACTTATGTAGAGAGTCCCTGATGAATGCCTTTTGAAGAATTTCTTTGTAGGGTTTGCATTGAGGTTTTCTGTGCTTCAGATCCAGAGTGAACTAATTTGAGACTAAATAAGTACACAACTTTGGTAATGTGGTAATTGACAACAACATCCAAGGGGTTGTAGGAGAAAACACTAAGATGCTGTCCTATTTTCTCCATGTATATTCTGTTATTGTTCCCTTGGAAACTTAATTTGGATGATTTTGTTGTTGTTAGACTGCTCTTCAGGCATCTGAGGTGTGTCTAACCTAAGGAATGCAAAAGAATAGACAAAACATTTGGGGAATTATAATGGCATATTATATGCATATTCTGATTATATACTTTAATACATATGCCTAGCAACACATATCCTTGAAATAGAGTCACCAAAAATGTATTGTGTCTGTTTTGTATAATATGACAAAACATATTGTCTAATGTTTTGGATCCATTCACATTATTCTTACTTTAATTCCATATTGCTAGATTTGTTTCAATATTGGCTTTTAACCATTTATCTCCCATTGCTAACCCTATATTCTCCTCTTGAATTAAAACATACATTTTGATTCTCTAATGGTGATCCTTGATGATAGATTCAGGACTCAGTTTTTTAAGAATTATTAGTTTTTTTTTTAAATTTTTTTAAATGTTTTTTATTTATTTCTAGGAGAGAGAGAGAGACAGCATGAGCAGGGGAGGGTCAGAGAGAGAGGGAGTCACAGGCTGAAACAGGCTCCAGACTCTGAGCTGGCAGTCAGCACAGAACCCGATGCGAGGCTCGAACCCACGAACCGCGAGATCATGACCTAAGTGAAAGTCGGACACTTAACCGACTAAGCCACCCAGGCGCCCCTAAGAATTATTAGTTTTTACATCTGGGTCATCCCACTTCTAAGTTCTTAATCCACTTTGCATTAGCTAATTTTGCCTTTGGCCTCTTCAAGAGAGGCTTGGAATCCCCATCAAGGGGATCCAACAAGGTGTGTAATAGATGTAATGAAATAGTAAGTTATTTCAGATTAGGGTCTTTCTATAGTTCAGGTTAAGGAAATGATCAGTGAGAATGGGTATAGGTACTGTAATGGGAATTTTCTGGAGAAAGAATATTGATTATCTGAATCATGCTCAATGAAATTCACATTCAATCTATGGGAATAAGGAAACAACAAGCCCAAAGTGAACTGGTACATTACAGTGAGTTTCCCTTACTCTGAAACTCTCCTTTACAATATTGATACATTAGTAACAAAGGAATCCCTGCCTTTAATATCACTGGTCTGTTTGCCCTTGATTATTAAAATGGGTCATACCTCTAACAGTAAATTCATGGAACTATTCCTCTTTTGTTCCTATCTCACAGGAAATAATACAATTCTCTGCAGGCCAAAGCAAATTTATTCTAGATTTATATCCCAAAGCAAGCCCAGTGCTCAGAGATACAGATCCTTCCACCTTTCTGGTTTTAAGTAATAGTTTAGATTCAAGAACTCATTTGGGGGGGGGGAAGAAATATCTATATTAGATAAATATTTGCATGATTACACATTCCCATAGGTAGCTGAATAAAGGCTGAGGCTTAGAAAACTTGCAAGTTGATGACTATTCTTAACCTCTTTCTCTCTCTCTTTGCTCAATAATAAGACAGATATGGGCTACTAAAAGAGAGGAATCTTGAGTTAAAAGGTATTGTTTAAAAGTGTTCCCAAATACATATCAGTACTCAAGAGACAGGTTGTGCAGAAGATATTTCTCATATAGTGTTGATATTTTATATCATTCATTCCCAGTATCCCTTTGACTAGTACCGTGAAACAAAATTTGTAATCATGTGCTATCCTAAAAAGATAAATGCATTTTCTAAAGAAAAAGATGAAAGATAAAAGTTTTCTATTCAAACTTCTTCCTTATGGCCCACCCAATGAAAAATAGTGATGAGGTAGAAAGGGGGCACTTGTTAGGAAATAGTATTCGGGACTAGAGTCGAACAGAACCCATGGACAGAACCTTCGGATAAGTTGTGTAACTGGTGACCGTTAGGCAGTCGGCAGTTATGTTGACTACTTCTGTTTTCTAACCACTCTATGGTGGCTTAAGGGTTCTGCAGAGGTGGTTCTATATTCTGAAAATTGGTGGGGAGTGAAGAAGAACAGGTGAGCTGCTGCTATTCCCCAAACTTCACTTAAAGAAACATTTATTTATTTACTTACTTTTTTTTAAGAAAGAGAAAGTCCATGCATACACAAGTGGGGGAGGGGCAGAGAGCAAGGGAGAGAATGTATCTTAAGCAGGCTCCATGCTCAGTGTGGAGCCAGACACAGGACTCGATCTCATGACCCTGAGATCATGACCTCAGCCGAAATCAAAGGTCAGATGCGTAACTGACTGAGCCACCCAGGGACCCTCTTCAACCTTCATTATAATCAGAGTAGCTTTATTTCTATCTGTTTAATATATTAGGATTCTGAAAAGAACTCATTTGAAGAATCAGGTCTATTTTTAAAAACAGAAGAATAGGGGCACCTGGGTGGCTCAGTTGGATGACCGTCCGACTTCGGCTCAGGTCATGATCTCACGGTTAGTGGGTTGGAGTCTCGCGCTGGGCTCTGTGCTGACAGCTCAGAGCCTGGAGCCTGCTTCGGATTCTGTAACACCCTCTCTCTCTGACCCTCCACTGCTCATGCTGTCTGTCTCTCTTTCTGTCTGTCTCTCTCCCTCTCTCTCAGAAATTAAAAAAAAAAAAACAAAAAAACAGAAGAATAACCAACAGTAAAACCTGTTGTTCATTAGAGAACTTTAACAGAACATGTGGGTCTTATCCTTAAGTCAGTGAAGTAGTAAAGGCTGAACAACCTCTCTGTCTTGATTCTTCACATCAGTAGTTCATAAAGCACAGTCCCTCAGTCAGTTGTGTCAACATCTCTTGGAACCTTGTTATAAATGTAAGTTCTTGGAACCCACCGAGACCTATCTGAAGCAGAAGCTCCGAGGGTAGGGTCTAGCAATCTATATTTTAACAGACCTTCAGTTGATTCTAACACATGCTCAATTTTGAGAACAACTGCTATAGAGCCTTATTTAGTTTACCAAGTAAAAGGAATGAGGTAAAAAGAATAGACTTTATCATTGCAGTTACTAAAGAAAACCTTTTCCAAGTATTGCGAGTTAGTCCCATCTAGTCTAAATCTTCATAGAGAAGACTGTTTTTCAGATTCAGGAACAGGAAAATGGCACTAATCCTTCTATTCCTCAAGTCCCATAAATATCCATCAAAATAAACCAATACCCTTACAACTTAAAGCTATTGTATATCCCCTTGACAACTCAACCTCAGCCCAAATGTGTTCATTTGAAAAGAGGTAGAGTATATGTAGGAGTCAATAATAAAGTCACCAGCAAATTCTAATTTCCAGTGGATAAATTCAGTCTTGTATTTTATGGATTCATTAAAAAAATAACTATTGTTTCTAAATTCCACCTTACGGAGGTCACTAGATGATGTATATCTTGGAACAGTGCTAAAGGAAGCTGTAGTCAGAGGGAATGAGTCAGAGTTAGGATATCCATTGCTTTCATAGGACCAGGACACCCACAGCTAGAGTTGCCTTCCTAAAATGATGCTACCTCCTTGTGAGATTATTCTGAGAGATAGTCTGCATATGGACTTTTTTTCAAGGATAAACCTGGCTCTTCTGAACATTTTAGATCAATGATGTCATACCACTAGATGGCTCCAGAGTGTCTATCTGGCAGCATATGAAAGTCCAGAAATTTGAAAATTGGAGTGTACTTTGTGAGCCATCACCAGCCTTCTTCCTCCACTATTGACTCCCACTCAACCAAAAGTGATGTCTCATTCTCTCCTCCATCTTCCAAGAGTAGTCCAGTGATGGTGTCTCTAATGGGGAAAACAAGTTTCAGACCAGGAGAGCACTTGGCTTCTCCACATTGCAAACTGCAAAACCCAGCTTCAGGCAAATGATATGTGTATACTAAAAAAGTGAAGTAACATTCTGTCCTTAAACTTGATTACAGCATTTCATAACTTAGGTGGTTGGGTTATTAGGGAATGTAATCCTCCAAAAGCAGATAAAAGATCTCCAGTGCTCGTCTTGTTTGATCAGGGGAGACTTATAGATAAGTTGCTAAGTATTATCGTTATCTGAGTTGCCCTCTTATATCCTTCCCAGAGATGTTAGTATAGAAACTCAAGTTGTTGCTTTTTTCTGAGTTTTTAAAATCATTGTAGCTGTTATTCTTTTTTTTTTTTTTTCAATCTATATGAACTCAGTTTCTTCTAGGCTCCACTTTCCCTTCTACATTGATCTGATTTGATGACAGACTCTAAAGCAGGCAGTTATATTTATCAAACTCTCCTAGTGTGATAACGAATTGTTTCTGGGGTAGACGTTTGAACTAAGAGAAAAGCAACCACAGACTGAACTTACTCATTTAGATGCCTAAAAGAGAATTTGAACCAAGACACAAAAAGCCTAAGTTCAGAGGAAGATGGCTCTACGATCGGAAAGTCACTCTGTGTCAGAGTAGGAGCATCATAGGCAAACCGAAGCCATAAATAATCTTAAGTTGTGGGTGAGCTGATGGTATGAATAAGCAGAATAAGACAGTCTGCAGAGAAGAATGGAAAATGTATGAAAAAATATCAGATAGAGAAAATGTAGACTTAGAAAGATAGACAGTAGCTATCTTCGTATCTGTGCTGTGCTGCCGTATTGAGCACTGGTGTAGATACCTTAAATATATCCAGTTCCTATAAGCATTGTTTGTATTTGCTTTTGTCAAATTCCACATGTATTTCTCTGAGTCTTTTCAACCATCCCCATCCAATGCCTTTTAAAATTGATTCTCCTTGAGCTGAGACTTGGCAAAGACGCCTCAATAGGTAATTTCATTTCCTACAAACAAAAATCTAGAGGTGCCTGGGTGGCTCAGTTGGTTAAGCGTCTGACTTTGGCTCAGCTCCTGATCTCACACCTCATGAGTTTGAGCCCCACATCTGTGCTGACAGCTCTGACCTGCTTTAGATTCTGCCTGCTTCGGATTTTGCATCTCCCTCTCTCTCAAAAATAAACATTACAAAAAACTCTAGAAGGCATCTTTTACCATAAGTTAACTCAATACTAAATTCCTGATAGTTCAGTTTATGAAGTAGACAAAATTTCTGCCTTGGAAAAAACAAAACAAAACAAAACGCTAAGGGCTTCTGGGTGGCTCAGTAAATTGAAAGTCCAACTCTTGACTTAGCTCAGGTCCTGATCTCAGGGTCTTGGCTTCATACCCAGCCTGGAGACTGCTTAAGATTCTCTCTCTCCCTCTTCTTCTGTCCGTCCCCTGCTCATCATACACATGGTCTCTTTCTGCCTTTCAAAAAAATTGTTTTAAACATTGAAACTTGGGTCACCTGGGTGACTCAGCTGGTTAAGCATCTGACTTTGGCTCAGGTTATGATCTCACAGTTCATGGGTTTGAGCCCCACAACTGGCTCTGTGCTGACAGCTCAGAACCTGGAGCCTGCTAAGGATTCTGTCTCCCCCTCTCTCTCTGCCCTTCCCTGCGCATGCTTTGTCTCTCTCCGTCTCAAAATTAAGTAAAACATTTTTAAGAAACACTGAAATTTGCTGAATTTTTTTTCAAATTTTTCTTTCATATATTTTTTTTCTTCCAAAATTTTCTTTCAAATTTTTCTTGTCCCTTGATTCCTAATATAACAGCTTGGTAAGCAGAAGTCAGAGACCATGGTGGGTTGGACTTGAAGCTTATGGCTGGGAAATGCACTCTACCCTTTCCACAACTGCTGTCCATAGTTATACTACTTATAGAGACAAAAGAAGTGATTGGAAAGAGGATGGTCTCTGAGTCCTTGGCCCCAATTGACTTTTAGTTCTTTGTCACCACCATGACAGTGTTGGTGTTTCATCTGATTCTCTTTCTTTGTTAGTCTCTACCTTACATAAGAGTAAATTTTTCAAAGCAGAGAGCTGATTTTTTTTCACTCCTTGATTTAAGCCATCTAGCCCATAACAAAAAAATAATAACATAAAATAAAACAAAATAAAATAAGTAAAAAGCCATAGTATTGCCCTCAAGATCCTTGGTCTTGAAACTGCTCATTTCTCCAACCTCATCTTAGAGACCTATTTCCTTCCTTCTCTGTGCTCCAGCCATTCTAGCCTTTTAAATTCTAGGAGAAGCCATATTCTTTACAACTTAGGACTTTTGTATATTTTTTCCTTTCCAGAATTTGTGTACTTTTTGGCTTTTCCAAGTTAACTCTTTCACCTTTCATCTTTTACCTTAAATGCTACTTTCTTGGTTGGAATTCATTAACCCACACCAGATAAAGTTCTTTGTAGTATACTGCTTGTTTTCTGTGTAACACTTATCTAAATTTGAAGTATTTATTTATTCACTTGAATGTTCCCACCTATTCTCCCTCCAGACAGCAAATTTTATGAAAACAGAAACTTTTCAGTGTTTTTGCTCACAATTATATGCCCAGTTGCAGGAAGTTGAGTATATCTTGAAGGAAGGAAGGGAGGGATGGAGGGAAGGAAGGGGGAAAGGGAGAAGGGAAGGGATGGGGGAAGGGAAGGGGGGAGGGAAGGGGGAAGGGAAGGAATCTATGAATACTTAAAAACAAGTCCTGGGTCCTGGAGCCTATTCTGTGGAGATTCTTTATTGTTCTGATGGAAACTCCAGTTTCCTTTATCTCTGATATTTTTTTTTGTGAATGTAAGGCTGGTGCTGTTTGTCTATTTAGCATTGAATAGTTCTTGGAAGATCTTATATTCTAGAAGGAAATGTGAAAAACATATTCAATTTGCAGAATGTTTCCTTTATAAACAATCTCAGGGACACATCCATTATTGTGAATTGATATATATTTCTACTTGAAGGATGAAATAAGCACAACTGTGACAAGAAAATAATTGAAGGATATTAGAAGGCATCTTTTATCAGAGGTATTGGGAACTCCAACGTTTTAAAGAATGTTTGGTTCTTAGCAAGGTGAATTTAAATATACAATTCTTATATTTCCTGGATATCCTTGGTCACGTCTCAGTCACTACCACAATAAAATCTGATCACTAGAATTACTTCAGTCTATAGGAAGAGCAGGATAGTCATTACCTGCAATTTATCAGAATTTGAAAAATAAAAAGAATTACCTATAATTTTTCCTCATTGAGGGAATTTTCACAACTCTATCTTCGGGATGTGAAAGAATTCAAACAAACATGTTCTAAGATAGTTTTTTTGAAAGTTTGGAAAAAGAATATGAATAGGGAGAAGAAATCTTTGTTGGCATTGAACTGTTTATCCTGAGTTGAGTTGATAGAAAGTTTACTCAATCAAGAAAGTATTTGAGTTTACTATTCTTCATATTGTTTTTTTATTCCATTTTGATCATTAAGACACATATTTTTTTAAAAAATCACCAATAAAAATTATAACCATGTAGATAATTACTCCTCTTCTGTACTCAATATTCCAAGTTTTTCAAAGAATTCTCCCTCTACCCTATTCTTGAATGTATCATTTGGCATCTCTTCTGAATACCCAGTGCCATTTCTGAACTTATGGATATTGCTGTATGTTTACTAGTATTCTTAGATGCCTCTTGCCTTTTGGAAATTTCTTTCTTGATTCAGTTGAGAAAGTTAGGCCTTCACTAATTCCAGTATTTTTGGAATTTATAATGATAGACTAAAGTGTACGAAGCTGCCAGTGTTTGACTATTTATCATACAAAATATGGCAACTTTGTGGTTCAATCTAATATAATAATAGCTAACATATATTGACTAATTACTATATTTCAAGTATTATATAAATATTTTGTATACATTATTTTATTTAAATTTCTCACTTTACCCACTAGGAAATTAAGTTTCATAAAAGTTAAAATAAACTACCTATAATCAGATCAGTATTAGTGGAACTGAGATTTAAAGCTAGGTCAGTCCTTCTCCAAAGTCCAAGCTGTTAAACCATATACTGTCTCTTAAGGGTAGTTGCTTATTTTTTAAATATATTTTTGGAAATTTTTAGAATATCATTATTGAGGTGTGCCTGGGTGGCTTAGTCAGTTAAATGTCCGACTTCAGCTAAGGTCATGATCTAATGGTTTGTGGGTTCAAGCCCTGCGTCGCGTTCTGTGCTGATAGCTCAGAGCCTGGAGCCTGCTTCAGATTCTGTGTCTCCCCCTCTTTCTCTCTCTCTCTCTGCTCCTCTCCCACTCATGCTTTGTTCTCTCTGTCTTAATAATAAATAAAGATAAAAAATTTTTAAAAAGAATATCATTATTGAATACTCCTTCTAAGGGGAGCTATCATTAACTCATATAAAAGTGATAATCTCAGAAAAACATCTCTGTGGTTCATATACACAAAACCAAATGTGCTTTCGAGGAGCTGTACTTAGACAAACATCCTGATGTTTCCAAATCGCTGAAACATAAATTGCATTTTCCACTTTTTATTGGAATGGTTTCTCATTTTGTAGATAAAAATATTTTTATATGTTCTTAAAGCAATTTATTTTTTAGAAGCACAATGATTTACAGCCTCTAGAAATAAGGTTCAATCCCTAATAACTTAAAACATTTTGACCTCCCCTAGTTGACACTGGAAGAGAATATAAGTAACTGGGGAAAAGAACCATTCATACTATATCACTTGCCCTCATAAATCATCCTAGAAATAAATCTGTGCTCTGTTTGCTGGGTTTTTTTTTGGTTTTTGTTTTTAAGAAATCTTTAAAAGTCATTTTTAATTATTCAGAATGGGTCTATTTGTGGCTTTAATTTCTTTTTTTAAATATGGAAACTATAAGTTCAAAACTTAAATCAAATATGCTTTATGAGCTTTAGAATATGGGATTGTACAGTCATCTGGCCACCAGGCCATCTCTGCATATAAGACATTAATAACATTTTTAATTTAAGTAATAGATAAATCTGTTTCAAGTGCCTCAGCATCCACTCTTAACATTGCCTGCAGATCAGTTGATCCTAAGTAATATTTTCAAGCTGTGGTAGGGTTATTGGTGTTCTGAAGCAATCTGGAAATACCAAGTTCTTATGCCAGGAAATGGGTCAAACTGTAATCTCTTCATGTTACTGTTTTGATTTCAGAAATAGCTCTGTCCTTCACACACTGGGAGCCTCTATACTTTACCCTTCCCATGGATTTGATTACAGCTGCCATTCTGTGTTTCAGTGAAAACTTTATTAAATATCTACTTTTAATTAACCTCACTGGTACTGGAACCTCTCCACAACCTCAATCTATTTTTAGTCTCCCAGAGCTGTTTCATTTTTCTCCTTAAATAGTCATTCTATATTATGCCTTTCTCCAATAATTATTATAAAATAGCAACAAACTTGCTCAGCCAAGAGAGGCTAGCAGCATGCACTTCATAGCCTGATTTATGTTTGTATCTTAGCTCTGCCTCATGGGGCTATGTGATACTGGGCAAGTTACACTCTACTTTCTGATGTCCTTCCTCACTGGTGAACTGGAGACCTCACGGGAGGTTGGGAGGTTCTCGTCACAAGAGGAACATCAAGTGCTCCCAGTGCTGAGGACAGTTATTGGCTTTAGATGCCACTTCCTTTCCTTTCTGTTTGGTGTGAACATGCATCTCATCCTTTTTATCTTTCTTGCTGAAAGAAGCTGGTGTTTCTTATGTTACTATTTTGTTTAAGAATTGTGCAAAGTCCCATTTGTCCTATTCTTTTTTAAGATGTAGAAATATTTATTTCTGAATTCATTCCTATAATAGTGAGCCAAACATGTACATTTATTCCATAAGTATCTCTATCATTTGGATATCTGACAGTATTTATGGCTTTATCTTTGGCTTCTCTAGTCATCATCCTGGTGTGGACTCAGGGTCAAGATTCAGAGATGAGTGGGGACCAGACATTTGAAATAGGAGAATTAATTTTCTTTCCAAGCAGCAAAGTAAATCAACAACACTTTATTCACCTCTTTTGTTCTTTTAATAAATGGCACAATAAAGTTTCTGACTAATTCCAGGCTTGATATACTTACATCCACTTCAATGTTTTTTTTTATGGAAAAAAGGAAAACCAAAGAGAGCAGCCCAAGGAGCTCTTGATGGTTTGGAGGGGAAGGTTATTCTCCACTGCAGGAAAATAAAATGGCTTTATCTAGAAAATGTCCGACATTGTTGGTATGCCAGCTTGACTTTGCAACAGTATCTTGAAAAAGCTTATAAGTCCTTTAAAAGTAGTAATCAGATTGAAGGATTAGCTGAACAGGTACCCAGCCTTGGTGAGTTGTCTTAGAGCTATGTTTGCAGTGAAGGCTTATGTTATTTTATTTATATGTTGAGACACCACCCAACTACTCATAGGCCCACAGGTGCAGTTATAAGTAGAATGCAGAAGTATGAAACTCTAGCATAACAAAAAATTCATTAAGTGTACTCTTGAATCTTGACATGATCTGTCCCTCACTCACATATGGCAAATAGTTTAAGTCCATGGCTCTGAGCTACTCTTATCAAGAAGTCTTGTCATTCTAATGGATTAATTAATGACCCAAATTTCAGTGTACATCTCTGTAAAATAGGAAAGACATTGGAGAATCTTGTTCCCTTGCTTGGTATCTTTGATCCTACATTGCCTTTGAACTGCGTAGTTGCAGATTTAGTAGTAAATGCTAGTAAACAACCTCATAATGAGTTTCATTATCAGTCTCCAAACCTACATTTGCAATTTTTTTTTCCATTTAGAAAGTGTGTTTTTTTGTGCTCACCTAAGAGAAACAATGGATATTATGGGTGATTGTACTTGGGACCCACCATGGTTTTGTCAGTACCTTTTAGGATAGGGGTAAACCTTGAAGAGAATCACATCCAGAAAGAGAAGCATATGCAGAAAGAATTAGAATGGTGGGGTAGTAGGGGGACCCTGGTCTTGTCTCATCCCTCTAACACAGCTAGATCAACATCAAATCATTTTTAATACCTAGGAAATCATTTTGAGAATTAAGAGAACAATCTGCATAATTTAAGGAAGACAGTGTGACAGGTATGTGGTATGGAGAGGTGAATTGGGGTAAAGAAAAGGCATGGTGCCCTGCAGAGAGGATGGAGACTTCTTCTTGGAGACAAGAAAGAGAGAAGCAGAGAGAGAGCAGAGCATGGGGTTTGCACAAGAAAAGCCCTCCCCCAAAACCAATGACTGAGGAATTGGGAGGAACTATCTCAAGTTTTTGAAACAGCAGCACATGCAAATAACAACATATCAAAACAGAGAGCACACTTGAAGGAGAAAGTGGAAGATAATGCTGGAAAAAGAGTTTAATGAGATCCTAGAAGATCTTGAATTCCAAATCAATAAAGACCAGATCTCGTTGATTAGGGGCTCCTGAAACTTAATGTATGTAGAGTGACATGGTCTTTATGAAGAGACCACAGCTGTGTTTTAGAAAAATAAACCTTCAAACATGGCATGTACTGGGGAACAACAGCAACAAAAAGTAGCTCATATTCACCTAGTAAGGCAGAAGCAATTTAATAATCAAATGGGATATTCTCATGTTGTTCTTTGGACTCATTTTATATTTGTAACACATAATTAAATAAAATTTAAGGCTTTGTAACAAAATTTCATTTTACTAAATAGCTGTCAGATAGCATTTATTTGCAAAGTCAAACTATTTATACACATACTTAACAAGAGTCAGTAATTAAGTCTACGTGCTAAAGCTTATTTTGAAAGTTGTTTCCATGGCTAGTGATATTTTTTCCCATCTCAGAGCTTCAGTTCCATTAGGTGTTTTCCCCTAAAAAGGATTATTTTTAAGTTATCACTCAAATGATTAAATCATTGGCCATTTTAAATGTGGTAATTGATGATTTAATGCCTAGTGTTCAACCAACTCTTTTATTCAATAGCAAGATGACATGAAATGTATGATTGCCACCCCCATTCTGTAAGCCTCTAATATAATATTCCCAACATGTTAACATTTAATTATGTTTTGGGGAGAGTTGATCAGGTTGTAGGATTACCAGTATATCCTATGGGTCATAGATGTATTTCAAAATGTAGCATCAGTCAGATTTATTGTTAGATCAAACACTAGTCTGAAATAACAGAGTTCCAAAGCTGCTCTTTAGATGAATTTATTGATTATAAGCTTCTTTTAAAAAGATCATTTTGTTTGCTTCCTATTTTTTTCTTTTTTTTTTACAAATAGTTTATTGTCAAATTAGTTTCCACATAACACCCAGTGCTCATTCCCACAAGTGCCCTCCTCCATGCCCATCCCCCCCTCCCGCCACATCCATCAGTCCTCATTTTTGTCAGCATTCAAGAGTCTCTCATGGTTTGCCTCTTTCCCTTTCCCCCACCATTACCCCTTTCTTCTCCCCCTTGTTCCTCAGTTATGTTCCTCCTAATCCTCCTATACGTGGAAACATATGATATTTGTCCTTCTCTGCCTGACTTATTTCGCTCAGCATAACACCCTCAAGGTCCATCCATGTTGCTACACATGGCCAGATTTCATTGTTTCTCATTGCCATGTAGTATTCCATATACCACATCTTTTTTATCCATTCATCTGCCAATGGACATCTGCATATCAGATAAAGGGCTAGAATCCAAAATCTATAAAGAACTTATCAAACTCAACACCACAAAAAATAAATAATCCAGTGAAGAAATGTGTTAAAGACATGAATAGACACTTTTCTAAGGAAGACATCTAGATGGCCAACTGACACATGAAAAAATGCTCAACATCACTCCTCAACAGGGAAATACAAATCAAATCCACAATGAGATACCACCTCACGCCTGTCAGAATGGCTAACATTAACAATTCAGGCAACAACAGATGTTGGCGAGGATGCAGAGAAAGAGGATCTCTTTTGCACTGCAGGTGGGAATGCAAACTGGTGTAGCCACTCTGGAAAACAGTGTGGAGGCTCCTTAAAAAATTAAAAATAGAACTACCCTACAACCCAAGACTTGCACTACTTGGTATTTATCCAAGAGGTACAGGTGTGCTGTTTCGAAGGGGCACATGAACCCCAGTGTTTATAGCAGGGCTATCAATAATAGCCAAAGTATGGAAAGAGCCTTTCTATTTTTCTATCTGTATTTGTCAGGTCTAGAACAATGATAGACAAATAATAGGCACTCATTAAATAAAGGTATGAACAAAGACCTTTTGTGTTTTGCAATTATTATCATGTTGCAGGAGGTGCCTGCTTCAAGAAGGAGGGTATTTAGTATCCCTTCCACCCCATTACCTAACTCTTCCCCTTTTAATTGCAGAAAGGGAAGATCAGATTTGTGTTAGTGAATGTAAAATCCAGCACTGGTATTTGAGCTATGAGATCATGGGCAAGTTGTTTTCCTTCTCTGAGCTTTACTCTTCCTCAGCCTTTTTTTTTTTTTTAATGTTTATTTATTTATTGTTGAAAGCAAGAGAGAAACAGAGCAAGTAAGTGGGGAAGAGGAAGAAAGAGAGAGAGAGATTCCCAAGTAGGCTCTGCACTGACGGCACAGAGCCTGATAAGGGGCTCAAACACAGGAACCCTAAGATCATGACCTGAGCCGAAACCCAGAGTTGGATGCTTAATTGGCTGAGTCACCCAGGCACCCCTCTTTCTCAGACTTTTAATGGATATAGTAATGTGTCAGGCTGAGAGTAACATCAAATTAAATGAACATCCATAAAGTATCTAGTTCTGTGTCTTGAATATAAAGATACTCAACAAATAAATCTGTGTCTTAGTAAAACAGTGCTTAAAGCTGAAATATGTAAGTTCATGATATTTTTGTCTTTGTTCCATTTCTATCTATATGTACAATTCACACTTGGAGGATAGGATCAACTAGTCTTCTTCAGCCTGTGCTTGCTGGAGATGTACCACAAAGATTTTAACATTTCACAGATGCCCAACTTCATCAGTTCCTTAGAAATGATAAAAGCACAATGTACTAGATCTCCTCACCTACACAGTATATTTATTTTATTATGCTTAAAACTTTATAAATATCCTAGTATGTCTGATGGCCTATCAAATGTTTGCTATTTCTATGAATTTTAAATTGTCTTGAGCCTTTTTCTAGGTCGATTTTAATCAGAAGCATCATTAGCAGTATAGTTGGAAGAAAGCAGTTTCCCCCAGACTGCATTGCCATTTGAAGTGTTGCCTGACTCTTGGGTTAAAGTGGTGCAGTTGCCGCATGTAGATAAAAATATTAGTAGGATCTTAGAGTACACCTTTTATGACTAGATTTAGGGTAAAGTTCATAGTAAATTTTAATGGCCTAGTAATGACCATTACTCAAATAATGGTTATTACTCAAACCTTAAGATTCTAGGTAATGTCACCTTTTAAACGATTTTAGAACCACTTGAAGATTTCTTCCATCACGCCTGGAACCATTTCTAGATCTTTATCTTGTACTGTTTCTACAAGGATATTATACATTGTCCTTCACATGATTATAAAGCACACTAAAATGATGCTATAAATCATTTTCAGAAATAAGTATGTATCTGTAAATGTAGATGTCAGATGTCTCTGTAGAAATAGGGATGACCGTGTTCTTTTCGACATTGCTGGTACATTTGTCATATGTACAAAAGTGTATGTTTGGAAGATACAGCCTAGAACTTTGGGATGAGTTTTGCCACATGAAATTGGGTGAATCAATGGGAGTCACAACCACAATGTAGGCTAAATAATAAGAACAATAATAAGCAGTTATTGAGCCAATACTAGGTACCAAACATAGTAGTAAGCGCCTTATATGAATTAACTTGGTTAATTTTTATAAAAATCCTATAAAGTACATGACATTTCCCCTGTCTTTCAGATATGGAGGCTGGGTTTCAAAAACATGAAGTAGATAAATTTTAAAGAGCATACTTCAACTGTGGTCATTCCAGTTCCAAAACCCATAGAGTAATGCAATATTATAGCTTCTGATTTTCATGAAGATCTGATACAGCACATCATGCACCATATAAACTTCCTAACTCTGAGTTTATCCTCAACAGAGAACACTATCATGAATTTCCATATAGAGTCATATTATACATCACCCTTCTGACCCTGTGATTTCAGTTTTCTCTACACAGTCACTTGCTGCTTGGGATGGCTGAGAACATTTCCATAGCATTCTTCAGCCCCAGAGAGCTATAGCAGGACTCCTCCCCAGCTGTAGAAAGACAATTAATTATTTGTAGATCAGCCCAGTCACATTAAACTCTTGTATGAACATAATAAATGACAAAGGAGTTTGAATCATCTACAGTGCATCTGTGGAACTTGAGGACACTGTGCCACAAGACAGAACAGACAAAGCCAGCCAGCTTTTCTGATTTAAAATGACTTTTGCTTTAATTGAAATGATTGCTATGAACAGCTGCCAGGTGAGCTGGGTGAGTGTGAGTGGGAGGTGACTAGGAAAGTTTCTGCAGCTGAGACCAGATTCATTTATATATTCCTCCTTCCTTCCTTCCCTTCTCCCCTCCTCTCCTCCTCTCCTCCTTCCTTCCTTCCTTCCTTCCTTCCTTCCTTCCTTCCTTCCTTCCTTCCTCTTCCTTCCTTCCTTCCTTCCTTCCTTCCTTCCTTCCTTCCTTCCTTCCTTCCCTCCCTCCTTCCTTCTTTCCCTCCTTCTTCCCTCCCTCCTTTCCTTCCTTCATCCCTCCTTTCCTTGCTTCCTTCCTTTGTTCCTTCCTCCCTCCTTCCCTTCCTACCCCCTTCTTCCCCCTTCCCCTTCTCCCCATTTCCCTTTACCCTTCTTCTCTTCTCTGCTTCCTCTCCTCTCTCTCTTTCCTCTAGATGGGAGGGGTGAAAGGAAAGGCATGCATACTACAGAGTAATTTATTTTATTTATTATTTTTTGAGAGTATACTGCAGAGTAGTTTATTGAACCACTGGAAATGACACAAAAGCTTTTCAGAACTGGGCTGTGTGGAAGACAAACAGGACTTTAGATTCTGGGAGAGGCTCAATATTCAGTTTCCACATAGGTGAATGGAAGTTCTTTAACAAAATTTTAAGCAGATGATGAGTACAAGGTAGACAAATCATTTTTTAAAAAATCTCTGGGGAGAAAAAATAAATAATCTTTGGAATCATTAATTAAAGAAGAAATTGAGTTACACATTTTATCTTCCTATGTTTTCTTTTTTACTAAGAACAAGACATATGTATATATAAAGTTCTTATCCAGTGGACTAAATATTTGAGAGTCCTTTGCTTCATTTTTCTTAGCTTGAATGGGTAATAGAAACTTAGAACTACAAATGGCCATAGAAGTCATCTTATACTCTCATTGTAGAGAAAACTGAGGCTCCCAGGGAAAGGAAGGAATGTATTGATTTGTTTAAATCCTTGGTGAAACAAGAAGGAATAAATATTAAATAGATTGAGCCAATTGAGATGCTTTGTTCTGGATCACCATGGTGACTTTGTATATACCCTGGTTCTTGTCTTCTTGTCTTCAATTAATTTGCTACTTGTGAATTATGCTATTTCATTTTAACATCATTTAATTGTTTCTGCAGTCTAAGAGAGGAAAGCAACCACTCTGGATTACTTGTGTTTTGCTTTTTGTTTCCTGTCATGCATACTTGGAATTTGGAACCCTTTTTTTAATTACTTAATCTTTCCATGGTAATGACCTATCATTTCATTGCTTTTGATGAAGTAGAAACACTGAAAGAATAAATATTAAGTTGTAATTCAAACATAAATGTGTTGGGCATTGCATCCACTATATTATATATATTCTAATTTTTAAAATTCTCATAGCATCTCTATATGTGCAGTTGTTCCCTCTATTTTGTACGTAAGGAACCCAAGACACAGAAAGGTTCAGTAACCTGGTCACAAGTTGAAACCCAGCCATTTATTAATGTTAATTGCATTTATTCAATCAAGCTGTAAAGATTGCTTCTTTTTAACAAATGTGCTCTACTTTTTATTTAGTATGGAGTAATTTTGCAGAAGAAAACTTATGTAAGAAGTTAAATCACCTGCCAAGGCCACAGAGCCAACAAGTAGTGGGGCTGATACATGAATGTGGGTCTGTCTTACCATGATGATGATCATAATAAGCTACTAAGAACACCAGATGTCACAGAGTAGACAAAACCAAATGGGAAAGGCCAGGAAGATGCAAAGTGGGACCTTTGTACTATAACGGAGTCGTGCTATAAAAGGAGTTTTTGGGGGGTGAAGGTGTAGTTCTGAATTTGGGAGATCAGTCCCAAATTTTGTCAGTGTACCACCACAGCATTGCTACAAGCTTGGGAAGGCAATCTAACTCCTGGAACACAAATAGGCTTCAATCCAACCCAAGTTTGTTTAGTTTCACAAGAAAGAAGATTCATCGTCTAATACCATCTTCATCCCAAGGGAGACTTGCAGCTACCTGAGTTTACAGAGTCCTTATTTCCCATACTCATATGGAGTGAGCATGACTGACTTGATGGAAAGCCAAGATGTGTGGGGGTCATTTTGACTCAGAGAAACTGCTCCTTAATTTCTCAGCAAACTTTTATACCTCTATTTACATAGACCCAAGGCCTGCATGCCCAATCCCAGCTGCTCCAATCCAGGTGTATTTCCATATAGCAGACAAGGCAGAACCAACATTCCACATTTATCTTAACTCTGTAGTTTCCAAGGAAACAGTACTGCAAAGACAAATACTGAATTCCCAAATCTATATCAGCCCAGGCCTGATATTAACCCTTTATACACAGTTAAGACCAAAGTAATATCTGACACAGTGCTGGCACCCCAGTAGGCTTTCAGAAAATAACTTGAAGAATGTATGAATGTGTGAATGAATATATATATAATTCAATATAATGAATATTACCTATCTCTCAATTATCATCTCATGGTGACTAGATGTAATTAACTGATTTCTAAAACAATTATTATATAGTTGAGGATGTTTCTGGCAGATGACTCAGCTCTGGGTATTTGCACAAATAGCCTTGCTTGTTATGTATATTAATAAGAAAGATCAAATTTCAGACCTGAATGTCTCTGGGTTATCAGGAAGCTAGTGCAAGTAATAACAAACAAAAATTATATATTCTTAAGGAATCATTTCCATTACCATTTCCATTTTTAAAGTCTAGTGAATTTACTTTTGTGTGTATATATTTGTATATATAGTTATTGTAAATAATATATATACTTTCCCTAAACAATATTGGAGTACTGTTGGGAATTTGTCATATTTAAATCTATTTATAGTCACTTATTCATTAACTCAAGAAATCATTATTGAATTCCTTTGGTATGCCATGCAGTCTGCTTGATGATGGGTTACGATTGGCAAGAACATTCATCTGCCATAATGGGTCTTACTTTTTAGTGACAGAACATATGTTAAGCAAATATACAAAATGATGAAGACTATAAATGCAACCAGAGATGTTAGAAGATATACAAGATCATGTATTTGGATGTGGATTTATGAGTGGTTAAAGAATATCTGAAGGGGTACTATATCACCAGATTTTGGAATGGGAAGTGACAGGCAGTAGAGAATTCATTGGGGAAAGCACACCAGGATTAGGGAATGACATATATAAAACTTTCGGGGCAAAAGAGGAAGTACTGTTCATTCGCTGAAAATCTGTCATTATTATGTGACATTGTAATTTATGTGTACCATTTCTGAGATGGTAATACATTGAACATGTAAATTTTCAATAATTCCTTCAAAACTTTACTTTTAAAACTTAGAGCAGGGTCACCTGGGTGGTTCAGTCGGTTAAGCATCTGACTTTGGCTCAGGTCATGATCTCACAGTTGGTGGGTTTGAGCCTCGCATCAGGCTCTGTGCTGACAGCTAGCGCAGAGCCTGGAGCCTGTTTCAAATTCTGTGTCTCCCTCTCTCTCTGACCCTCCCCTGCTCATGCTCTCTCTCTCAGGAATAAATAAAACATTTTAAAAAATCCCGAGAACATATTAGGTGTCAAGCACTCTGCTAACTGTTAAGAATACAGTGATTGAGACAGAATGGTTCATTTCTTAAAAGTACATATTAATGGAAAATCAAGCAAATGTGATTATTGTAATTATTGGCAACAATCTAGGCATTTCAGATAGAGAAACACAAAGCAAGTCTTAGAGGAAGTGACATCTCAACTGAGATGTAAATGTAAATTAAGCACGGGCATCAGAAAACTTCCCAAAACTCTTGCATAGACTTAAGCCAGACCCTGCCCTTGTGAATAATGACCTGGCAAATCACATTTTAGAGTTTTTTTTTCTTTGAACTGAAGTATAATTGACACACAATGCTACATTAGGTTCAGGTGTACAACATAATTCAAGATGTCTAAATGTTATGCTATGCTCATGGCCAATGTGCTTACCATCTGTTACCATATCACACTACTGCAATACCATTGACTACACTACCTATGCGATATCTTTATTCCCCATGATTTATTTCATCCACAATTGGAAACCTGTATCATCCACTCTTCTTCACCATTTTGCCCTCTGCCCATCCGTTCTCCTCTGACAACCACCAGTTTGTTCTCTATATATTAGGTATATTTCTGCATTTTTGTTTGTTCATTTTTATGTTTTGTTTTTTAGATTCTACATGTAAGTGAAATCATATGGTATTTGTCTTTCTCTGACTTATTTCACTCTGCATAATATGCTCTAGATTCATCTCTGTAGTTGCAAATGGCAGGATCTCATTCTTTTTATGGTTAATATTCTATTACATACATATGGTATATAGATGTGTGTGTGTACATACATGTCTCATATTTTTTATCCATTCATTTATCAATGAACACTTTTGTTGCTTTCTAATTTAGGCTATTGTAAATAATACTGCAACAAACATAAGGGTGCATTTGTCTTTTCAAATTAGTGTTCTCATTTACTTTAGGTAAGTAACAAGTAGTAGAATTACTAGATCATAAGGTATTTTTAGTTTCAGATTTTTAAGGAAACTGCATACTGTTTTCATAGTGGTTGTACCAGTTTATATTACCACCAACAGTACATAAGAATTCCTTTTCTTCACATCCTTGCAAAACTTATTTCTTGTGCTTTTCATTTTAGCCATTCTAACAGTTGTAAAGTGATACCTCAAGTGATTTTGATACATTTCCTTGATGACTAGTGCTGTTGAGCATCTAGTCGTATCAGCTAGCCATCTGTATGTCTTTGGAAAAATGTCTATTCGGGTCCTCTTCCCACTTTTAATCAGATTATTTTGGTATTGGTATTGAGTTGTGTAAGTTCTTTATGTATTTTGGATAGTAACTTCTTATCAAATACATTCTTCCATTCAGTAGGTTGCTTTTTTGTGTTGTTAATAGTTTCCTTCACTGAGAAAAGCTTTTTATTTTGGTATAATCCCAATGGTTTACTTTGTTTTTGACACCTGAGGAGACATATCTAGAAAAATGTTGCTAAGGCCAACATCAAAGAGATTGCTGCCTATGTTTTAGTCTAGGAGTTTGATGGTTTTCTGTTTCTAATTTTGAGTTTATTTTATTAATCATTTTGAGTTTATTTTAGTGGATAGTGTAAAAAAGTGGTACAGTTTCATTATTTTGCGTGTAGCTGTCCAGTTTTCCCAGCACCAATTATTGAAGAGACTGTGTTCCCCAATGTATATTCTTGCACCATTTGTTGTAGAGTAATTGACCATATAGGTGTGGATTTATTTCTGGGCTCTATTCTGTTCCATTTATCTGTGTGTCTATTTTTGTGCCACTACTATATTGCTTTGATTACTAGAGCTTTATAGTACATTTTGAAATCTGGGATTGTGATACTTCCAGCTTTGTACTTCTTTCTCAAGACTTCATTGGCAATATATGGGGTCTTTTGTGGTTCCATATCAATTTTAGTATTTTTCTACTTATATAATAAATGCTGTTAGTATTTTGATAGGGATTGCATTGAACCAATAGATTGCCTTGGATAGTATACACATTTTAACGATATTAATTATTCCTATCCATGAGCATGGGATGTGTTCCATTTGTGTGTTTCATCTTCATTTTCTTCCATCACTATTTTATAGTTTTCAAAGTACAGGTCTTTCACCTCCTGGTTAAGTATATTTCTAGATAATTTATTGTTTTTGGTATGATTGTAAGTGAAATTTTTAAAAATTTCTCTTTCTGATACTTTGTTATTAGTGTGTAGAAACACAACAGATTTGTGTATATTAGTTTTGTATCCTGGAAGTGCACTGAATTCATTTATTACTTCTTATAGTTTTATGATGGAATCTTTGGGCATTTCTATGTGTAATGCCATGTCTTCTACAAATAGTAACACTCTGACTTCTACCTTTTCTTTCTTTCTTTCTTTCTTTCTTTCTTTCTTTCTTTCTTTCTTTCTTTCTTTCTTTCTTTCTTTCTTTCTTTCTTTCTTTCTTTCTTTCTTTCTTTTTTTTCTTTCTTTCTCTCTCTCTCTCTCTCTCTCTCTCTCTTTTTCTTTCTCTCTCTCTTCATATTCATCTTTTTTTGGGGGCTGGTTGCTGCAGACTGTCAAGTAATGCACAGGATAAAAGTGGCAACAGTGGACATCCTTGTCTTGTTCTGATTGTATAGAAATATAGTTCTCCCTTTTTCACCATTGAGCATGATATTAGCTGTGAGCCTGTCATATATGCTTTTATTATGTTGAGGCAGCTTCTTTCTAAACCTACCTTGTGAATTTTTATCACAAACAGATGATGAATTTTGCCAAATGCTTTTTCTGCATCTATTCAGATGATCATATGATTTATATTCTTTATTAGTGTGGTATATCTCATTGATTGGTTTGTGAATATTGAACCATCCTTGCATCCCCAGAATAAACGCCGTTTAATTGTGCTCAGTGATTCTTAATGTATTGTTGCATGTGGTTTGCTTTTTTTTTTTTTTTTTTTTGAGGATTTACACCTAGGTTCATCCGGGATATTTGGCATGTAGTTTTCTATTTTGGTAGTCTCTGTCTGGTTTTGGCATCAGGGTAATACCAGTCTCATAGAATGTACTTGAACACTTTCCTTCCTCTTCTATTTTTGGAACAGTCTGAGGAGACTAAGTATTAATACTTCTTTAAATGTTTGGTAAAATTTATCTGTGAATCAATCTGGTCCTTGACTTTTGTGGGGAGTTTTTTGATATACAATTCAATTTCAACACTAAATTGGTCTTTCCAGATTTTCTATTTCTTCTTAATTTCAGAAGAGTGTATGTTTCTAGGATTTTATGTCTTTCTTTTATGTTATCTAATTTGTTGGCATGTAATTTTTGTAGTAATTTATAATCCCTTGTATTTCTGTGTTGTCAGTTCTTTCTCCTCTTGCATTTCTCACTATTTATTTTGGTACTCTCTTTTCCTTGATAAGTTTGTCCAAACGTTTAGCAATTTTGTGTATCTTTTTGAAGAACCAGCTCTTGTTTTCACTAATTTTTACTATTGTTTAGTCTTTATTTCATTTATTTTTGCCCTTATCTTTATCATTTCCTTCCTTCTACTGACCTTGGACTTTGATCTATTTTTTTCCAGTTCTTTTAGGTGTAATGTTATTATTTATTTGAGGTTACTTTTTTTCTTGAAATAGGTCTTTATGACTTTGAATTTGTTTCTTAGAACTGCTTTTGCTTCAACCTAAAGATTTTTGGACCATTGTGTTTTCATAATTCACTTGTCTCCATGCATATTTTGACTACTTCTTTGATTTCTTCAGGGATTAATTGGCTTTTTAGTAACATGGCCAAATGTGATCTATCTTAGAGAATATTCCATGTGTCTTAAAAAGAATGTGTATTCTGTTTTGGGAGGCTGGTATATTTGTATACATCTGTTAAGTCTATCTGATTAATGTGTCATTGGGTGTTCAAATATCCTATAAATTTCTCCCTTTATGTCTGTTATTATTTGCTTTATGTATTTACGTGCTCAAGTATTGGCTGCATAGATATTTACAACTGTTATATCCTCTTGATGAACCGATCCTTTTATCATAAAATAAGGCCCTTCTTTAACTCTTGTTTTAGTCTTTGTGTTAAAATCTATTTTGTCTGGGATAAGTATTGCTACCCTATCTTTTCTTCTTCTGTTTACATGGAATGCTTTTCTCCATCTTTCACTTTGTTTTTATGTGCCTGTCTCTTATAGGCAACATATTTTTTTTTTATCCATTCCACCACCCTATGTCATTCAATTGGAGCATTTATACCATTTGTATTTAAAATAATTATTGGTAGATGTATACAGAATGTCATTTTGTTAATTGTTTTCTGATTGTTTGTGTAATTTGTTTTTCTACTTCTTTTGCTCCTTTTCCTTGTGATTGATGACTTTCTATTGCATTATGCTTGCCTTTCTCTATTTTTTTGTGTACCTACTGTAGGGTTTTGGTTTGTGGTTACCATGTGGTTTGTATATAACATCTAAGTATATAGCAGTATATTCAGTTGAAGGTCACTTATGTTTGAACCCATCCTAAAATATTTTTTACTACCATGTTATATGTATATATTGTTACATTATATGTTTTTCATCATTTTCTTATGTTCAATTTTGGCCCTTTCCACTTAAAGAAGTTCCCCAAGGTTGGTTTAGTAGTAATGAAACTTTTGAAGCTTTGTCTTGTTTTTTCCTTTGGAGCATACACTATGTCTCTTCATTTTGCTTCACTATCTATATTTGTGTCTATGAATTAGAACAGCTACTTCGTATATGGCTGCCCTCTGTGTATACTGTGTATCTGGTCACTTTGGTTGGTGCAGCTTGGGAGTCCTGGGGCTTTACTGGTGGGTTGCCCAGAGCTGGCATGTGTGTGAGGGCCCTGGGTAATAATGGGATTGTGTCACCTTGGCACAACAGCTGGAGCTATAATGAGCAATGATTGGGCTATCTCAGTGTGCACTACACAGGGGCTGCCCTCATGGGCTAGGTAGGGCTCCTGTGGGCTAGGGTTCTTGAGCTCACTGAGGCAGGAGGCCAGCTAGGGAAACCTGATCCTTCTCTCCTCCATACTATCAAGGTGGAAGGAGGGCACCTTCAAGTCTCTCCATTACACAGAGTTCCAGTAGCTCCTCTACCATTTGGCAGGGTACTAGGGATAGTTCTTCTATATTCCTGTGGCTCTTTTAAACCAAAGCTTTTTATTTTTTCCCTATGCCCCAGGTCAGATGAATTTGCTCATAATCCCAAAGTATTCTCCCTCCTGACTACATCAGAGATAGGTGTTCTCTTTATTATGTCTTGGCCTCTCTTGCCATTCTCTGTATGGTCTATCTTTTGTTGTGCTGAAGATGTTCAAGTCAGCTTTCAATTCTTCATGTGGATGAATTGCTCTACAAACAAACAAATATAGATTTGGTGTGTCCATGGAGGATATGAGTTCAGGGTCTTCCTATGTTGCTATCTTGAAGTGGACTTAGGTAGACTTCTGACTCGATTTCCCCAGTGAATGTCTCACAGATGGTTATTTTCACGAATGTAATGTGAATTTTTAATAGCTTTAGGCATTTTTCTGATTTTTTTCTCTAAATACATAGCCCATAATTTTTCTACTTAATATATATGTGTGTATATATAATTATATATATAATTATATTATATATACACACAGATATATGATATAGAAACAGATACAATTATATTGAGAGAGACATATTGTCGAAAACACATTCCAATCCACATGTCTCTAAAATATTCAGAAATTCATTTTGAAAATGTTGAGTGACTTCTGGTTAATGCAGAGCCAAGACTAGAACACTTGGTCTGGTGTTATAAATACCTTGTCTTGAAAGGAGAAAGAGCAGCCCCCTTGAAAGAATTGCTATTGATTGATTGGGTATTTTATTTGAATTGCTTAGAAACTGAAGTTGCTAGCAGAGATGTTATGAAGGATTTGCTGGAATCAACTTTGGTGAGATTTTCTTGGGAGAAATTTTGCAGCATATTTAATCAGGCGACCAAGAAACAACAGCTGCTTGTGTATGAAGCATCAGTAAAGCTGCTAAGATTTATATAATCTTTAGTGTTCAACAGATTGCTAGCATTTATAGGACAGTCAATGTATGCCTATGCTCATATACAGTCATATAATGCTACCTTTCCCACTGCCTCTGAACAGAGGGGATTCCTAAGAAAGAAATGCTTTGGGGCAAGATGAAATGAGGACTAGAGAACAGAGAAATTTGTGATAAATATCCAGGAAAGTGCTGATAATTAATTGCCCACCAGAAGGCAATGAGGGTAGAACTTACCTTACAATGAGGGTAAGAAACTTTTACAAGTTTCTTACTGGTAAGAAACTACTTACAAGTTTCTATTACTTGTAATAGAAAAAAAAAAAAGTTATTCAATTTAGACTATATATAGGTAGACATCTATCACTATAGCAGAAGAATCATTCCACTAACATTACTTGTGGCAAAATCAGTGTAAAAATATTTATGTGATGGTATAAGTATGGAAACATTTCTAACTCTAGATGATTATCAGTCACTTTATTAAACATCTGATGATTATCGAATGCTATTGGTTTTAATTTTCCCTACATGGAACTAGTAAATTTACACAAAGGAATTTTGTGATGTATACTCGAAGGCATACAGAATTGGAAGGATTCTTAGAGTGTATTCAGAATTTACCTCACACTCTAAGTAGAGCCTTGTGGTCAGGTGAGGTGGATCTATCGACAAGAGCATGAACAGCTCCAGTGCGCTGGACTCTTAGTCCAGTACTTTCTCAACCATTTTCTACTGTTCTAAATACAAGTTTCTCAGGCTAGCATTGTGATACTCAAGAAAATAGCTCCTCTAACACTCTAATATTGTATTCTGTGGTTTCCCAGTGTATATATTTCCTCCCCAAACAGGCTATACTCATGCCCACCCTTAAGGTCTGGTTTTATACAGCTTTCCTCTCTTTTTGTTGTTAATGCCCTACATTCTTCAAGATCCAAGTCAAAGCCCAGATATCCTACCATTGAGGGCCTGAGTTAAAAATGATATCTATTTTATTCTGAGTTTATAAAGCATGGAGAGTCTGAGTCACCATGTAACGACAGTTTTTACATTATTAGAGGCTGTATCATAGAGTAGAAAGTTCTTCATCTTTAGAGTTAGGCAAATATAGATTTTAGTATCTAACCCTACCCTTTGACCACTATATGTTCTATATATTAGTATATAAATATATTAGTATATTAGGTGTCTATGTTAGGATAGGCTTTGCTTTCCTGTGGAAGTAAATAAATCCTGAAATCTCCTTTCTCTAGTGCAAGAAAGAAAGATTTATTTCTTGCTCATATTAAGTCCATTGTGGATTGAGAAGCTTTTTCAAACAATGTCTGTCTAAGGGATATAGGTTGTTCCTGTTCTATGGCTCTGCCATCTTTATCTGTAGCCTCCAGCTTTGTTCAGAAAATACAAAGGTGTGGAGATGTCATACAAGCTCATAAAGGCCTGTCCCGAATGTGACTATTTTCATTTCAACTCATATTTCACTGGATAGCACTAGTCCTATGGCTTTGCCTGACTTCAAGTCACCTGGGAATTGTTGTTTTCCAGGTGCAGAAAGAACATGAAAACTGGATAGGGATGTCTACTAATGATATCTATCTATTACAAGAGTCATTTAAATTAGCTAAGATGCCCAATTTTTTTGTCAGAATAAAACGAGATAATAAAGTACCCAGTATCCAGCACATAGAAACTCAATAAATGAAAATTAATTTCTTCTAACAGAAGTTTTAAAAAATGTTTATTTTTACAGAGAGAGAGGGAGAAAGTGATTGGGGGAGGGGCATGGAGAGAGAGAGAGAATCCCAAGCAGGCTTTGTGCTGTTAGTGAGGCTGGATCCCATAAACTGTGAGATCGCGACCTGAGCCTAAATCAAGAACCAGATGCTTAACAAACTGAGCCACCTAGGAGTTCCTAAAAGAGTTTCTTAAGGCCAAGTAAATCTCACTTATTTGCCTCTTTGGTGCTGATCACATACCTGGCTAAATATTACTAAGTTTGGAAATTAAAGCAAGATAGCAATGTAGGAAAACCCTGAACTCACCTTTCCACAGACATAACAAATCTAAACCTATTTATACAGGAATTCTTCCTGAAGAACTGAGGGTTGACTGAACAGCTTCTGAACAACAAACAATAGAGACCACACAGATAAAAGCAAAAAATACAGAGATGGAAACACAGTTATAAAAGAAACCTGCACCTCTGACAATGCAAGCCTCAGCAGGGAGAGATAGTACTTGGGGACCATGAGCATTTTCTTTTGCCCTAGGGCACACACACACAAAAAAGCCATCATTTAAAAGAATAACTAAAATAAAGAATTAGCCCTAGAACCCTGCCAAATTGAGAGGGAGCTGCTGGAACCCTCTCTAGCTCAGAAGTGCTGGTGAGTACCATGGTTTGTTTCTCCTCCATCTTGATAGTGCAGATTGAAGCAGCGTTCAGGCACCCTAGCCTCCTTGACACGTCATTAAGTCACAGTACCCTAGCCCATACCAGTGTCAGCCTTCCCACCAAGGAAGCCACATCTTGACTCTCCTTATCAGTGCTCACTATAGCTCCAGCTGTCTTGCCAAAGTGACACGGGCACAAAGCCCCACAAACATCCCAGGTCTGCACTGCTTCAGCTCCAGATGAAGCCCTTGACCAGGGCACCCCAGTGCAGAGAGCCCTGGGGCCACCCAGTCTGCATTGCTCTTACTCCAACCACCTGGCCTATGTCCTCTGTGTGTAGCAACCTGGAAACCACCAGTTCATGCCCATCTTGGCTCCAGTTCTACACAGGATGCCCCCAGCACAGAATACCTCAGACTCCCAACAAGCTCCAGATGCCTCATCAGGGTCTCTCCTGATCAAAGCATCCCAGAACACTCCAGTTTGCACCCACTATAAGCTTCAGTTTTCCTTCTAAGTTGCTCTTCATGCAGAGAGCCCAGAGACTATTCTGGCCCATGCCCAATTCAGCTGTCCTGCCTGGGCATACTTTAAAAAGAGCACTGGGACCACCACAACCCTTACCAACTTCAGCTCAGGCCATGCCACAAGGGCAATCTCAGAATGGAGTGATCTGGGGCTACCCCTCCCCATCACAATAGCCACAGCTCTGGTCAACCGAAGTCATACAGCCTATACAAGTTACAACCATACAAAAAACCATTCTTTCAAGTTAAGGAGATGTAGCTGTGCTCAAGCAAAATGGAGAGACAGGGGCATATGCTCCAAATGAGAGAACAAGATAAAACCTCAGAAAAAGAACTAAATCAAAAAGGGGCAACCAGTCCACTCAAAATAATGACCATAAAATTGCTCACCAGAATGGAGGAAAAGTGGATGAATTCAGAGAAAATATTAAAAGAACCAATAAGATAGAAAAATACAATAATAAATTAAATGAAAAATAACCAGGAAGAGGCAACAGTAGATTAGAGGATGCAGAAGAATAGATCAAAATTGGAAATTGGTAATGGATTATACACAAGCTGAACCTTAAAAAGAAAAAAATTATTTAAAAATAAGCTACATTAAATGATCTCTTGAAAAACATCAAGTGAACAAACTAGGGGTCCCAGAAAGAGAACAAAGAGGCAGAAAACTTACCGAAGAGTGGGAAGGAAGTAGACATCCAGGTTCAGGAAGCACTAAGAGTCCCAAAACAAGATGAATCCAAGGAGGTACACACCATGACACAAAATAATTAAAATCTCAAAGATAAAGAGAATTTATTTTTATTTTTATCTTGAGAGAGGGAGGGGGAGAGAGAGAAAAAAAAAAAAAAACAACGAAGCCAACTCTCATGCCCAGTGTGGATCCCAACATGAGCCTTGATCTCATGATTCAAGGGTTGGATGCTTAATCAACTGAGTCACCCAGGCATCCCTAAAGAGAGAATTTTTAAAATCAGTAATACGGAAGCAACTAGTAACATACAACTGAAACCCCATAAGGCCATCCGTTGATTTTTCAGAAGAAACTTTGTAAGTTAGAAGGGAGTGGCATGATATATTCAGAGTGCCAAAAACAAAAACACAAAAGAAAACCAAACAAAAAACTATCACCAAGAAAATTCTACCTAGCAAGGTTACCATTAAGAATTAAAGAGGGGAGGGGAGCCTGGGTGGCTTAGTCGGTTAAGCGTCCGACTTTCGCTTGGGTCATGATCTCGCGGTTCGTGGGTTCGAGCCCCGCGTCGGGCTCTGTGCTGACTGCCAGCTCAGAGCCTGGAGCCTGTTTCAGTCTGTGACTCCCTCTCTCTCTGACCCTCCCCTGCTCACGCTGTCTCTCTCTCTCTCTCTCCTAGAAATAAAAAAATAAAAAAAAAAAAAATTAAAGAGGGGAAAAACAGTTCCCAGATAAACAAAAGTGAAGGGTGTTCATCACTAAACTGGCCTTACAAGAAATGTTAAAGGAACTTCTTTAAGTGTACAAAGCCATAATTTAAAGAAAATTATGAAAGAACAAAATGTCATGATTAAAAGCGAATAAACAGTAAAGGTAGTAGAACAATTTTTAAGCTAATATCAGGTTTAAAAAATGATATCTATATCTAGACATAACATGGAAGGGGGAGTATAAATAAAGCTCTTTTAGAATCTGTTTGAACCTAACTTACCATCAACTTAATGCAGACTGCTTATATACATAGGGTGTTACTTACATATAGATCTCATGGTAACTACAAACCCAAAACCTACAATAGCTACACAAAAATTAAGAGAAATAAAGCCATGAAAACTCTAAAGAATCAATAACAAGGAAAGAGAATGAGAGAAGAAAGGAAAAGAGAACTATAAGAATAACCAAAAAACAATGAAATGGCAATAAGCACACATCTATCAATAATTTAAATGTAAATGATCTAGATTTAAGGTTACTGTCCAAGATGGTGACATAAGAAGACCCTGAATTCAACTCGTGAATGGACATATCAAACCTGCACATATTTAGAGAGCAATTCCTCCTGAAGGAGTACTGAGAGCTCACTGAGTATCTCCTGCATTAGAAAATACATAGAAACCACATAGAAAATGGCAAGAGAGACAGATATGGTAGTAAAGGGAATCTCTACCCCCGGTGTTTTGAACTGCAATGAAATGAGTTAATACTAAGGGACCATAAGATTTATCTTCCCCAGGGAACAGGAAAAAAAAGGTTTGAAAGGGCAATTAGAATATAAAGTAACTAGCCCTGGAACCCTGCCTGATGGTGGGAGAGCTGCTGGAACTCTCTCTCTCTGTTTCAGATGGGCTGGCAAGTACCACTATTTATATTTACCCTCCACCTCGATAGTATAAATGGAGCAAGGATGCCACAGCTGGGATGCTGCCCCACCCAGCCCCTACCCCACACTAACCTCAGACACTCCAGGGCACAGAAATGTTGTGGTTAAAAAGAGCAACTTGAATATAAAAGGTCTAGCCCTGTAACTCCACCAAATAGGGGAAGACCTACTTAAATTGTCTCTGGGTTGGAAAGGCCAGTGAGCACCACAGTTTACATTCTCTTGTACACTTTTATAGCACAAACTGGACTAGAGTCTAGATGCCATGGCTGCCTCAGCAAGCCCCCCGCCCCTAGTCCATACTGGCTCCAGCCATCCCACAAAGGTGGCTCTTGCATGGCAAACATTGAGACACACCTGGTCAATGCTTAAACTACAGCTCCACCAGTCCTCCCAAGTGTACACAGTGCATAAGACCCCTGAACATTCTAGGCCTGCACCTCCTCTTTTCCATACAGCTTGCTAGGTCAAAGTACTCAGGGTCCCCCACACTTCTAGGGCATCTCCTCCATGGCATACCCCAGAAATTCCTGGCCTTACCTTGGTTCCAGCTATCTAGCCAGGGCACCCCCTTATAGAGAATCACAGGACCTCCTGGTCTATACTTAGTTTCAGCTCCAGCTGCCCCACGTGAGTGTCCTCTACATGGAGAGCACAGGACACCATAGCCTGTGCTAGTATTGGCTCTAGCTGCCCTTCCAAGGTGCCTCCTGTGCTGAGCATCACAGGACACCATGGCTTGCACCAATTTCAGTTTCAGCTGTCCTGCTGAGACACTCTCTGCATGGAGACCCCCAGAAATATCAGGCATGCACTAACTTCAGTTGTAGGTGTTTTTTTCAGGGTGTCCTCTATGAGGAAAGTCCCAGCATTACCCTGGCCTATGCCCATTTCAGCTACAACTGTCCTGCCGGATCACCCTGGCTTGCACCCACTTCTGCTTCATATGTCCTGCCCTGATGCCCTCTGCACAGAGAGCTCCAGTGCCCCCCCAGGTCCATGCTCACTACAGGACTGACCATTCCACCAGGGCACTCCAGGAACAGAGTGCCCCAGAACCTCTAACCCACACATGCCAGCTACCATCATCAGACAAATAGAGGACAACCATACCTAAGACCATCCCTTCAAGTTTAGCAAAGTAGCTGTTACCTAATTCATAGAAACAAAACAGTTAGGTAAAATGAGGAGACAGAGGGATATTCTCCAAATGAAAGAAGAAAACAAAATCTTTTTAAAAAAGTGAAATGGAGATATGTAATATGCCTGAGAAAGAGTTTAAAGTAATGCTCATAAAGATGCTCCTTGGACTGTAGATAAGAATGGAAGAATTCCATAACTTTAACAAAGAGATAGAAAATGTAAAAATGAACCAATTAGAGTAGAAAATACAATAAATGAAATGGAAAATACACCAGAGGGAATCAATTGATTAGAGAATGCAGAAAATGGATTGGCGATCTGGGGCATCTGAGTAATGGAAAACAAACAGCTAAACTAAACAGCAAAGAGAAAAACAAGAATTAAAAAAAAAAAAGATAGGCTAAGGAATGTCTTGGACAATATCAACACAAGGAAACAAGAACAAAGAAAGTCATTGTAGAAGCTACTGCTATAGTCCAGACCTTGCCCTCCTTTGCAGAAAAAACAGAGTTCTCCTGCACATCATGTAACCAGAACTGGACCTCCTGGAATAGCTACTAAGCACTGGGATAACATTTATAACTGGTACTATCAAGTCAGCCCATAACCAAGAAATGTTGCAGGCTACTGAACTCCTTTTTGCTGAGTAACCATCCTAAACCCCTTTACAAACCACTCGGCCAGGTAGAAACCTCAGAATTGGCTTTTGGACAAGAGTCCAATTTTTCCCTAGGTTGCCATCCTCATGAATAAATCTAAAATTCCTTTCCAATCAAAACTTGTCTCTTGAATAATCATCTTTCAGGAGACTGGCAGCTGAACTTGGGTTCCATAACACTTTCTTTGTATTGATCCCAGAAATTCGCTATAGACATAAAATTACTGATGAAATAATGTGCACCCAACTCCCCAGGACCAGTGATAAAGTACATGGAGTGTGCAGTTTTGTACTGATCACAGAAAAGTTTCAAAGAGTATGCATTCATCAAGTTCTCCAGAGCAACGTAACCAATATACAGATAGGGAAAGAGAGAGAAATGTTATATTCATTTTCTCTTGATAATAGTGGCTTAATAGAGACATGAGGGAGAAAGGGAGAGAGATTTTCAAGGAATTCATTCACAAAAATGTGGAGGCTGGAGAGTGTAAGATCCAAGGAATAGTGGATGTTCAGCTCTAGTCTGAAGCCAATCTAGAGACAGAATTCCCTCAGTCTGTGAAATTCCTGACTATGCTCTTCTCATCTGAAAATAAATTGAATATTTTATCTTTAAAAGCCTGCATGGAACTACAGAGTATAATGCTAAGCAAAATCAGTTAGTTATAGAAAAACAAATATCATATTATTTCACTCATACATGAAATACAAGAAATAAATGAAGAAAGGTAAAAAGAAAGACAAACCAAAACACAGATTCTTAACTATAGAGAACAAAATAGATGGTTACCAGAGGGGAGGTAGGTGGAGAATAAGTGAAATAGGTCAAAGATTAAGAGTACACTTATCTTGATAAACAGTGAGTCATATATAGAATTGCTGAATCACTATATTGTACACCTAAAACTAACATAACACTCTATGTTAACTTCCTGGAAAAAATAAAAAGGATGAGATTTTGACATTTGTGACAACATGGGTAGACCTTGAAGGTATTATGCTAGCTATAATTAGATAAAGACAAATATCAGGGCACCTTGGTGGTTCAGTTGGTTGAGCATCCAACTTCAGCTCAGGTCATGATCTCACAGTTCAGTTTGTGGGCTCGAGCCCTATATTGGGCTCTCTACTGTCAGCATGGAGCCTGCTTAAGATCCTCTGTCCGCCCCCCCTGCCCCTCCCTCTCTCTCCCTCTCAAAAAATATACATTAAACAAAGACAAATATCTTAGGATTTCACATATATATGTAAAATCTAAAAAAATAAAATGAACAAAAAAACAAAAACAGGAACAGACCTATTAACAGAGAATGCAAACTGTTGTACAGTTGTACTAAACAGTGGTGGGAGGGAAAGGGCAAAATGGGTGAAGAGCATTGGGAGGTACAGCCTTCTAGTTATGGAATGAATCATGGGGATAAAAGGTACAGTATAGGGAATATAGTCAATGGTATGGTAATATTCTTAGACGATGACAAGCTACACTTGTGGTGAGCATAGAATGGCATATGGAATCACTATGGTATAAACCTGAAACTAATGTGACACTGTGTGTCAACTTATTAAAAAAATAAGTTTATTTGAAGAAATTTAAGCTTTCAGGAAATCTCTGCCTCATGCCAATCCTTGACTTGGTCCTATCTTTTCTTTAAATTTCTGTTGCTTTTTCCCAAGACATGATATATCTGATTTTAAGATATTTCATTCAATGACTCCTACTTCCTTTCTTCCATTGTAAAATCTCTTACGATAATGTACATAATTATATATTTTTATTTTGTTTTTATTATTACTTGCTTACCTGGAACCATATTTTGTATGGGCCATTCTTTGTATAAGACCCTGATGATACGTACCATAGGCTTGGACTCTCCTTTGCAGTCTGTCTTCCCTAGTTCAAGAAAATGAGGTTGTTTTTTTTTTTCCCTTAAAGAAGACATGAATATTTCATGAAATACATAATCCAAAAGTTAGGATTCTTAAATGCACTATATAGCTAAGTGGTAAATGTATAGTAAATACAGTGAGGCTATGCACATATAACCTAGTGTTGTTATACTTTGTACTATATGTAATGTTGTATATACCTATGTTTAATCTCATTAATTACAAATCCAATTAATTAAAATAAATTTAAACTAGATTTATTGAACAATAAATTTGGTTCCATCTACATGTTTCTATATGTATCATTCTATGAATTTTTTAGAATCAATTTTAGCATAATAAAGCCCTGGATGGAAATTTAAAACAAAAGTGATTCACCATTAAGCCATCCACTCTGATGTAACTTTCAAATTATTATTAATAATTTTAATTTTTTACCACTCTCCATTCCAAAGAAGAAATAATTTTACACTGATTAGAAAAAACAGTGACTAGTTCAGGGAAAACTTGTTATCAAAGGAAAATAGAAAAAAACGGAGTGCATATAAATGATTTTCCTTCTTGCTATCTTTACCTTTTCCATCTCTGGCATCCATCTATTGAGAAGTTCCTCCACTGGGAAGGACTTGAAAATGTGATCTTCAAAAGAGGGAGAGAGCTTTAGCTTTTCCTTGCTAAATGGAATTGTTCTCTCATCTTTACTTCATCTTTTTTTTTTCTCTTGCATTCTTTACTTTCTTGACTGGTAATATCACATCCCCCCAGCCTTTTTTTCAATAATTTAATTAAAAAAGTTTTTTTTGTTGTTTTCCTGAGCATCTGTGCTTTAGACAAAATGAAGCACAGTAGAGAGAAGCATAACACCAAAGAGAGTTAGACGTTAGCATTTTGCTGTTACAGTTTGGACTGAACATAGCAGTCCATTTAGAGGTAGTCATTTTAGCCATGAAGGGATATATTTCTCCATTTGGGCCAAAAGATAAGGACATTTTCATAGCTTAGAGAAATTGCTTTGAGACTTTCCAGGAAATGCACTATAAAAAAAAGAGACATTAACACAGAAACTGTAGTGGGACAAACCTTCAGTATTTCTGCTGAATAAAGAGCTCTTGGGCTCAAATCATATTAGTGATCACATTGGTGACTTCAGTTCAGAATGACTAAGAGGTGACTAATAGGTCATGGCCAGAGTCTGAGATCTCTTACCTACATCAACAAACCCACTATAGTTTATTTCAACATTTTCCTCTATGTGAAGGTGATTGCTCCAGATTCTTAACAGAGAAGGGCTAAAACGCTTACAAAAAATATTTCTAAATATATCCTTAGAAATATTGTTGAGAGCCAGTGAATCTTCTGCCCAGAATTTTCTGACACTGACCTTCAGAAATTCTTGGATCAAGGAGAAGTCTCCCCAGAGAGACCAGAGAGAAAACAGTAAGCCTTCCCAATAAGAAGGATTCCTACTTATTTCAATAAAACAAACAGGTCACAAGGTTCTCCTGATTATGTTCCTCTGAAGGCTTCTATCACACTTAACTGTACAATGTCTTTACCAGATTCTGATGGTTACACATTATTTGACACCTGCCTACCTCAGTAAACTCATCTTCCACCACTTTGTCCATTCTTCATCCACTCTGGTCGGAGTAGCTTTCTAAGTTAGGATTCCAACTAATTGTTTTTCCAGGATTTTCTGTTTTTGCACTGAAAGAGAAGCATCACAGGGGCCCTCTAAGTCCTTGGCAAACTGGAACAATTCGAAGAGCTCTTGAATTCCCTCTCTGGATCTTTGGACTTGTGAGCCTCTCTGCTTAGAATGGTGTCTCTTCATATCCCCATAGAATGTGTTCTCGTTTTTAAACTTCGCTCAAACGTCACTTCTTTTTTATTTACCAGTACATCTTAGCCTTTTCTTCTATCACTTTCTATCCCCTGAATCCATCCCTATCTTGCCACTTTTTTTTTTTTTACCTATTGACATCTGAAATTGGTTTATGTTTATTTATTGTTGGTTTCCTCTATGAGAAAACAAATCCAGTGAATTTAGGGACTTAGTATATTTTGATCATCTCTGTTTCCTAGCATGTAGAAGAGTTCTTTGAACTTAGTAGGTACTCAACAAATATTACTTATTGAAAGAATAAATAAATAAAATTGAGGAGAAATTTTGTTTGTAAATTGGTAAAAAAAAAATTAGCTTCCTCTCAATTTACTTCCTAAACACTTTGTTATAAATTTGGATAAATTACATAATTTTCAACAAATAAGAAACCAGAAATAATCAGAACATTATCTCCCAAAGAGACAATTGGTAGAAATCTTTCACAATTTTAGAGTGTAAGGAATTCACAAATTTCCTATGTGCATAATTTTTCCCCAAAACTATTTGTCATGCTGGTAGAATGAATGACCTTTATTGTATGATATTTCTGAGATTATAAATGGCAAGAGTAAAGCCATATAAGGCATCAACACTGTATCCAAAGTCAATCTTTCATTCTGAGTCATATGTGACCAGAGAGTGGGTGGGGGGTGGAGTGAAAAGAAAAGGAAAAAAAGGAAAAAGAAAAAAAAAATCTCATCACTTGTAACTGAGTGGAAGGACCTAGAGGAGATTAGTGAAAGAAAATTATATACAGATACTTTTGTTCTAAGTGCCTTGGAAAACTTCCTTTAATTGCAAAGCTGGGATCCTGATAAATTGATTTTTAAAATGTGGTAATGGAAGCAATTAATCTCTTCCTCCACACTGGTACCATAGCAATCGGTGTGTGCCTTTAACAGAGCACTTAACAATCTATCTTGAATAAGAGATACTTGTGGAGGGTCTTCTTCATCCAATAGGTTGTATAGCCCATGGACTCTGACGCACTGTATGTGTATGTTTATATAAATTTGTTTGTTTTTGTTTTTGTTCTTTTGCTATGGCATTTATAACTGGGAGGCATTAAGTGGTCAATAAATGGTTGGGTTGGTAAGAGTAATTGACATCAAGGAGAGAGAATGATATCTGTATCAAAAATAAGAAAGAGTACTTGTTATAGTCCCCCCAAAATTTTTTTCCTTATTTAGAAAAAAATAAAAGCAAAACAAAAACAAAAGCTTTTGAGCCCTCTGAATTTATAGGCAATATTCAAGAGAGAGTGGCAAGGGAGTTGAGTCATTAAATAAGTGGATTCAAAAGATTTCACCTATTATCCTGGAGTGTATGATAAGGTTTCCATTTCCCATTGTTTGATACTCCATTTTGGCAATATTTTATGTTATTTTTAAAAAAAATTATTTAATGTTTATTTTTGAGAGAGAGAGGGACAGAGTACAAGCAAAGGAAGGGCAAAGAGAGAGTGAGACAGAATTGGAGACAGGCTCTGGGCTCTGAGCTGTCAGCAGAGTCTGATGTGGGGTTCAAACTCACCAACTGCAAGATCATGACCTGAATCAAAGCCGGGCATTTAACTGATTGAGCCACCGAAGCGCCCCAATTTTGCCAAAATTTTTAACTATTTTATGAATTAGATGTGTAAAAAACATGCTCTCTTTCAGTTGGGGTTTCCCTATCAGTGAGATTTTTTTCCATATTCATTTCTCTTTTTTTCTATAAACTATATTTTCATATATTTTGCCCTCTGGGAAGCTCATCTTTTTTTCTACTGATTTGAGAGAGCTCTTTATGCATCATGTATGTTTATCCAGAATGTTAATGATGTCTATGCTAACCTATTTTTAAAAATTATTCTCATGCATTTTTATGATGACAAAGGGAGTAATGTATTTTAGATTTTTTAGATTTTGTATCTTTCTTAATGAAGCCCTTCTCTACTATGAAGTTATAATAATATATCCTCTTATTATTTCTCACAATATTTATGTAGTTTGATTATGGCTTTTTGATCCATTGTAATTGAACTTGATGTATTTCTGAATTATGGTTTGGCTTTATTATTTTCCAAATAAGAAATTTGAAATGTCATGGGTGGTCTATCCTGTACTAATAATACAGCCTCTCTCTCTCTCTCTTTCTCTTTTAACCATAGGTAGAAGTATATTGAATATATTTAAAGATTTTTCTCCCATTTGAACTGAAGTAAGTTGTTAAAGTTATAAAATTACTTTTAGTATTTTGATTCAAATGCACTAAAATCATCAATTACTTTGGAAAATATTTCTGTCTATAATAATCCATCTCTCTGTTCATGAACTTGGTATGCTACTTAATTTATTTCATATTCTATTTGATAGTTTTATTAAAAATTTTTTAAGTTTATTTTTGAAAGAGAGACAGAACGTGAGTGAGGAAGGAGCAGAGACAGAGGGAGACACAGAATCTGAAGTAGGATCCAGGTTCCAAGCTGTCAGCACAGAGCCATACATGGGGCTCAAACCCATGATCCATGAGATCATGACCTGTGCTGAAGTCAGACACTTAACTGACTGGGCCTTCCAGATGCTTCTGATAGTTTTATTGATGTTAGCCTTGAGCTTCTTATATTTTTTGATATTTGCAAATATGATCTGTTTCTGTCGATGACGGTATTTTTCAAATTTGGCTACTTTTGGCACATGGAAAAATTATTAATAAAAATACATATTGAACATGAATGTGTCCTTTTTACTGAATTCTCTCATTCATTCTTAGAGATCTCTTAGGCAACTTTCTTGTTTTATAGGTAGATAATCATATTTGCATATAGTTGCAGTTTTGGCCCTCCCTTTCTGTTATTTATAATTCATTTCTTTTCCTTGTTCTCTTTCATTGACTTCGTCAGCTAATATCATACTGAATAGTAGTGGTCATAGCAGGCAAACCTGGCCTATTGCTACCACAGTGTCATCTGTTTAATAAATATTTATTAAACCCCTGTCTGTCAGAAACAAGTTCTAGTTATTAAACAAAACAATAAACATTGCTGCATTAATGGAACTTCTACTATCATAGGAATGATGAACAACATAGAATACCCACAAAAATACATAAATTAGAGAAAATATTAGAAGGGGAAATTAATATGGTTAAAGAAAACCCAACACAATTGGAGGGGTCAGGTTGTAGTAGGGGGTGAACAATATATCTCAGAGGAAATGATATTTATTAGGGCCCAACAGTGGTAAAAGAGTTAGCCACGTGGATATCTGAAGAAAACATTCCAGGCAGAGGGGATTCCAGTTTAAAGGCCCTGGTATGAGTGGTTGCCTGGTGCATTTGAACACCAGTGAGCTGACCAGCATGGCTGAAGCAGAGTGAGCAACAGGAGAAAAGGAGATGAGGTTGGGCAGGTCAGGGGGGCAGATAACACAAAGCTAGGAGAAAAGGACATTGGCTGTGACAGTGTGTAGAATGGGGAACTACTACAGTATTTGTTTGGAGAGACAGATGGCAATATCTGACTTACATTGTGAAAAGATCACGGGGTTGCTATTTGAAGATTTGGTGATAGGGACAAAAGATTTTGTAAAATCAAGGAGACCACAGAGGAGGTTGTTTAATAATGCAGGCAAAATATGATACAGGTATATGAAAAATGGCCAAAGAATGGATTTACTTTGGGGTAGAGTACATAAGATATCCTTCTGGCTCAGCAGTGAAATGTAAGAAGACTCAAGGCTTCTGGGGCACCTGAGTGGCTCAGTCGGTTAAGCGTCCGACTTTGGCTCAGGTCATGATCTCACTGTTCGTGGGTTTGAGCCCTGTGTCGGGCTCTGTGCTGACCATCAGAGCCTGGAGCCTGCTTCAGATTGTGTCTCCCTCTCTCTCTTACCCTCCCCTGTTCATGCTGTCTCTCTCTCTCTTTCTCTGAAATAAATAAAACATTAAAAATTAAAAAAATAGAAGACTCAAGGCTTCCATCTTAATGTCACTTTTCTTTTTTTCCTTTCACAATGGGAAGTTGGGGTTTCTATCAACTGAGATTATGCAAGTTTGTAGGTGGGTTAGAAGTTCATTTTTTTTGTTATGGTGAATTTGTGATGACTGTGGACAGGCAAATGAAATGAAAGGTTGGGTATGTGGGTCTGGAGTATAGCAAGTCCACGAAGTCATCAGCAGACATGCTGGTCAGAACTGAGAGTACAAATAAACTTTCCTAGGCAGTAAGAGTAGGAAAGAGAAGAGACCTTGGGAATGAGTTATGAGGAACTCTAATGAGTGAAGGGGACTAAGGGAAAGTGGTCAGGAGGTAGAAAAAAAAACAGCAGAGTGTGATATTCTGGAAAGTGAACGAAGTGCATCCATGTGCAGGAGGGTCAACTCTATCAAATATTTTTGATTTGAGATGTACTAGAAATTTAAAATCCCTATTTCAAAAGAAACTATCATTTTTTTCACAGAAACTTCTCATGACACAGAAACTGCCAGCAGCCAGATGAAGACACCTGTCCCTATCTGCATGTGGAGTCATAAGCAGTCATTTCCTAACTTGGCAGTGTTCCTTCAGGTGACATTTCCAACACCACCTAGAGAACCAGGAAATTCAGTCAGGCTGGCAGCGCCAGAGGTGGGCCTGATCAAATCCCTCTTGGCAAATTCTTGTTCAAGAAATAAGAAAAAATGGAAGACCCTGGGCATAAATCCCAAGATGCTATAGAGAATTTTTTGGAGGTAATTTCTGATTTGCAAATAGGCAAAGTTTTTAAGCTTTGATTTGTTTGGATATGGAAGAAAATAATAATAAGAAGAAGAAGAAGGAGAAGAACAGTCTTATTTCTTTTCTGTTATAATTACCCACACAGAATGAAGAGAACTGAGGAAATTAAATGATATAAACCCCTCCCCTCTAGAAATATACTTCTCTTCATTATACAGGTATTTCAAATAATCAGATTCCCAAAATGGCTTCTAGTTCTTCTCCTTTTCATGGCTAGGTAGCTTTCCTCTTTCTCTCTTTTTTTACTTCTTCCCTTCCTACAAATGACTATTGAATACATAGAATATTCCAGGCTCTTAGGATACATCAGGAAATTTTATAGACACTATCTTTGCCCTCAAGAAACTTAGTCTGGTGGGGGGGATCATGCATCAAATTAAAATGTATACAAAATGTTATATAATTGCAGTAATTTCAGTAATAATAAATATGATACTATATTAATTTTTAATAAGTTTGTAAGTTCAGGGAAGTCCTTCCCAAAGAAAATAATATTCATGTTGAGACTAAAATGATAAACAATACATAAAGTAATCCCAAAGATAGAAGCCTCCTAGAAAGTGGAAACAGCCACTCTGAAGACAGAAAATGAACAATCTCTTAATATAGTCTAGATTTAGACCCATAGTCAACATTATGTCAAAGAGAAAGTGATGCTCTTTTTACAGTCTTTGAATCCTAGTCCCAAAGAGAAGAGACTGCTGTTAAACATTTTTTTAAAATGTCACCAATATTAACAGATAACCTAACTGTATTTGTAACCCAGAGCTTAGATGATCCGTATAGCTAAAAGAACAAATAACAGCAAATAATACCCAAAGGAGTGTTATAAAACATATATACTGTCCAAACTGAATTATTTGCATCCCCAATATGGAAGTGTATTTATAAGGACATAAGTTTGACTGCCATGACAGAAACTCAAAATAGTAGAAACTTAAACATGGTGGTAGTTTGCTTTTCTATCTACTAACAACCTGAGTATAAGAATACCAGAATTAGGATGGTAGCTCCATGGTGTGAGAGCAGTCTTCTTATATGATGTTGTTGTATGCTTTCTAGAATTTTGCCCTCAACTGCATGTTTCAAGATGACTCATAAGAAAGGGAAAAGAAGTCAAAGAAAAGTATATTTTTCCTTTAAGAGGCATAATCCAGGATTTTCTGATGTCATTTCTGTTATTATATCATGACCTAGATGAACCTGGTCACAAGGCCACACCTAGCTTTGGGAAAAAAGTCATTATTCTGGGCACTCATATGCTAAAGTGAAAAAAAAAAGAGATATCAGATAATTGGGGAAAATGCACACACCACCACAATGACATAGATAAAAAGCATTATGATAACCCAAAGGATATAAGAAGGAGTGATACTAGGTTCCTGACCTGAAGAATGCCAAGAGCGAATGGTTGGGAGAAGCATCAGACATGCAGTAGAGGAGAGATAGATTTTAGGGGTGAGGAAAGGCCATACATTGATTCTCTTTGGGGAATTATCATTATAGAAAAGGTAACAACTAGGGGCACCTGGATGGCTCAGTTGGTTAAACGTCCAACTTTGGCTCAGGTCATGATCTCATGGTTCGTGGCGTCAAGCCCCACGTCGGTCTCTGTGCTGACAGCCAGTTCAGAGCCTGGAATCTGTTTCAGATTCTGTGTCTCCCTCTCTCTATGACCTTCCCCTGCTCACCCTCTCTCTCTCTTTCTCAGAAATAAATTTAAAAAAATTAAAAGAAAAAAGAAAAGGTAACAACTAAATTGGATTGTAAATTATGTGTCAGATTTCAATAGGAAGAGAAAGGTAAGAACCTTTCAGGAGGGGAAAACCATGTTACAGCAGCTTCTTTGATTGATCTACATGTACTTAATATGCTTGTTATTGGGTTTACACTTTATCTGTAGTCAGATGATTTAAAGAATAATCTTAATTAAAGTCTTAGTCAAAGTAATGAGTCTTACCCATCTTAATGTAAAAGTGAATTGTGAAAAGCACATAACTAGTGCATTCCTGAGTAGTGAGATCCCACTTGATAGACCTAATAAAACGATGAAGGCTGAGATTCTTCTTGGAAGCATTAATCCACAAAGTATGTAGCCATAAACATGACTTTCTTTTCACATTCTAAAGACATCCACAATTTCAGGTAAATAGTGAAGAAGGATCTGCAAAATAATCCATCTGAAGATCATCATAACTCATAAAATCGCATTAACTAAACTCTGGCAAGATGATAAAATAGGAATCATAATTTTCATGAGTATATCAATTTATGGTTTTTAAAAAAGTATTTACATATATTATCAGTTGATACTTAATATAAATAAATCTATGCTATAGGTACACCTGGTATTATTATTTCAATTTTAAGAGTGATACAACCACATCTAAAAGATAGTAAGATATAAATATTAAATATGAAGAGTTTCAGAACTGAAACTCCAACCCAAGATGTAACAAGAACATGTATTTACTGCTGTGGGAAAATAAAATTGTCTGTGCATGTATTCTCAGGTGGAGGGCAGATGTCAAAATATAAAGTGTTTTGTGTAGATTTTCCCAAGAATGGCATTCTAGAATAGACTGGTGTGAAATTTATTCTATAAGGAGATTAATAATTAATTCAGTTTAGTCATGATATTTTTAAAACAGTGTTGAGACAAAAGACTATTGATAGAAATGTAGTAATAATCCATCAAAATACTAAGTCCAATTAACTGGGGATAGTCTATTATGGTCAATTAATTAAAAGCCTGAATTTAGAATGTTTCAGTAAAATATCACTTCTCTAATATTTTAGTAAACAACAATGTACAATCTAATTGGAAAGTCTGGGTATATTTTAACAAAACTTTTGAATTTGCAATGCATGCAAACAATGCCTAAGGTTATCTAAATAAATGTTTTATATTCTAATGTAACATATCCATTTGATTAAAAATCATTATTCTTTAGATATGTAATTATTACAAAGACAAATTTTAGCTAAGGCAAAATTTTATAATTTAAATTACTAAAATGAGTAAAGTTATCATGTGTTAAAGCCAATATGCATCATGATGCCTTTGAAATATGATTCCTAATGGTAATAGCTACTGTTCACTAAACTATATATGCCCCCACATACACAAATATGTGCTTATATATTTAATCTCACAGCAATACTGAAATTCAGACTTTATCATGCCCATTTTACAAATGTGAATGCTGAGGGCCAAAGTTATGTGATTTTGGCCAAAATCCCACAGTTTATAAGTAATGGAAATACAATTAATCCCAGGTCTGTGCAATCTTATAATCCATGCCTTTTCCACTATATCACTATTTGTATGTATGTATGTGAATGTCTCTAGGAAAAGTTGTACCCTCGCAAGAACATCTGTGCTGATAGCTGTGTTCTACTTCTTGGTTAACATGTTAATTACACAATTGTCTGCATTATAACTATTACTCTGTATCTCTTTTTTAAATTTGCTTTTGCCCTTCTTCGTGAGATACAACAATAAAATGATAAAATAAATATTGTGTCTTTTAAGGGCAAGATCATTGTGACAGAGCAATTTATATACACATATATTGGGTTTTGGTATTAATCTATTTCTAAGTAAATTGAGGTTGGGGCCTCAATTTACAGTAAGTACTGGCTATACAAGTAAAGCAGAGCATTGTGTGAGGATCCAATTTTTGTTAATTTTAGGCATGGAGATCTAGGGTGGGAAAAGTGGGGAGTGAGTGAAAAGTAAAACATTTATTTCAGTGATATGGACCAACGTGTATTAGTACTCACTTAATCCTTAAAACAGCCAGTGTTTATTATTATGGCCATTTTAGAAGAGTTCAGGACAGTTCCCAAAAATGAGTGACTAAAGGTTGATTTGTATATAGATGTGCCTGACAACCGAGTCTGAGTAGTTATTGAGGAGCAAAGATTCAGCAGTTAAGAGCAGTCAAATAAATTGATGGGGTGACCAGTAGTCACTGGCCCTAGCATTATCTATACTGCATTCTGTTTTGATAATTTACCCACCAGGGATCTGAAATTTTACCTAAACTAGATCAGAAATACCCATTATCTGGAATAGCAAAGTGGGATAAAAACACCAATGGCAGAAAGGTTGACTGCAAAAGGATGACAAGGAAAACAGTGATCTCTATGTGGGCTGCCATTGACATGAACAGGAATATATTGATCATTTGGGTCAATTGTTCTATGACCAGACCTAGTCCAAACTCTTATCTCATTGGTCACTTCAATTAATCCCTGGAAGTTAGCTGCTGCTTTATGTAAACAGAGGAGATGATTGCATATAAATATACTGTGGGCAACGTATAGACCTTTAAAGACACTAGACAGTCTTATTTTGAGATTACAGCACCCAATTTGCAACAGGGTCAGCCATTTTGACTATACCAGTACTTTTCTTTCTTTTTTAATTTTTAAATATTTTTATATTTTTGAGAGAGAGAGAGAGAAAGAGAGAGAGGGGGCAGGTGAGTAGCAGAGAGAGAGGGAGACAGAATCTGAAGCAGCCTCCAGGCTCTGAGCCATCAGCATAGAACCCAATATGGGGCTGGAACTCACAGACCACGAGATCATGAGCTGAGGTGAACTGGATCAATTAACACTTAATGGACTGAACCACCCAGGGAACCCACTAGTACTTTTCTAATTGATAATCATTTTACTTGTGACTTCTGTCCCAGTTACATAGGATAAAATAAAAGGAAAATGGGTTGCTGTACCTAAATTAACTTGGGAGCAATCTTGCTGAAATGCATACACAGGCTAAAATGAAGAGTAGAAATAATGAAGTGTTTGAAAGCTAAGTTTCTGATTGTGTATCCAGCCTTCATTCACCTTCTGCAGTATGCCAATTTGATTTAGTTCAGGTTTATTGAATCTTAATTTGGGGAACGAATTTCTAGTTAAGAATCCAACATAATTGGCAAAGGCTGTTTACTTCTCTGACCTATTCCTGCTCATAATTTGTAGTAGTGGTTTTCCTTACTAGATTAGGATCATTTTGCAATATTTATGTACATCCCAGCTTGTTCTCGATAAGGTGTAAATAGACTTTCAGGAATATCAATTGAGGGAAAAATAAATATGGAGTGACCATCTTAAATATTTCTCTTGTCACAGTAAAGCTCTAGACAAAGGACAGTGGCTGCAAAAATGGTTATGTCATTTGGTACTTCCCTTTGACTCACTGCCTGTGGAGAATAACCTTGCAATATGACTAAGATGTCATGAAATAAAGTTTAGAAAGTTATTTGTTTAAAACACCAACTGGACAGTAAGCTGAAGGCCATAAACACAGATACCTGAAGAACAAATTTGCTTTTTGAATCAGAAGCCAGAGTCCAAATACAACAGGCCCTCTGAAGCATCTCTAATATTTACACAGTAATCTGATTTGGGAACCTTCTTGCTTTTCTCTTTTCCATTGATTTAGTCACCTACTGGCAACTTCATGAGCTCCAGAAGGGGTCAAGACCCCGTCCCCCTCTATCCCCCCTCCCCCCACATCCAAGCAATTTGTGCCGAAATCACAGAGAATCAAGATTGGAAAGACTTCTTGGTGCACCCAGTGCACTCCTAGGGAACTGGGGAGCAGACTGTTCACCATGATGTACTTTCTATTCCTCTGTGCAACCTGGGTTCATATTCCCCCTGGGAGGCTGGTTGAATCACCTTCTTGGAAAGAGTCATCATTTTGATAAACTTTCCTGCCAGGAAGTTTTGTTTTCAACCAACATTTTGTTTTCTTCATTTTTTGGTTAAATCTCCTTAGATTATTCTTTGTGGCCTGGTGGAAAAGGCTGATTTTCTTAATGGCTATCCATTAAGATAGATCTGAATTTAAATTTGGCATCATATTGGCTCCTCTGTGCCTCAAACTACTGGCATGCATTTCTTATGTAACACATTTTTTCCTTACTTTAATATTTGAGTATGGTTCTCTTGGTAATAAATTCCATTAGTCTTTTAAAAGAAATCCAAGCTTTCTTGAACTTGGTATTGCCAAAGCTATATGGGGTTATATTCTGGTTATTAATGAGGTGGCCTTTTCAACAACAGACGCTGTGACTGCTTCATTGCCTTGTCACATGCTGAGTGTCCCATACCTTCTGGACATCTCCATTATTATTTATCATAATAATTAACTATAATATTAATTATAATTATTAATAATTTAACTTCATTAATTAACTTCAGTAATTAATAATGAAGGATTCCAGATTTGCCTTTCATTTAGGATAATCTCTTCCATAAGACATTCCATAATAAAAGTTGATTCCTTTTCACTATCCACTTATTCTCAGGATAACAAATCACATTAGAAGAAGATCCATTACTTTTGGGAAAAGAAGAAAGTTTAAAGAGTAGAACATCTGACTTATAGAGAGCTCCCACTCTGTGCTAGACCCAAGGAATTGAGGAAATAATTCCTTGGCAGCTCCTAGGAACTGAGGATTCAGTGGTAAGATATACAGTCTCTCCTGTCATTTAGTCTTCTGAATCATTCAAGCTGGTTATTATTACCAACTTTCTCCCCATTATTCCACCTTATAAGTGATGAATTGAGCCACTGGTGTGAGACTATCTAGTTGCAGATGTTAGATTGGATTCTAGATCTGCCTTATTTCAGACCAAATTATATTATACCACCAGGTCAACAAAGCTGAAATGGGATATGGCTCTAACCTTTCATGAATGACATGTTTTCATCCATGCTATAATTTCCTTCATTTCCCACCTGCTTCCATATGTTTAGAGGTACCCCGAGTAATCAATGCACCCAGCTGCTCCCAGGTCCCTGGCCATTTTGTCATTCTTTGTACATTTCAGACTTCATCACAAAAGTAACACCAAAGGTTTGGGACGGTTGGGTGGCTCAGTCGGTTAAGTGTCTGACTTCGGCTAAGGTCATGATCTCATGGTTCATGGGTTTGAGCCCCACATTGGGTTCTGTGCTGACAGCTCAGAGCCTGGAACCTGTTTCAGATTCTGTGTGTGTGTCTCTCTCTGTCTCTCTCTCGCTCATGTTCTGTCTCAAAATAAATAAATAAACTATTAAAATTTTTTTTAAAAAGTAACATCAAATGTTTTCAAGGAAAACCACAGCAAGATTTGGAATTTATATATTAAGAATAAACTGCGCTTATACCCTTTGTTCATATGATTCAGAGGAACTAATTCTACCAACTCAAAAAGAGATATGGAATAGATACCATAGCTAGTAAGCACCAGACAGTGAATCTGAGTCTCTGGGTTCTCCATCTGGAGTGTGCGGCCAGGGAAAGTTTCTCTACTTCCCTTGTTAGATGAGGTGCTTTGATTATATTATTAATAATCATAGATCTTCTCCTGAGTAACTATCTGTCCCTGTATTCCTAGACCTGTATCCATAATACAGGAAGTGCAGTCCGAAAATTTTATTGAGGCCAATAGATTTGCCAACTAACAGGGAAGGAAAGAAAAAAAGTAAAACAAAAATAAGCATGGAAGAATAGTTGTTAACATTCTGGCACAACAGTAGGACTATATCCTTTGCATTTTCCTAGAGCTCCCTTCCACGGTACTTGAAGAAACAGCTATCATTCTTTCAGCCACTCTGGGATGAACCAAGAAAGAAACAGAAGAAAAAGGTATTGTTATTCCACTTTTGTTTGGGGTAAGAATAGCTTTTGAAAAAAGAACACTTCGGGAGTTTTGTTCATGTTGTTGTTTGTTTTGGTTTTGCTGATTTGTTTTTATTACCTTTGTCAATTTTGTCATTTTGTTATTGAGTTATTGTATGCTTTTATCATAAAAGGCATTGGGATGAATTTTGTGGGTCTTTTTTCAAATCATGGAACTAGTTGTAATTTAAACTCAAATTTCTCAAAATTGCGATGTGTTTCTGCCAACATAGCCAACTTTGATTCAGAATAAAAAAGATTAGACAAAGTTGGTAAAGCAGTCATGATTACAGGTAGACATTAGAGAGGAATCAACTTTGCTACCTTGCTTGAATGTTCAAGTCTTTCACATAAATCGCAAGAGGAAAATCTATATAGACCTAGGAAGGTTTAGCAGAAATTTGTTAGTGGGTACATGTGCTTCCTTTAAACTGTTTGTTTTTAGTTATCCTACAACATGGGACACCATTGGAAGGTTTGGCTGTATATGTACATATAGAAATACATACAAATACAAATTTATGTGTATGTCTGTCTTTATATCTAGACCTACATTTATTAGTGTATAAATTTATATATTCACAGTAAAAGAAAAGCTATTCCTGCAATAAAGGGCTCAAGCCAAATTTGTCACACAGTTGAGGGGCTTTTTGTAATTTGAATCATCCCTGAATGACCTGTGTACAAATTACAAAACCCTAAAGAGTTAAAAGTGTTTGTTTCACAGGAAATTGGAAGAAATTTATGTGCGCAAGTGAAGCTGAAAGGTCGAATGTGTGACTCACATCTATTGACAGATGGAATGAGCATAACATAAGCAGACAGTGACTAGAAAACAAGCCGGTTGTGTGAAAGTATTTTTAGAGACTAATTTCTACCCAGCTGTGTCATCTATGAATGGGAGAAGTTTGAGAAAGTTACCTAGGGGTGTTTGAGCTCAATCAAGTGAAAGTTAATGGTACTGATTTGGCTTAAATATTCACTTCAAACTTTGATGTACAAATGGAGATAGTTTTTGAATAATCAGGGATGTTAGATTGTTCTCTTATCAAAATGATATAATCCTATATATTAGGACCTATATATATTCTACATATTAGAATCCTATATATTACTGAGGAAGCCTGAGGTCAAGAGTCACTAAGTCATTCCTCCATTTGGAACAATACCAAAAGGTAGATACAGTATAAAAACAAGCTCTTCTGTCAACTAATATAATAGCTAAGTGTATGACTTCTCAAGTCAGACTTTGTGGTATGAGTTCCTGCTCAGCAATTTAGTAGATACACAATTTTGGAAACTTGCCCGTTTCTGTGCCTCAGTTCCCTTTCCTTATCTATAAAAGGTGAATAATAGTATATGTTTCTCTCAGGGTTGTTCACTAATGATCCTATCCCAAATGACATACTTCTTTCTAGGCCAAGGGTAAAAATCCATATTCTAATGCAGCTCAGCTTCTAGCTGAGGAAGGATAGATAATAAGCAAATGAAGACTATGTAAGGTAATGATCGATACTATGGAGAAAATAAAGCAGGTAAGTGCTTTATTTATTAAAAGTGCTATTTAGGGGGCTACTGCAATTTACAATCATCTTGAGGAACTGATACATGCTAGATCAAGTGATAGTCAAGTCCATGGGAATTAATATTTGCTTCTTTAGTGAGTGTATTTCAACCCCAAGGCAATAATAATTGATTAAAGGATGAGAACATAAAACCAAAATGCTCAAATCTATGTGAATTCCAGGAGTTGTACTGGAGATACTGAAAAGATTCTAGGAAACTTGAATCTAGAATAACTCATGCTGAATATTTTGGCAGCCACGTTAACAGCTTGCAGAACTTGAAAGTAAATGCAATATAGAGACAAACAGTCAAAAGTAGAGACTATACCTTATAATACCTTTTGAATTTCCACCTCAAGTCCTACCTACATTTTTTTCATTTTTTATTTTATAAGACAAGAGTTGCTCTTTATTGATTACTTTAATTCAAGTTGTGTTTTCTGTCATTTGCCACCAAAAAAGTCCTCACAAATGTAAGTGCAATGAGGGTTGACATAATTCTCTAGAAGATAGAATAAGCATCTCAATCTTGCCAAAGAGATAAGTGATATTACCTTTAAGTAAATGGATTTATTTTTCCAAATAAGTGGATCTATAGTTTGGGTGAAACTTCTCAGTTTTCCACCCTGGATCCCCCAAGTTATAGCAATAGTCATATTAACTTATAGCAGACTCTAAAATAAGAAAATATTTGCTAAAGGGGAACTAAAATTTCTAAGTCCAACACATTTGTTTTGGATAAGTAAATTGAGACTTAAAAAATGGAGAGATATAAAGGTACTTTGTGGCAAAATATACTTAGTCTCTCTTGATACCTAAGGTCCACAAATGCATTGCTCTTTCTTCTTTAGTATTAATTCTGCCTCCACTTTCTCCCATACTCACCCCCCCCCCTCCCATCACCGGAATGTATGATGGTATTCCCTTTGTTGAGTTCTATTTCTGTAGAAGCAGGAACTTTGAAGGGGTAACAAAATGAGTAACCACTGCCTTCACTATTGTTATTTGTCACTCTATGTTTTGTGGTATAGTCTTAGTTCTGACTTCACCACTAACGCACTTTTCCATGTGACCTCTTAATCTACTGGATTAGCAATCAGTTACACCTTCTTCTCTGTTATACTTTATGCAAGAGAAAGTTTTAAAAGTCCTGTGATTGCTCTTTGTTGCTGATTATGTGGTTTAGGAAACTCATCCTGTTTCTAAACAATATGATATTTAACTTTATTTCTTTTTTTAATGTTTATTTATTTTTGAGAGAGAGAGAGAGAGAACACAATTAGGGGAGGGGCAGAGAGAGGGAGCATAGAATCTGAAGCAGCTCCAGACTCTGAGCTGTCAGCACAGAGGCTGGCTCACAAACTGTGAAATCATGACCTAAGCCGAAGTCAGACTCAACTGACTGAGCCACCCACCCAGGTGCCCCTAACTCTACAGTTTTAAGGTACATGAGTCAAACAATCACATTAATTCTTAATCCTTTTGAATATGGCATGTGGTATGCTTGATAGAGAAGCAGCATGAAATACATTCATCTTGTGAAATTAATGAAAGGGAAACTCACTAAAATATAGCCAGGAGGATAGAAGGGAAAGTCTTAGAACTCAACACTCAATTGCAGCAAGAAATGTCAATTACAGACCCTAACAGAAGAATCAACAGGAAAGGATTATCGATTACAGGCCCCAACAGAGAAAGATATGCATTGCATCTCCTATATCAACTACCCTTCCAACTCAGCCAATGAGAAACTGTCATCACTCTTGACCCATGGTTTTCTCCAAAGGACTTTAGTTGAAAACACCTCCTCCTAACTTCCTCCTTATTCTACATAAAATAATGTCCCTCAACTTTGTTTGTTGGACTTGCCTATGGTATTGCCATAGCTTGCATGTTCTGAATTGCATTTCTCCATTATTTCCAAAGAAACTCATTTTTTTTACTGATAAAATAGCTTTTATTTTTAAGGTTAACAATCTCTTAATAGCTGTTTGTGTTTGCACATACTCAATAGCTTTGAGGCTCAGTTTCTTCATCTATACAGCAGAAATAATATCTTTCCTGTCAATCATCCATGGTTGCTATGAGTTCCCCCTCAAAAAAGAGATTATATATAAGATAGAGCTTGAGTGGGTCAATTGGTTAAGTATCCAAGTTCAGCTCAAGTCATGATCTCACAGTCTGTGAATTATAGCCCCATATCGGGTTCTGTGCTGATAGCTCAGAGCCTGGAACCTGCTTTGGATTCCAAGTCTTCCTCTCTCTCTCTGCCATTTCCACGCTCATGCTCTCTCTCTCTGTCTCTCAAAAATAAATATTAAAAAAAAATAAAAAGAAGAAGATAGAGTTTTCAATGCTAAGTAAACTCGGTGCTTCATTATTATTAATCACTGCAGAATTTCTTCCCACTGGTTTTGAAATGATGAGTGGTAAAAGAGTTCTTGATAAGCACCAGAATACCACAGTAGGACACTTTAGAGGTGCCAACTTGAAGGAAATCTCTGTACCTATGAATTTTTGATGAGAAAGCACCTTAGCATTTTTTTTTTTCAGTTGAGTTCCTCAGTGCTCTCACAAGTTGCTATGGAACGTAAGAGGAAGTCCAATAGTATAGTGCTCTAGGTTCTTCTATTTTCCTTTTATCCTGAGTAGTTCACTTTTATCTCTTTTTTTTTTTTTCAAAGGGATTTCCCCCCCCAAGACATAGTTCCAAGAAAGAGCTTTTGAATATTCTGCCTATACTGCCCTTCACCCCCAACTCCCCTCATACAACAGAGTTTGAAAATACAGAAGGGAGTCCACCTTCTTCAGCTAATAGATGATGAAACTGAGGTTCAAAGGAGATGAATGATGTTCCAATGTTACTCACCCCCGCTTCCAGTCAGGGGAAAATTAAGGATTAAAATGTAAATCCTAACTCTTTGATCTTAACCATCTTGTCACTCAGCCTCATCCTGTGACTGGGAAGATTTTCAAATTCAGCAGTGCTACTTTTTGTTTTGTTTCGTTTTCTTTGAAGGGACATGGTATGTGAGTTATACTATTCAATTGATCCCCAAAACTTATGGACTCAAATGATTCTCATTTTTATTGGTTAGTAGCTAGTTATTAGGCATGTTGAAGCCTCAACTGTAAATATATATTTAGGAAGCTCTTTACAACAGTAAAATTCAGAGACCACCTCTTATTTTCTGGATCATCATTTTTTTCTAATGTGTACAAAGACTAAAAATCAAACAGAATTTAATTTTTTATATTAAGCTTTTTTAAAAAAAATATTTCCCAATATCTCACTTGCAAAGTTACCACAGAATTTATTGCCCAGATGAGGACAGTTTTAAGAATTAGGAAAAACACAGTAATGACTCTAGGAATTCCAGTGTGTAAATTGGAACTCTTTCAGGCAAAGTGGGAATTATAACCACCCTGTTGATTACTCTCCTACAGATGTGTTTGAAATCAGTGAGGGTGAAATATCAGTGAATTGAACATGACTTTCAGTCATAAGTATTTAAGGACTGGTACTAACTACTTTACCACCATAGAAAGAATGGCAATAATAGCAGTAGTAGATTCAAAATTAAAGCACAAGAAGAAGTGTATTCACCCTTCCCCTCTCCTTCCTACCCTCTTTCTTACCTCCTCTCTCTCTTTCTTTACACACACACACACACACACACACACACACACCATTGCTTCAAGTATTTCCTCCCCATTTTGGACACAAACTCTGAAAGCAATTTATTCTTAAGGAGAAACAGGACTAATTTCTCATCAACAAAATTCTATCAAAGAACATCCTTGATAGAAACAATGTAATAGTTTAAACATGACTAAGATACACTTGACAATTTCCCCACACTTCCCCTTTCAAAGAGAAAACAAAACAAAACAAAGCTAAAAATTTTAAAGAATAAAAGATACCTGACCTAGATGAAGAAAGTATGGCCTCAAGACATTTTAATGTTTGTAGTTTTATAATGGTGATTTATAATCCAAGAATATGGATACTGCTTTGACTAAAATTTTGGTCCGTGGGCACCTGGGTGGTTCATTTGGTTAAGCATCTTGACTCTCAATTTCTTCTCAGGTCATGTTCTCATGGTTTGTGACTTCAAGCCCCACATTGGGCTCTGTGTTGAATTCTTGGGATTCTCTCTCTCTCTCCTCTCTCTCTCTCTCTCTCCCCCCCCATCTCTCCCTCCCTCCCTCCCTCCCCTGCATTCTCAAAATAAATAAATAAAATAAACTTTAAAAAAGTCTGGTCCATAGGATTAACACTTAATTTTCTGATACTGATTTATTTCACTTAAAGCAGTTTGTACTTTTATACAATAGAAACAGGGAAAAGGTGCTTATATAATTTCTTAGCCTATTACAATATATCTGCAGTGTCATTCTTGGTGGCCTTTGGTGACTACTTTGATACAAAATGTATGGAATAGGAAAATTTAACTGCACAAAAGGGAGAAAATACTTGAAATGTTGCAGAGGACTGCAATTTCCTCTTTCTTGCAGACGATTGCTCCCACCTGAGCTTCTCAATGCAAACTTCATGAGGGCAAGAAACTAACCTGTTTTGTTTATTATTGCATTTCCTAAGTCTGGCATGGTGCCTGGTATATAGTGGGCAGTCAGTATATATTTGATAAACACATGTAGTCATGAATGAATGATAATCATTATCTATTTCATATGTAATTTTTGTGGGTATTATTATTCCAAATGGATCTAGATTTGAGTTGATTTCATATTTACAAAACAACTCAACTTTCTAATATTTCAGAGGCATGGCCTTCCAGCTTATTGTACATCTCTTCTAATTGTAGGAGTTATTTAACTGGTAAATTTCAAACTAGGACACTCAGACTACACTTTTAAAACTGTTTTTCACGTGGGAAAAAAAAAGTCCACTGGGAACACTAAAACTATATATTGCATATATTGATAGCTCTTCACCTTAAACTCCGAACAAAATTCATTATGGGTCAGTGTGCCAAAACTCACCATAACATCCCCATCCCCACAAATCACTCTGTATAAATGCTTATACAGAGTATGTCTTATACTAGGCCAGAAAATGAGAGATCCAGTAGGGATAACCTTTTAGAAAACTAAAACAGGATCTGTTTTTTAATGATCTTTAGCCACTTTCAAAGAACTGCCTTTATCCTTCCTCCACTGCCTTCCTTTATACAGAGATGAAGAGAAGCAATGACTTATAGGTAGAAAACTTGGTTTTATCATCTAAACTTAAGGCACCTCAAATAGACATTGGATACTTTTAATAGTCTCTGTAGGTAAAAGAATCTAATGTATGTTAAAAGTAAAATAATTTTCACTGAAAACTACTAGCCTAATTTTATTAATTTATAAGCAACAATCTTTTTTAATTTTTTAAAGGTTTATTCATTTTTGAGAGAGAGAGAGACAGAGCACAAGTGGGGAAGGGGCAGAGAAAGAGGGAGATACCAAATCTGAAGCAGGCTTCATGCTCTGAGCTGTCAGCACAGAGCACCATGCAGGGCTTGAACTCACAAACCATGAGATCATGACCTGAACTGAAGTTGGTTGCTTAAACAACTGAGCCACCCAGGCATTCCTATAATCAACAATCTTATGTAATTCATCATCTTATTTAATTTTCTTTGTACACAATTGAGTTGTTTATGTAGAAGTCCCTTATTATATTTAGAGAAGTGACTTTCAAGATTTTTTGACTGAAAATCAGGAAGACAAACATTTAACTCATAGCCAAGTACATACAAACACATACAAATAAACTCAAAATGTATTAAAGACCCAAATGTAAGACCTGAAACCATAAAAATCCTTAAAGAGAATACAGGCAGTAATTTCCCTGACATCCACTGTAACAACATTTTTTAAGACATGTCTCCTAAGGCAAGAGAAACAAAAGCAAAAATAACCTATTGGAACTACACCAAAATAAAAAGCTTTTGCACAAAGGAAACAATCGACAAAATAGAAAAGGAACCTACTGAATAGAAGACGACATTAGCAAATGATAGATCAGATAAGGGGTTAATATCTAAAATATGTAAGGAACTGACACAACTCAACACTAAAATACACACAAACAATCTGATTAAAAAATGAGTAGAGGACATAAATAGATATTTTTTCAAGGAAGGCATAGATGGCCACCACACACATGAAAAGATGCTCAACACCACTCACCATCAGGGAAATACAAATCAAAGCCACAATGAGATACCACCTCACACCTGCCAGAATGGCTAGAATCAAAAAGACAAGAAATAATGAGCATTGGCAAGGATGTAGAGAAAGCATAGCCCCTGTGAATGGTTGGTGAGGATGTAAATTGGTTCAGCCATTGTGGAAAACAGTATGGAGGTTCTTCAAAAATTTAAAAATAGAAATAACATATGATCTAATAATTCTACTATTAGTATCTACTCAAAGAAAAAAACACTAATTCAAAAAGATATATGTGCCCCTGTTTATTGCAGTTTTACAATAGCTAAGGTATGGAAAGCAATTCAAGTGTCCAACAAGAGACTAAATGGATAAAGAAAATGTGGTTGTGCACGTGCGCACACACACACGCGTGCACACACACACAGGATGAAATATTATGCAACCATAGAAAGGATGAGATCTTCCCATCTGTGATAATAGGGATGGATCTATAGTGTTTCATGCTAAATGAAATAAGTCAGAGAAAGACAAAAAGCATGTGATTTCATTTATGTGTGGAAACTAAAAAAACAAATAAATAAGCAAACAAAAAGAATCAGACCTATAAATACAGAGAACAAATCAATGGTTTCCAGAAGGAAGGAGGTGGGAGGATAAGCAAGATGGATGAAAGGAAGTGGGAGGTACAGACTTCTAGTTATGGAACAGACAAGTCATGGGAATAAAAGGCACAGCATAGGGATATAGTCAATAATATTGTAATAGTGTTGTGTAGTGAGAGATCATAGCTCTACTTGTGAGCATAAAATAACCTATGAGGAAGTTGAATCATTATGTTGTATGCCTGAAACCAATGTAACATTGTATTCAACCATACCGTAATAATAGATAGATAGATAGATAGATAGATATGTAAAAAAAGAAGCAGAGTAAGTTTCTTGAAGCAACACATATGAAAAGCATTTTCATATTTTGTACTTTATTCTAACATGATATTCTAAATATTTAAAAATACAGCTTTTAAGTTTCTTTTTTTAAGGTTTTATTTATTTCTGAGAGAGAGAGAGACAGTGTGAGCAGGGAAAGGTCAGAGAAAGAGGGAGACACAGAATCTGAAACAGGATCCAGGCTCTGAGCTGGCTGTCAGGACAGAGCTGGATGCGGGGCTCGAACTCACGAACCATGAGATCATGACCTGAGCCGAAGTCGGACACTTAACCAACTGAGCGATCCAGGCACCCCATAGCGTTTAAGTTTCTATCTACTAAATTGGTTTATGTTCCACTAGTGAGTCATTAAAAGTGTGTTTAGAAGGGGCACCTGAGTGACTCCGTTGGGTTAGGCATCTGACTTTGGCTCTGGTCATGGTCTCACGGTTCGAGGGTTCTGGCCCCATGTCAGGCTCTGTGCTGACATTTAAGAACCTGGAGCCTGCTTCAGATTCTATGTCTCCCCCTCTCTCTGCCCATCTCCCAGTCATGCTCTTTCTCTTTGTCTCAAAAATAAAAAAACATTAAAAAAAGGACATTTAGAGAAATTTTCATGGCCACAATATAGAAATAATAATACATTGTTTTATATATTATATTAATGTATATTTATATATATATTACTATATATTACATATATTATCTTTTACTATTATTATCATTGGAGTCTTTCAGTCCAATAAAACAATAGAGTTCTACATAATGCTCATGAACAAAACAGATGATGAGAAATACAACTCTTTAAACTGTGATAGATTTTCCAATAGTACCATAACATATCTCATTCTCCATGTTCTTCTTACTCTATAATATTGACATTCCTCCTATTACAATATGAGGTCTCTGATCCTTCTATTCTGTGTAGGCTTATATCTATGGTGAGAGTGACACTATGAACTAGATCATATAAGGTGATACACTTTCCTCCTAGATGCTCACTTGCAGAATCCAGTCACCAGGCTCTAAAGAGGAAGAAAGATGGCATGGGAAGTCTACATGTAAGTGTGTTGGCTGACAGCTCCCAGTGTGGTCTGGTCAATAGCTGACACCAATGAATACTCCCGTGAGTGAGTAAGCTTTCACATGAGTCTAGCTTCGCTTTTGACCATTTCCCATCTTTGCGTCTTCCTAGCTGAAACCTCAGACATTGCCAAGCAAAGATAAGCCATCTGTGCTGTGCTTTCTCCAAATTCTTGACCCAAGGGATATATGAGCATAATAAAATTATTTTTGTTTTTATATAATTACATTTGGTTCTGTTTGTTATGCAGCAATAACTTACAGTAACAACTTCCAGTTCTATACTGTTTTCAAAATATTACATATTGACAATCTTTCTGAAATAATACTATTGAAGTATGTAAGAAAAGAATTACCATTTAAAACCACACTTTAGGACTAGACAATAGACGAACTGACTAAAGCTCATCATTAACTATAAAATATTTCTTTTTTAAAAAAAATTTTTAACATTTATTTATTTTTTTGAGAGACAGAGCATGATTGGGAGAGGGGCAGAGAGAGAGGGAGACACAGAATCTGAAGCAGGCTCCAGGCTCTGAGCCGTCAGCACAGAGCCCAACGTGGGGCTCAGACTCACAAACTGCAAGATCATGACCTGAGCTGAAGTCAGACGTTCAACTGACTGAGCCACTGAGGCGCCCCATAAAATATTTCTTTCTAAATGTTGTTCAATTTTCACTAGTTATCTTTGGAAAGACTTTATAGCTTTCCTGGAATAATTGAACTATAGAGACAATAGGACTCATATAATGTGTGGTGAAAGATTTAAAGTATAGCAAGTTTACTGCTAGAAATAAAATGTTTGTATTCCTAGTATGCACATCTAGGAAGAACAATTGGTTAAGTGAAAATCAAGAAACTGTGTCTATATAAACTTTGAAGCATAATCATTATCAATTTATTATTGTCTGTGTTTGTATGGTAGCTTAGATTGTGTCTGTCTAATTTGCAGTTATATACTTAGTAAATGACATAATAAATATTTATTGAATGAGGAAAATGCAGCCTGAAGCAACCCCTAAACTCCTCCTCCTTCTCCCCCAACACTAACTTGTTCCTGTAAAAAAAAAAAAAAAGTATAACATGGATGAAATGAAAGCTCAATTGTAAAAAATTAAAATGCCTAATCATTTTTATAAGTAATTCTAAAAAAAGCAGGATATCTTCTTTAAAAGAGAATAGGTTTCCAGGGTGCCTGGGTGGCTTAGTCGGTTAAGCGTCCGACTTTTGCTTAGGTCATGATCTCTCGGTTCGTGGGTTCAAGCCCCGCGTCGGGCTCTGTGCTGACTGCCAGCTCAGAGCCTGGAGCCTGTTTCAGTCTGTGATTCCCTCTTTCTCTGACCCTCCCCTGCTCACGCTGTCTCTCTCTCTCCTAGAAATAAATAAAACAAAAAAAAAATTTAAAAAACAAAGTGAATAGGTTTCCTTAATTATAGATGTATAAGTAAGGCCTTACTTTTTCACTAATTATTAGAATTATTTTTCTTTATGTTACTTTGCTGCATCTTTTCCCTCTCTATAAAGAATAATCATAAGCATATGTTTCACTTTGGCATCTATGTGTCCACAAGACAAAAATCATAGCTTAATCCTTGTGATTCTAGCATTTAAACAAAACGCTGTCACTTTATTTTTAAAACATCATAAATGTGATAGTAATTTTGTCTATAATGTATAAACAGTTTTAGAACATATAAAAATCAGAAAGTATTATATTTTATTACTCCAGTTTCTCTGTAGTCTCTGGTGTTTTCAACTCTTAATTCCCATATGCAAATATATTATACTTTTTCTTTATGTTGAAGAATATTTTTGAATATGACGGGAAATATGAAAACACAAGATGTTGCATTACAGAAATCCTCTATTTAAAGCATCTTTGTGGATTTAAACACTGTACTCAGTGTACAGTCTGTGTGTTAAAAAATTCTGTTTATAGGAACTGGACAAGGCTATTTTAACAACCACGTTTCCTTTTCTCTACTGTAAGTCTTTGAGATGCCCAACATTCAGTATCAAACTATCTTTGAAAAGGGATATGTCTACCTTACACCAGTTTGTTTTTTGAATTAATTTTCCAGACAATTTAATAGGAAGGCAGTCCTTTTAATAAGGACATATCATACCAGCTTGTTTAGCTCCTGATCCCTTTGGCTTAGGAGTTAAGGGGAGGGAAAAGATGGAAGGGAAGCTAGAAGAAAACTCAGACAACTAAGCTGTGGTTGTTGATTAAATAACTGTTTTTAAATGATTGGAGTCAAAATGTTTTACCTGGATAAGCATAGTTAAAAATCAATTTGCAAGTCAGCCCTTCAAACATTGCACGTTCAGATACACTCTGACCTAATGTGTAGCCATAACTTGCATGGCATTGTTAAATGGAGTAAACAGTCTCAAACATTAGTGAATACAGGGTTAGTGAATAATAATCTTTAAAATTATACAACATGAACATTCCACATATATTAGGAAGTAAATAGTGAAAATGTCGCTATGTTTCTAAAGGTCAAGGAGGAGGAAGATGAGGGGGACAGATGGAAGAAAGCACTTCGAATAGGGTAGGTAGAAGCTTCCACCCCAAAGAGAAAGTTTTAACTTCTCCCTAGATTGGGGAGGGGACAGATGATGAGGTGGTAGAGACTGGTGTCTTGCCCCAGCACCCCAGGTAAGGGAACGGCTGTGGGGCATCGGGTAAATAGAGAAGTATATACGAGGGTCATCTTAAAGCCAGCTTGAAGCAGCAGTTTTAAAGAGCTACATGTGTAGGACTGGCAGTTGACACAGCTTCACGGAGTTGTAGGAGCAGTTTTTAAAATGATAGCCTGTGCAGATTAAGGTTTCAGCCTCCTCCATATTTAAGTCCTTGCAGGTAGATAGCCCTCAAAATCCTCAAATTGGCATTACAGTATTTCACTGGTAAGAACTCTGAGGCAATTAAATCTAATTTAGAGAAAAAAAAGACCATGTTATCTCTTGCATCCTCTGACTGTGAACTAAGTTTCATACCTGCACACATGCACGTGCGCACACGCACACACACACGTACACATACACACAGCCCTCTGGAAACCCCTGACCTTAAGTAATTAAAAGATAGGTCATTATTAGTAATGAAGGTTCTTTAGAATATAAATGTAAAAAATTATTCCATCTCATAAATGTGGTCATTTTCCTACTGTGAATGATAGTTCATATTAGCCACCATAAAGCTATACATACATATTCCTTTAAATTCACTTTGATACAGTGTAAAGGACATTCTACTTTTCTCCAACTCAACTATCTGAAGGCAACTTGCTTATATAATTTCATTGTGCCAGAGAGCTACAAGCCCCACACAGGATGCCAAAATTCAGATTTAAATAATCATACCAAATCTACAAAAATATGATATTCTATGTCATACGTCATATAACATAAATATGTTTTTCAAACTCTAAATTAGAGAAACACCTAACTGCTTCTTTTGTTCTGTTCTTGATTATATGATCAACAAAATGCCATACATATAAATACAAAATTGTACCCTCTCTCTCTGGCCCTCCTCTGCTCACTCTGTCTTTCTCTCTCAGAAATGAATAAAACATTAAAAAAATTTTAAAACTGGGGTGCCTGGGTGCCTCAGTTGGTTAGGCAGATGACTTCGGCTCAGGTCATGATCTCACAATTTGTGATTTCGAACCCTGCGTCAGGTTCTATGATGACAGCTCAGAGCCTAGAGCCTGTTTCAGATTCTGTATCTTCCTCTCTCTCTCTGACCCTCCCTTGGTCATACTGTCTCTCTCTCTCTCAGAAATAAATAAAACATTAAAAATTTTAAATATGAGACTGTGATTTAATAAAAAATTATTCTACTTTCAAAGAGAATAAATTATTCTGCATATTTCCCAGTTGTTAACAATGCAGGGACCCATTTTATAAACATCAAAACTGGCATTTGTAGACCTGGCTCTTGACAACTCTTACTTTTTTTTTTTTTTAACATGTGCATTATTTGATAACTTGAGCTCTCTTTATGCACTCAGAATTAGAATTGGAATGTCCACAGATCAGCTCCTAAATGAACATTAGATCGTATTACATGTGGGTGTTTCTGGTTGATGAAATAATTTTTTAAGATATCTCTTTTTTTAAATGCTTATTCATTTTTGAGACAGGGAGAAAAAGTAGGGAAGGGGCAAAGAGAGGGGTATAGAGGATCTGAAACAGGTTCCACAATGACAGCAGTGAAGCTGATGTGAGGCTCAAGCTCATGAACCTTGAGATCATGACCTGAGCTAAAGTTGGACTCAACCAACTGAGCCACCCAGGTGTGCTTGGCCAACAAAATAATTTGATCAGTATCACCCTCTTTAGTTAGGGTGTCTGTAAATATTTAAAATGCTTGATTCATGTTTTTCCTTTAAAATTAAAATAAATAAATAAAAATGAAGAATAAGTGTTGAGGCTAGTGATAAAAGAGTAGATTTCCTTAGCTTATAAAAATATGGACAAGGGTAACAGGCAGAGAAGGACAAATATCATATGTTTGCACATATAGGAGGATTAGGAGGAACTTACCGGAGGACCAAGGGGGACAAGAAGGGGGGAAATGGTGGGGGAGAGGGAGAGAGGCAAACCATGAGAGACTCTTGTATGCTGAGAACAAACTGAGGACTGATGGGTGTCGGGGGGGAGGGGGGAGATGGGAATGGAGGAGGACACTTGTGGGGATGAGCACTGGGTGTTATATGGAAACCAACTTGACAATAAACTATTTGTAAAGAAAATACGGACAAGGGTAAAAATTGTTAGGCTTCCAGAAACAGATGATTATTTAGTCTCAAAGTCACTGAACTCAACCTGGTTGACATTTGAGGTATTTAATTTTGGAAACAAAAGAACAAATGAAAACACCTGTATGAAAAAATGTCACTAAAAATTGAAACCAAGGAGAGATTCTATATTTAATCCTATGTACATAGAAGTTCTCTACTAATGTGTAAGTCTCTTGCCTACTTGACTTAACACAAGCTTGTGAGACATGAGAAAGTAGAAGCTGCTAGCTTCTCAGTGTATCTGTCTTAAATTAACTTGCAGTGTAAACAGCATGGACTCTGAAGTCAAGAAAATATTTGGTTGCAAATCCTGACTTCTCTACTTGGCCATGCTGTCTTCCTTCTTCCTTTCTGCCTTTCTCAATATTACCCACTTTGAAGGGCTTCAGTATCATCTCCTATTTCATTTTTAAAACCCATCTTACAAACCCCCCCACACACACCATATACATATATATGCATATATTTATGTATATATTTCCCTCTTTGTTCCCAGCTTTATTGAGATATAATTGAATTATAACATTGTGTAATTTAAAAATGTACATGTATTGATTTAATATACTTACATATCAGGAAATGATTATCACCACAGTGTAAAGTAATACCTCCATCACGTCACATAACTACCATTTCTTTCTCTCTCTTTTTTCTTTCTTTTTTTTTCTTTTTTTGATGACCACATTTGTAATCTACTCTTTTGGCAACTTTCAAGTATATAATATAATGTTATTAAAATTACTATGATATACATTAGATCCTTAAAACTTATTTTATAACTGGCGGTTATACTCTTTGATCAAATATACATATATGATGCATAAACACAATGGGTTTTACCTTTGAATTGGGTCATACAATTTACCTTGGAGCAATATAGGTTTCAACTGCATGGGTCTGCAGTTTGTTTTTTTTTTTTAATGTCTATTTATTTTTGAGAGAGAGGGACAGAGAGACTGAATACAGGGGAGAGTCAGAGAGAGGAGACACAGCACAAAGCCAGATGTGGGGCTCAAACCCAAAGACTGCCAGATCATGACCTGAGCCAAAGTCAGACGTTTAACCAACTGAGCCACCCAGGTGCCCCTGTAGACCTTCTTAAAATAAATACAATACAGTACTGTAAATATATTTTCTCTTCTTTATAGTTATCTTAACATTTTCTTTTCTCTAACTTACTTTATTAATAACACAGTAAATACATATAATATACAAAATATATGCTAATTGACTGCTTCTGTTATCACTATAGCTTCAGGTCAACAGTAAAGTATTAATAGTTCTCTTTGCGGGGAATCAAAAGTTACATGTGAATTTTTGTCTGCATTGGGGGTTGTCACTGAAAACCCTGCTATTATTTAAGGGTCACCTGTATTTTAAAATGTTTATTGTTGAACCTCTTATATCTCTGTCTATATACTCACCTTGATTCTATCTTATAAACCCCTCTTTCATGGTTGAATTATCTTTGAAAGTTATAATATTTACATATATAAAGTTAATTTATCTTACCAAAGAGACTATTCTTTGGGGGCAGTGACTGTGTCTTGGCCAATGACTTCTTTTAGGCACATTGGCTGACTAATCCAGCATTAAACATGGAAGTTAAAGACTGAAGAGAGCTCTTTAGGGACCAGAGGACTTGCCTCAGGAGGCATAGGAAAGGGGTACACATTGTTAGTCACACAACAGTGGTGATGTGGTCAGATGGGCACAAGAATAATTCCAGCTATTTGTTATTGAGGAGTCCTCAGGGTTGTTCTCATCTTAGGTATGGTTTCTCCCCAATCTAGACATGAGCCTAAATAGCTCTGGAGAAAGAAAAGGAAGGCTGAGAGGAAATTTACACTTAAAATCTTTTTTTAAAAATCTTGAATTTTCTGGTTACTTATCCACAGAGCCAACATTTACAGGAGACACAGGTAGAAGTCCATTTCACCTGTACCATTTCTAGGAGAGCTGAACAAGGAGGCAGGAATGTGAGTTTAGATCTGCTTTTCAAATGACTCAGCCCCAGCCCTAGCCTTGGCTTTCATAGAGATGCTTGAGTGACTCATTTTTCTGGCACTGTCTTTGTTAACTCCTGGGATCAGAAGAAGTGTCCTGTTTACATAGCCTCACATATGGCTGCTCACTCAGTTTTTCATTTTGAAGGAAAGGGAAGATATTTGCCTCCATCCTTGCAACTGTTTGGTGGTTTTCATTGACAAGACAAACAATTTTGTTACGATACCCCTCCCACTCACCGTCTTACTCTCTTGTTGCCAACCAACAGACCCTTCCCTACAGCTTTTCCTGGTATCTCTCAAGGTAATTTTTTATTATTATTTTTAAAGTAAGTGTTGGGGCGCCTGGGCAGCTCAGTCAGTTGAGCATCCAACTTCAGCTCAGGTCATGATCTCATGGTTCCTGGGTTCAAGTCCCTCATCGGGCTCTGTGCTGACAGCTGGCGCAGAGCCTGGAGCCTGTTTCGGATTCTGTGTCTCCCTCTCTCTCTGACCCTCCCCTGCTCATGTTCTCTCTCTCTCTCTCTCTCTCTCTCAGAAATAAATAAAAACATTAAAAAAAATTAAAGTAAGTGCTGAAGACTTGGATTGTTTACATTGGTTCTTGTAGCCCATTTTTAGTATATAATCCTTTCCTAATATACAGGAGTGGATTTTAACACAATTTTCAATTCTTGCAGTTTGAGCAGCATCATTGTTTTTTCAGAAATGATTCTTAGGCTTCAATTCAGATGTCATCAACTTTGGACCTCCACTAAAGTGATACTCTGGGAATGAGTAATAGGCTTGCAGCATGGGGGTCTCTAAGGACAACATCAACAAAGAATCTAGTCAGAAAATAATTAGGATCCCTCCTCCGCCCCACCCCCTACAACCTGCTCTCCCTAAAGCATTCTGATTTTGCAGTCCCTTGCCCCCACACACGCCCTAACAGAATGAAACTGACAAGCAGGAAAGCACTCAGAAGCCCACCCACCTATATAGCTAACTGCGTCTAATCACTCCAGCTAGGTCTCATCTGACACTGGCCTTTGGGAACTTGGTCCCTATTGCAATGTCATTATTTGGGCCCCCTGTTGCAGTGTTTCCAAGGTAAAGAAAAGCTTTCTCTCTGATGCTTTGGACAAGCTGTCTTGATTCAGCAGGAGAAATCTGAAAATCGTGATGTTTGTGCACTTCCTAATCCATTATTCAAATCCATAGACACTCCTAGCATTTAGAGAGGAGCCTACTCCCTGCATCCTCTGGAGAGAATCACTCACTCAAGTGACTGATGTAAAAATCAATCCCTTCACTCTTTTTAAAAGATGTCATTTTTCCCCCTTCTGGCTTCCTTTGCATTCCAATGCTTGCCAACTGCAGTGAGTTAAAATATAATTTAAATAGCATGATGTGTTTGTGGCTATGGAATACCTTGACATTCTAAAATCCACTCCCCCGCACCCCACCACAGCCACCAATGGCCCTTTAATTAAAATGCAAACTGTTATGTTCTATCAGAATGAGAGAGTGCAAGTGTTAATGACAGACTGGTTTTAGCATTACAATCTGAGGAATAAAGCTACAAATGTGTGATCACACAACTCTAAACAACCCTGCACTGTAAAAGGAAAAGCACATTATTTATAAAAATGAGGTTTCTGCTTAATTAGGCTTCTCTGTGAAGGTAGCTCTTGGAGAATAGTAATGGCCAATTCTCATGTGACTGTCAGCATATTCTTATGTAGATAAATCACACACACATGCATGCACACACACATAGATTTGGCAATTGCTGGGATGATGGCTGTTACACTTTCAAAGGGTTAAACTATAAAAAAAAAAAAAAGAAAGGGGAAAACACAGTTAACACTCTTACCTAGCTGTGGAAAATACCACCTGCTAACTAATTTGAAATCAGGGTGGGTTTCTTTTCATGAATGTAGAATATGCCATCTCCAGCCCTCTCTCCAGGCCAGCTCCTGCAGGGGAAGCACCTGGGAGAATTCATGTTACATCATGCACACTCCTATTTAAGAACGTAAGCTTTCTTGACTCAGTTTCTCTTCCCATTAATCCTAGTCCCTTCATCCTGACCACTCCTTTTACTAGAAAAATTATGCTTTTCTAAATAAATAGAGAGTAAGATGGCAATGCCTTTGCAGGCCTTGCTGGTGCTTATGTGATTCATTTATTTATATTTTTATTAGGGTGACCAGCTTTTGCTGGAGGAGGAAGAGTATTGCCTTTTCAGCTAATAATATTTCCTTTTTATCCTTTGCTGCTGCTATCGTCTCCTGTTGAAATAATGAAATGTCTTGCTTTTACTCCACTGACAAGCACTACTCAGAGCTGGTCGGGAAGGGTAGATGCTTCCCCTAGCTCTGGGCAATTCCCAAAGGGAAGGAAAAGCTTGTATGTAATATTTATTTCCTGAGTACAGAGAGTTCAGTAGTTTGCTCTGCATTTCACACACAAGATTTTGTAGAGATGAGACAATCATATATTCTTGAGAAGAAAATGAAGACCAGATAAAATTCGAATGTCATAATTGTATTCATTTGATAAAAAGGCTACCTTGCAATGACTGAGAAGACTGAAATACAAATATACGTGTTGCCTGGTAAAATTAAAATGGGTATTGTGAGAATGTGCAAAGTGAGGGTGAATAAGTGTAAAAACAGATGCACACAGTCTTGTGTTTTATAACCTTTTATGCGTAATGGTCAGGATTTTGTTGCCTGCCCCTCCCCCACCAAAATATCAGCTGAATACCTGTCAGTTTGCTTAGTTAAATAGGTCTTGCTTATAAGCCAATGTGGATATATCATTATTTCTGTGATTTATTCTTTATTTAAACAGATAACTTAGAATGTTTCTTTTTCTTTATTATTTTTAAGTGTTTCATCCACTTGACTATTAGACCAACCTGAATATACTACAGAATTTTCTTTTTCTATCCCAGTATTTTCCCAAAGCATCCTTATTACTGTCTAATTGTGTGCCTGATTCTTATCTAACAGAGGTATTTTATACTAACCAAAAATCTAAAATATATGTGAGATATATCTCACACACACACACACTTCCCTTATGTTACCATGCTATACTATCTAACTGGCTTAAAAGAAAAAAAGTTGTGTACATTGTCAAATCACTTAGCTAGGTTTTTCTAGCAACTTCTTGTGGCTACTTTCTTAGAAATTTTGCAAGAACCCTCTCCTTCACCCAAATGTTCCTGTCTTTCTAGACATTTTGGGGAGATGAGCTATGTTCATTACTAATCATATTTTCCATATCAAAGTTTCATCTGTTTAAAAAAAGAAAACCAAGATAGCAAGACAAGGCCTTAGGGAAATTGACAACAAATATGAGTTGAAAATAAAAATTTAAACAATCACTTTAGAAATGGTTAAGCAGCTAAGTCTAACAATGGGGTAGAAAATGGGCAACCCTTAACCATAGAGAACAAATGGTTGGTAGAGAGATGTGTTGGGGGGTGGGGCTAGATAGGTAATGGGGATTAAGGAGGGCCCTTGTGATGAGCACTTGGTGTTGTATGTAGGTGATGAATCACTGAATTCTACTCCTGAAACCAACATGGCACTATATGTTAGCTAAAAAATTAAATTAAAAAAAAACAAGAAAGACAATGGGCAGTCTCATACCTTGCTGACAGGAATAAAAATTGCATTTCTGAGGAAAAATGTGGCAATACATTATCAGTATATTTGAACTTGTATATCCTTTGCCTCAGCAATTCCTCTTCTAGAAATCAGTCTTAAAGGGGGAAAGAAGCCTTTGGTATACAAAGAATCTTACTGTAGTTTACTTCTTGTAATAATAAAACAGTGAAAAGAAATTTAATGTCTAGTCATAGATAATTATTCAAATTGCTACAGTTCCACATAATATAACAGTGCCTAGCTTTTGAAAGTTATTCCATGAAAATATGTGATATAGAAAGATAAAGTAATTCTTACGTGAGAAAAACAGTGTTTGACATAACATTACTATTCAATACAGTTTTGTTAAGATAAAGGAATACATTAGAATAAAGAATGTGATTGAAATATAAATGAAAATAAAATTATACCAACGGTTATTTTTTCAATAATACATGTATGGACAAAACTAAAAAATATATTGCTGGTTAGGTGTGTCTGTATTTTCAAATTTCTAAATAAAAAATATTATAATCATAATATAAAAATGCTAAAAATTAACTGGTTGGAAAAAAACTAGTTGGGCATCAAAAATTTATAGATTAAGGTTAAGACATAATTATCTATTAATATAACACATTTGTCACATTTTTCATAAGTATACATGTAATTATTTATGCCATCTATTTTACTATGCCATCTAGTTTTAGAATATATTAACATACATTTAAAAATTTAATTTTAAAATAAACGAGGAAATGAAAAAAACATGTCATTTATTAACACATGACCTAATTAACTGAATATTGTAGGCACTCCACAATTATTACATAGTTTTACACATATATTTATTTATTTAAAAATTTTTAACATTTATTTATTTTTGAGAGAGACAGAATGTAAGTAGGGAAGGAGTAGAGAGAAAGGCACAACATCTGAAGCAGGCTTCAGGCTATGAGCTGTCAACACAGAGCCCTAAGCAGGGCTCGAACTCATAAACCGTAAGATCATGACCTCAGCTGAAGTCGGACGCTTAACCGACTGACCCACCCAGGCTCTGCTGCATATTTTTAAATTGAAAATAAATTTCTAAGTCCCCTGTCCTCTGAAAGAAGTAGCTGTACAAGTTTTTAATTTCCTTGATCTATTTTCTTTTTACTCAAATAACTATGAGTATATTTTTCAAGCATGGCTCCTTTGCATCTCAATGGCTTAGTAGTTACTATCCTAAGCCAGGAGACAATCACATGCACGACATAAAATCTGATGGACCCAGCTGAATTAGGAAAACCGTATCCCATTTAATGTTTTGGGGAATGTAGTTAATCTGCGGATAATGTGGGAATATGGTGAGGGAGGAGACTAAAGGAGGACCAGGAAGTGTGACATCATGTAGCTATAAGTAAGCAATGGCCCTTCTGAATTTGTCTTTTTTTTAGTTTAATGTTTTAGTTTTATTTATTTCTGAGAGAGAGACAGAGAGAGAGAAAGAGAGAGCATGAGCAGGGGAGGGTCAGAGAGAGAGAAAGAGGGAGATACAGAATCTGAAACAGGCTCCAGACTCTGAGCTGGCTGTCAGCACAGATCCCAATGCAGGGCTCGAACCCACGAACCGTAAGATCATGACCTCAGCCAAAGTCATCTGCTTAACCAACTGAGGCACCCAGGAGCCAATGAGTTTGGATCTTATTATGAAATTAATGAGTTTTAAGCTTCAGGGTGATAAGATCATGTTTATGTTCTAGGAATATCATTCTTGCTACAGCAAGGAGAAACCTTTGATGACTGAAATGAGGGAAATCTGTGAAGCTATTAAATAAATATAACTTAGAAATGATGGGGCCCATTTAAGGCAATATGGATGGAGGGAAGGATACAGACTTAAAAGAAGTCGAAAGAGGTATAATGATTTGTGTTAATATCCTTTTTATGTGAGGTGAAGTTTAGTAACGATTGCCGGCTTTCTGGCTTAGGTAAAGGGGAAAAAATTTCCATAGTCCGTTTTATAAATATGATTTTAAGATGACTTACAGTTAGATATCTTCTTGATTTTCTATTACATTTTCTGCTAATACCAAGAGGTATGTTAAGTCCACTCTCTACTTTTCCCATAGGGAAAGCAAGCGCTTGGCCAACCAGGTCCATAATATTTGTGCTTCGTAAAATGTTTGGGACATCAGTGCTTCTGAAAAAGTATTTGATTTACCTAATTCATCTTCCCATGGTAACGACTCAAAAGTTTACCTGATTCCCTCAAGTTCCTAGCCCAGAATTTCTCAAAATGGTTTACAAATAATGCAAGTTTCACAAATGTTTTGCAACATTAAAGTTCCATGGCAAAATAAGTTTGAGAAACAGGTCATACACAGTGAAATACAGTGACATACATAATAACTTCAAAAGACATTGCTATGTTATAAATATAGGCTTCTTCCAGTGTTTCTCAGACTTGTCCTAGTGGTTATGTTTATATGTATGTATGTATGTTTGTGTGTATAAATATGCATAAAGTGCGTGTATCAGCCAAGGTTCTCTAGAAAGAACCTATTCTAGAGAAATAGAACCAGTAGGTAGGGTGTGTGTGTGTGTGTGTGTGTGTGTGTGTGTGTGTGTGTGTGTGTGTGTTTAGGGTGAGGGTGTCTGTGTGGGGAGAAAGAGAGAGAAAGATTTTAAGGAACTGACTCACTCAATTGTGGGGCTGCAAGTCCAAATTTGCAGGGCAGTCTGGCAGACAAGAAACTCAGGCAGGATTTGTTGTAGTCTATAGGCAGAATTCCTTGTAATCTGTGAAACTGGATTCTGCTCTTAAGGCTTCAAGCGATTGAATGAGATCCACCCACATTATTGAAAGTAATCTTCATTACTTATAGTCAACTGAATATAAATGTTAATCACTTTAAATACTACCTTCACAGTAACATCTAGACAAATAACCATTACAGTATTATAAATGTATACATTTATGCCTACTTTGTGGAAAGTAATATTTTGTAGAGCATAATTTGAAAAATATGATTCAAACCTAATTGCGCCTTGATTGCAAAAGTTAGCTTTAGAGGCGCCTGGGTGGCTCAGTCCATTGAGCATCCGACTTTGGCTCAGGTCATAATCTCACGGTTCGGGAGTTCAAGTCCCGCCTTAGGCTCTGTGCTCGACAGCTCAGAGCCTGGAGCCTGCTTCAGATTCTGTGTCTCCTTCTCTCTCTGCCCCTCCCCCACTCATGCTCTGTTCTCACTCTGTCTCTTAAAAATAAATAAATGTAAAAAATTTTTTTTAAGTTAGTTTTAAAAAAAAAGTCAGTCTTACTCAGATCAAGGCTTGCAATAGAAAATTTTTTAGTTTCCTTGTTAAATTCAAACCATTTCTCTGTATTTATATTCTCACTTGTCTTTTATACATATCTCTTATAACTCACACTTTCTTTTCCCCCTCTTTGGAAATTTCCATAGAAAGTCACCAGGTCTACTTTGAAAAAAATGACCTACTACAAACTCTTCTATAATCAAGTAATTATCTTTTTTTAAGTTTATTCAACTATTTCATGAGAGAGAGAGAGAGAGAGGAAGAGAGAGGATGAGAGAGAGAAAAGAGGAGGGGGGGAAGAGAGAGAATCCAAAACAGAATCAGCACAGAACCCCATGTGGGGTTCAAACTCACAAACCATGAGATCATGACCTGTGCCAAAACTGAGAGTCCAGCACTTAACCAACTGAGCCATCCAGGCATCCCCTTTTATTTCATTTCTAATATCTCCTTGTAAATATCTTGGGTATTGAATCTTTAGACAAAAATTTTAATGGGAAAATAATACTGTGTTTCTAACCTAAGTAAGTTTCCCAAATAATACTAAAACAGTCTTAAACACCAGGAATTTGGCATAAAGTACATTTATAAGGCCAATTATCAAATTATTTAATATTTAATTAAATCTGTTCTGTAAGTTACAATATTGTAGAGTATCTGGTACATTCTCCTCCCCCCACCATTTGATAATATTTAAGGAATTAAAAGATACTTAGGTAAATAAACAATGACATAATACAAAAGATATGAAAATAATTATAGAGATTGGAACTGGTTGGTGGTGTCCCTAGACCTGCACAAGAAAACACTTAGGACCCCTGAGGAGCTAAATCTTAAGAGAAAAAGTGGGAGAAATAATAGCAATAATGCAAGCACATTAAACAATGGAACAGGAGATGATACCCGATGGGAATCAACAACTGTGTTATGACTGCAGAAGACTTAATATCCTCCTGCATGAACTTAAGGGCAACTGAAATATTTTTTCTACTGTGACCACGTGAGTCTGTTTGAGCTGATTTTCATTTCAGATACTCAATAAAAACTTGCAAGTATTTGTAGTGAATTTTTAAAAAAAATATTGAGGTTTATCTGTATGAGACTAAAACTTGGGTTTCCCAAACATGAGTCTTAACAAGACATCTTAGTCACTGTGAGTTTTGGAGCAAAATCTGGTCCTTAGTTCTTCATGTATAAAATAAGAATAGCAAGGATTCTACCAAGAAGATCCCCTTTAGTATATGAACAATGAAATACTGTTCTTCAAATATTTTCCACTTAAATAATTCACTTCCTCTTCTCAGGTTTTGGTTTTCTTATCAATGACAAGTAAGAATGTGATCTCTAAGACTTGTACTAGTTCCAGAAGTCCAGGAGAATAGCACACAGAGGTAAATCTTGATGAGGATAGATTAGAGAAACCTTTCACAATATCAGGAGATAATTTTGACAATAGTAACCAGAAGTGGGAGGAGGATGGGGGACACAACTGGAGGATGGGGGATGCTACTGACATCTAGTGGATAGAAAACACGGATGCTGCTAAACAGCCTACAGTGTGCAGAGCAGTCTCCACAACACTATCCAGCCCCAAATGTCAGTAGTGCCAAGACTGAGAAACCCCAGTTAGAGGGCTCTTGACAGAGAATGTTGATAATGTCAAGGGCAAGTTTTATTTTACAAATATGTGATTAATTTTTATTGACATAGTTTACAAGTACAAAAAGATGAATGAATCTTGATTTCAGTCCAAGTTCAGCTTGTTTACAGGCTTTCTCTTTTAACATCAAAGTTTTACTATCTGCCACCAAGAAGGCTGGTGGTGGCATGCTAAGAGGCATTAACTGAATCTTCTTTATGTTATTAAATAAATGAAGTAGATGGAAACCAACAAAGCAGAAAATGATTTTAAATGTAAATGCCAATGTGCTTAATGATCTGGGAAAACAAGTTCAATTGGAGCTTGTCAGATGAAAGTTATTCTGCTGGTTGACCTGTCCATAAACACAGAGGCTGAGAGACTGTGATAGGCTGGCCAAACATGAACACTAGCTGAGAAATGACTTAATTAGATGAGGGAAGGGAAATCCTGAGTAATGAATCCTTAAAGTGATGAAAATGGTCTGTTCATTTGCTGGTCTGGGGAGCAACCATGGAGTTACTCTAAGAATTCGTTTGCAACCTGTACTGGCTCTGTTATGTGTTTCTGGCACAATGTTAGAGAAAGCATTAGGTCAGAAGACAAAAGACCTGGTTTGAATTCCTGCTTCACGACTGACCAGCTTCATTTCCCTCAATGGAAAATGAGGTTAATAATGTGTCATGCATACAAGGTATTATAAATATTAAATTATACGATAGTAAAATGCTTAGCACTTCTCATGTTTATAGCACCTAAATAAGAGTTAAATAAATATCATCTCAAGTATACCAGACACATAATGAACATTAGTCCCACCCTCCTTTTTCACAAACTCTATTCCCTCAGGTTTCAAATTATTAATTTAAGATTTTCCAATATGACTAAAGTCTTCTAAATTATGCTGTAATAAGTGATTCACCAAAATATGGTCATCACTAGTTGTTTTTAAAAATTTAATTTATAGAGGAGTATTAGCACTTTGCTCATCTACTGTGCATTGAAAATATTCTTATTAAATAAATGAAAAATAAAAGTTTTCTAAATTCAGTTCTGTGTAGGCTCAGGAACATGGTCATATACCACTGTACTGGCCTAGTGGAAAAAGCATAGGCTTTAAAGTTCTACAGACAAAATGTCAAATACAGATCCACATTTAATTAACTTTGATTATTGATCAAATTCTTTATTTTCTTCAAACTTTTTATTCATAAATTTTAGATAACAACTCTTTCATAGTGTAATTTTAAAATCTATATTAGGTAAAGTATTTAGAGTGTTTAGTACAGTGGTAAACAGAAAAGAGATTCTAAATTAGCTTGTTTTCTCTCATTAATTGCTGTGAGAAATACAATGAGACTGTATATATATTATATATATGGAAATATATGAGACATATATATTCCACATATATCTCATATGTGGAAAATATGATACATTATATAATATATGTGTGTATATATACATCACAATGATGTGTATATATATATGTATATATGTATACACAATGTGTGTGTGTATGTATATGTATATATGTATACACAATGTGTGTGTATGTATATATATATATGTATATGTCATTGTATTACCCCAACAAGACCATCTATATATATATAAACTTTTCACATTGTAGTTGGATATTTTAGCATCCTATTGACCCAGAGAAGCATGTTCAGTTTTGTTTAAAATTGTTTTCTCTTAACCTTTTATTCACTTTATAATACAAGAATGATTATGATTTTTTTCTTCTTGAGACTTGTTAAAACAAACATGGAACTAAATAAAGAAAAAGAGAAGTAAGCAAGTAAAGCCATGTATAAACCAGTATATATCCTTCAAGGGGACATAGGAGAAGAATTCAAAATTTCTAAAACAAATGAGGAAGTGAAAATATGGGGAGAAGATTTTATATGTTTGCATTATATTTACTGAGCATCTTAACACATCAGTTTAGCCAGAGAAAAAAGAAAACGTGATTTGTTTTAGACAATAACAACCAAACATTAAAATATTGAACCATTAGAAACTAGAGACAGTTTGCAAGGAGCCAGTTGTCATACTCTGGCCAACAGGAGAGTATAAAGCAGATGATGGAACATTTGCTATGTATTTTTAGTGGGGGAAGGCATTAACCATGCCAGAGGAGACCTAAAATGCCTCAACTGTAAATGGATCAGGTTTTGTTATCTCCCTCTTTCTTTCTTTTTCTCTCTTTCCCACCCCCTTTCTTTTCTAGTCTGAATTTGGGGAAAAGGTACACAATCTGTTCCAACATCTGTCACTGTTTCCCCTTTGTTCATTGTTTTCCTGTTTTCTTTTAACCTTTTGAGCTCTAAATCAGTTTTTGTATTCTTTCTCAATTCTGAGCATAATCTATTATTAACCCACCCAATTTATGTTAAAGAACAAAGCCTCAGAAGGATGTCTTTATTTCTTATCACTTCTATTTTTTTCTTTCATAGTTTATTGTCAAATTGGTTTCCGTATAACACCCAGTGCTCACCTCAACAAGTGCCCTCCTCCATGTACACCATCCCCCTTCCCCTCTCCCCCACCCCTATCAGCCCTCAGTTTGTTCTCAGTATTCAAGAGTCTCTCATGGCTTGCCTCCCTCCCTCTCCCCAACTATTGTTTATCCTTCTCCTCCCCCATGGTCCTCTGTTAAGTTTCTCCTGATCCACTTATAAATGAAAACTTCTATTAAGACACACTGGGAATGAGATGGAGTAAGAATGGTTGTGCTTCAAATCACCAAAGAGAATTACATGGATTTTAGAGTCAAACAACTCTGTTGAAAATCCTGGCTTTATCACTTAATAGCTATGTAATTTAAGCAACTTTCTTAGCCAACCTGAGATTTTGTTTATCAGACATCAAGTGTCAATAGTTTTTATTTCTCAATTTTATTATAAAGAATAAAATGAATGGACTTCTGAGGAAGATGGCAAAATAGGAGTATCCTAAACTCAACTTGGCCCACATTGGTGTAAATAGCCCAGAAAAATGAACTGAATACTAGCAGAACATATTCTCCACAGCTAAACATAGAGAAGAGGCCACATATAAGAGGGTAGAAAGTGTGGAGATGAGAGCAGGAAAAAAATGATCTGTGAAACTGCAGGAGGGCCACCACAGGCATGAAGAAGAGAGAGGAGCAGATCCACAATGGACACCCCAGGTACAGGGGACCCACACTGGGAAGATGGTTCCCCATAACATCTGGCTTTGGAAACCAGAGAGGTTAACTTCTTGAGTTCTTACAATCAGTTTTACTTAGCTCCTGTAACTTTGAAAATCAGCAGACGTGGCTCTGGGAGAGCCATAAGGTAAGAAGAATCTGAGTCCCCACCCTTAAGGGACAGTACAACAAACAGCCCCACAGAGATCATAGCATAGAGGTAACAGTTTGAAAAATGCCTGGGGTATACTGGAGAAAGATTTGCTTACTAATCTCAGAGTGTGTACTGGAGGGGCGGGGATCTTTGAGAAACTTCTCCAAGGAAAGGAGCTGGCAGGCTCAAATTCCCTCCCTAACCCCCGAGCCTAGATACATGGACACATGGACATCTGTAGGAACCTGTACTGTCCCAACATTCTCAGCACACCCTGCCCCCATGCTTTTCTGTGGACTTGTCCCCTCCAACCCTGCATTGGTAGCTTTCCAAATCAATGCCAGGTCTCTTTCCACAGCAGACCTGAGCAAATTTTGCTAATACTACAAGTCCCAGTCCCACACTTTTCTGCAGACTCAACTTCTCCAACTCAGCCTCAACAGGAGTACATCCAAAGTGGTTGACAGTTAGTTCCTGTGCAAGCAGCCCTGACAGGGGTCAGCACCACTCCAAAGAGACTCCTGCACCAGAAAACTAGTTCAACTGCAGCCTCAGCAGGGGGCTAGGGGCAGACATCTGGTCTGGATACAGGTTCTGCCCACCAATGAAAGCTTCCTAGGGGACGACACAGGTTGAGTGCCTTGCAGTTCGGTGTAATCACAGTTCTGTTAAATGCTTGATCTGACCCAATTGAAGCCCAAAGTGGCCCCAGAGAAGCTTGTTAAGAAGACAGAGGCCAAACCATGCCCACCACAGACAAAGAGATCCATTGCAGATGACTGAATTGAAGGCAAGTGCAGCACAACCACAATAGTAGGACACTTGCAAGATACAGGAAACATCCCTGAAGTGCTAGGTTCTGATTAACAGGGAACACTGCACTGCAGGACACCACAGGAACTCTTCTTCATAAGGCTACTACTTTCAGAAGTTGGAAATGTAGCTGGCTTTTCTAACATATATAAACAGACACAGAGATTTAGACAAAATGAGGAGACAGAGTAATATGCCCAAATGGAAGAAGAGGACAAAATCACAGCAAGAGAGCTAGATGAAATGGATATATATAATATGCCTGAAAGATAGTTCAAAGTAATGGACATAAAGATACTCACTGGACTTGAGAAAAGAGTGGAGGATCTCATTGAGACCCTCACCAAATAGATAAAGAATATAAAAAGAACCAATCAGAGATGAAAAACTCAATAATTAAAATTAAAAATATACTAGAGGAATAAATAATAGACTAGAAGAAGTAAAAGAACAACACCACCAATCAGTGACTTGGAGGAGAGAGTCATCGAAAGCAAGCAAGCAAGCTAAACAGGAGAAAGAAAAAATTAATAAAGAATGATAATAGATTAAGGGAACTCAGAAACACCATCAAGTGTAATAACATTCACATTATAAGCTTTCCAGAAGGAAAATAAAAAAGGGGTACAAAATTTATTTTAATAAATAATAACTGAAAACTTCCCAAACCTTGGGACATAAATAGAAATTCAGACCCCAAGAGAAAGAGATTTCCCAACGAAATTCACTCAAGGTGGTCCATATCAAGACACACAATAATTAGAAGTCAAAAAGTAGTCATAAAAAGATAATTTTAAAGCAGCAAGACAGGAGAAAACCATTACATACAAGGGCAACTCCATAAGTCTATCAACTGATTTTCCAGGAAAACTTTGCAGTCCAGAAAAAGTAACATGATATATTCAAAATGTTGGGGAGGGGAAGCCCCAAATATTTGCAACCAAGAATACTCCATCCAGCAAAGCTATAATTCAGAAAAGAAAGACAAAGAGTTTTCAACAAGCAAAAGTTCATAACCACAAAACCAGCCTTTCAAAAAATGTTAAAGAGGACTCTGAGTAGAAAAGAAAGACCACAAACATGAGTAAGAAAAGTGGGAAGCAAAAAGGCTGTAAAATCAAGTGTATCTATAAAAATACTCAAGGGATTCACAAAATAAAAGGATATAAATAATGACATTATATACTTAAAATGTGGAGGAGAGAGGAGTAAAATTTTAGTGATTTTAGAATTGGTTCAAACTTAAGTGACAATCAATTTAATGTAGACTATGATATGTACCAGATGTTATATGTAAACCTAACAATAACCATAAATCAAAAACCCAGTGATAGATATGCAAAAAGTAAAGAAAAGGAATCCAAACAAATCACTAAAGAAATCCAGTAAACCATGAGAGAGCAAAACATAGAGAAAGATAAAACAACCATAAAAAAGTAACAAAATGATAATGTGAACATACCTATCAGTAATTACTTTAAATGTAAATGGATTAAATACTCCAATCAAAAGTATTTTTTGGAGGACCCATAACGGAAGACCCATCTGTATGCTGCCTACAAAAGACTCATATCAACATAAAGATGCAGATTAAAAGTTAAGGGATGAAAAACACTTATCATACAAATGAAAGTGAACAGAAAGCTTTGGTAGAGATACTTATATTGGACAAAATAGACTTCAAAACAGAAATTGAAATAAAGGACAAAGAAGGACACTGTACAATCATAAAGGAGGAAAAACAAGTAGAACAATTGTAAATATTTATGTACCCAACATAAAGGAATCCAAATACATAAAGCACCTATTAACAAACATAAATGAAGTAATCCATAGAAAAACAATGATAGTAGAGGAGTTTAACCCTCCACTTACATCAATGGATAGATCACCCAAACAGAAAACCAACAAAGAAACAGTGGCTTTGAATGACACATTGGATCAGATTGATCTAACAGACATATACAGAACTTTCCATTCTGTTTTAAAACAGAGGCATACACATCATTTTCAAGTGCACATAGAACATTCTCCAGAATAAATCATGTTAGACCATAAAATAAATCTCAAGAAATTCAAAAAGACTGAAGTCATACAATGTATCTTTTCTGACCACAACACTATGAAACTAGAAATCAACCACGATAAAAAAATCTGGAACCAACACAAGTACACAGAGTTTTAAAAAAATGTTACTAAACAAAGGATAGGTCAACAAAGAAAAAAAAAACAAAATTTAAAGAATATATGGAGACAAATTAAAATGAAAACACAGTGGTCCAAAATCTTTGGTATGTAGTAAAAGTGGTTCTAAGAGGGAAGTTTATAGCAATACAGGCCTACATTAAGAAGCAAGTAAAATAAAGCAGGAAACAACCTCCTTGACCTCCACCGCAGCAACTTCTTACTTGACACATCCCCAAAAGCAAGGGAATCAAGAGCAAAAATAAACTGTTGGGACCTCCTCAAGATTAAAAGCTTCTGCACAGCCAAGGAAACAACCCAGAAAATTAATAGGCAACCAACGGAATGGGAAAAGATAGTTGCAAATGACATATCAGATAAAGGGTTGATATCCAGAATCTACAAGGAACTCACCAAACTACACGCCCGAAAAACAAACAACCCAGTGAAGAAATGGGCAGAAGATATGAACAGACACATCTCCAAAGAGGACATCCAGATGGCCAACAGACACATGAAACGATGCTCAGCATCCCTCCTCATCAGGGAAATACAAATCAAAACCACACTGAGATACCACCTCACGCCAGTCAGAGTGGCTAAAATGAGCCAATCAGAGAACTCTAGATGCTGGCGAGGATGTGGAGAAACGGGCACCCTCCTACACTGTTGGTGGGAATGTAAACTGGTACAGCCCCTCTGGAAAACAGTGTGGAGGTTCCTAAGGAAACTAACAATAGAACTCCCCTATGACCCAGCAATAGCACTGCTAGGAATTTACCCAAGGGATACAGAAATGCTGAGGCATAGGAGCACATGGACCCCAATGTTCATAGCAGCACTCTCCACAATAGCTAAAACCTGGAAAGAGCCTAAGTGTCCATCAACAGATGAATGGATCAAGAAGATGTGGTTTATCTATACCATGGAATACTACATGGCAATGAGAAACAATGAAATCTGGCCATGTGTAGCAACATGGATGGACCTTGAGGTGTTATGCTGAGCGAAATAAGTCAGGCAGAGAAGGACAAATATCATATGTGTGCACGTATAGGAGGATTAGGAGGAACTTAACAGAGGACCAAGGGGGAGAAGAAGGGTGGAAATGGTGGGGGAAAGGAGAGAGGCAAACCATGAGAGACTCTTGAATGCTGACAAAAACTGAGGACTGCTGGATGTGGGGGGGAGGAGGGGTGGGCATGGAGGAGGGCACTTGTGGGGATGAGCACTGGGTGTTATGTGGAAACTAATTTGACAATAAACTATTTGTAAAAAAAAAAAATAGAAGCAAGTAAAATATCAAAAAAACAACCTAATCTTACACCTAAAGAATATATAAAAAGAACAAATAAAAAACAAAACTAGTAACAGGAAGGAAATAATTAATATTAAACTAGAAATTAATGAAATAGAAACAAAACAGAACAAAATAAACAAACAAAAAAGCAATAGAACAGATCAATGAAACCAGGAGGATTTTCTTTGAGAAGATCAACAACATTGATAAACCTTTCGCCAAACTCATCAAGAGAAAAAAAGAAAAGGAAAGAGAGAGGACTCTAATAAACAAAGTGAAATGAAAGGAGAAATAACAAACACTATAGAAATACAATTATAAGAGAATATTATGAAAAAACTATATGGCAACAAGGTAGACAACCTAGAATAAATGGATAAATTCCTAAAAACAAATAACCTCCCCAAACTGAATCAGGAACAAACAGAAAGTTTGAGCATACTGATTAACAGCAATGAAATTGAATCAGTAATAAAAAAAAAAAATCCCCAAAACTAAAGGCTAGGACCAGATGGCCTCACAGCTGAATTCTACCAATAGTTAAAGAAGACTTAATATGTATTATTCTCAAACTATTCCAAAATATAGAAGAGGGAGCTAAGCTTCTAAATTAATTCTCTGGGGCCAGCATTACTGTGATACCAAAAACAGACAAAGACACTACAAAAAAAGAGAACGACAGGCCAATACCTCTGACACACATAGATGAAAAAATCCTTCACAAAACATTAGTAAACCAAATCCAACAATTCATTAAAAAATTATTGACCATGATCAAGTGGAATTTATTCCTGTGATGCAAGGATGGTTCAGTATTTGCAAATTAATCAACGTGATACATCACAACAAGAAGATAAAGGGTAAAAACCATATGATCATTTCAATAGATGCAGAAAAAGCATTTGACAAGGTACAACATCGATTTATGATAGAAACTCTCAGGGAAATACAAATCAAAACCACACTGAGATACCACCTCACGCCGGTCAGAGTGGCTAAAATGAGCCAATCAGAGAACTCTAGATGCTGGCGAGGATGTGGAGAAATGGGCACCCTCCTACACTGTTGGTGGGAATGTAAACTGGTACAGCCCCTCTGGAAAACAGTGTGGAGGTTCCTCAGGAAACTAACAATAGAACTCCCCTATGACCCAGCAATAGCACTGCTAGGAATTTACCCAAGGGATAGAGAAATGCTGATGCATAGGAGCACATGTACCCCAATGTTCATAGCAGCACTCTCCACAATAGCTAAAACATGGAAAGAGCCTAAGTGTCCATCAACAGATGAATGGATCAAGATGTGGTTTATCTATACCATGGAATACTACATGGCAATGAGAAACAATGAAATCTGGCCATGTGTAGCAACATGGATGGACCTTGAGGGTGTTATGCTGAGCGAAATAAGTCAGGCAGAGAAGGACAAATATCATATGTTTGCACGTATAGGAGGATTAGGAGGAACTTAACGGAGGACCAAGGGGGAGAAGAAGGGCGGAAATGGTGGGGGAAAGGGAGAGAGGCAAACCATGAGAGACTCTTGAATGCTGACAAAAACTGAGGACTGATGGATGTGGGGGGGAGGAGGGGATGGGCATGGAGGAGGACACTTGTGGGGATGAGCACTGGGTGTTATGTGGAAACTAATTTGACAATAAACTATTTGTAAAAACAAAAATTAAAAAAAGATAAAAAAAAGAAAAAAAGAAAAAGAAAATAAATGGGAGGGGAATGGGCAGGGGGAGTAGAATAGTAACATTAAAAAGTGAGATGATATATGTATAAAAAAAAAAGAGGGGCGCCTGGGTGGCTTAGTCGGTTAAGCGTCCGACTTTCCGACTTTCGCTTGGGTCATGATCTCGCGGTTCGTGGGTTCGAGCCCCGCGTCGGGCTCTGTGCTGACTGCCAGCTCAGAGCCTGGAGCCTGTTTTGGTCTGTGACTCCCTCTCTCTCTGACCCTCCCCTGCTCACACTGTCTCTCTCTCTCTCCTAGAAATAAATAAAAATTAAAAAAAAAAAGAAACTCTCGAGAAAATAGGTTTAGAGGAAATATACCTCAACATAATAAAAGCCATATATGATAAACCCACAGTGAACATCATACTTAGTCGTCAAGAGCTGAAAATTTTTCTCCTAAGAATAGGAACAAGACAAAGATGACATTCTACCACTTTTATTCAACGTAATACTGGAAGTCCTAGCGATCAGACCAAAAAAAAAAAAAAAAAGAAAGAAAGAAAGAAAGCATCATAATCAGTAAGGAGGAAGTAAAACTTTCACTATTTGCAGATGATGTGTTACTTTATAGAGAAAATCCTAAGGTCTCCATCAAAATGTACTAGAACAGATAAATGAGTTCAGTACAGTTGCAATATAAAAAATCACTGTACAGGAATCTGTTGTATTTCTATACATTAATAATGAAGCAACAATAAGAAAATGATCCCATCTCTGCCTGACTTATTTCGCTCAGCATAACACCCTCAAGGTCCATCCATGTTGCTACACCTGGGCAGAGCAGGACAAATATCATATGCTTGCACGTATAGGAGGATTAGGAGGAACTTAACAGAGGACAATGAGGAAGAAAAAGGGGGGAAATGTTGGGGGAAAGGGAGAGAGGCAAACCATGAGAGACTCTTGAATGCTGACAAAAACTGAAGACTGATGGATGTGGGGGGGAGGGGGATGGGCATGGAGGAGGGCACTTGTGGGGATGAGCACTGGGTGTTATGTGGAAACTAATTTGACAATAAACTATTTGTAAAAAAAAAAAAATGATCCCACTTATAGTTGCACCAGAAAGAATAAAATATCTAGGAATAAACCTAACTAAGAGGTGAAAGATTTGTATTCTGAAAACTATAAAACAATGAGGAGAGAAACTGAAGATGACACAAAGGGACAGATATTCCAGTGCCATGGATTGGGATAAGAGATATTATTATAATGTCCATTCTATTCAATGCAAATCCCACATATGCAATCCTTATCAAAAGTCTAACAGCCTTTTTCACAGAACTTCAACAAATAGTCCTAAAATGTGAATGGAATCAGAAAAGACCCCAAATAGCCAAAGTAATCCTGAATAAGAGGAATAAAACTAGAGATACCACAATCCCAGATTTCAAGATATATTTTAAAAATTGTAGTAATGAGAACCAAATGGCATTGGCACAAAAATAGGCATACAGGGCAACAGAATAGCATAGAGAGCCCAGAAATAAACACACAATTGTAAGCTCAATTAATCTACAACATAGGAGGCAAGAATATGCAATCGGAAAAAGACGGTCTCTTCAACAAATGGTGCTGAGAAAACTAGAGTTTCAGATAAAAGAATGACATTCGACCACTCTCTTATACTACACACAAAAATAAACTCAAGATGGACTAAAGACCTAATGTGAGACCTGAAACCCTAAAAATCCCTGAAGAGATCACAGGCAGTAATCTCTCTGACATCAGCCATTGCAGCATTTTAACTCCAGAGGCTAGGGAAACAAAACAAAGATAGCTATTTGGATTACACCAAAATAAAAAGCTCATGAACAGCAAAGAAATATCAAAAACTAAAAGACAATCTACCAAATAGAAGAATACATTTGCAAATAATACATCTGATAAGAGGTTAGTATCCAATGTAACGAACTTATATAACCCAATATAAAAAGAATCCCCACAAATAGCCCTCTTAAAAATTGGCAGAATATGTAAACAGATATTTCTCCAAAAAAGGTATATAGATGGCCAACGGATGCATGAAAAGATGTTCAACATCACTAATCATCAGGGAAATGCAAATCAAACCCACGATGAGACTACCTCACATCTGTCATAATGGCTAAAACAAGCAAAGAAAAAAACCCTCCCACCCACACATACACTCAAGACACAACAAGAAACAAGTGTAGGCAGGGATGCTGGGGGTAAAAGGAACTCTCCTGCACTGTTGGTGGGAAAGCAAACTAGTGCAGCTCATGGAAGTTAGAGAATCCAGGGAAGTCAGTAACTGAAAGGCAGTCAATACCATGAGAAATCGTGGAGAGAGTATTGGACTTCTCAGAAGAAGTGAAAGAGAGGGTTCAAGTCGTTTTAATTTAAAACTGAGAAGACAAAATCTCAGCTGGCATTCAAAATACAGACAAAATTCTTGTGAAGATGAATTGCGTAGCCCTTGGGGAGTGGAATACCTGGCTTCATACTCAGATAAATATACTTAGAGTGGAAACAGTCTTACATATTTTCTACATCCAAAACCATTAATCTAAGAGAAATCATGTTTTCCCATACAGAAGTAATTCAATATTGAGTCATATATATTATTTGAATGTAAGCAAATTCTTTAAAATTTGCTGAATCTAACCATGTCTGGGTGGCTCAGTAGTTAAGTGTCCAACACTTTATCTTGGCTCAGGTCATAGTCTCATGGTTCATGAGTTTGAGCCCCACCTCAGGCTCTGCACATGCAGAGCCTGCTTGGGATTCTGTCTCACCCTTTCTCTGCCCCTCCCCCATTTGTTTTCCCTCTCAATCTGTCTCCCTCACTCTCTCTCAATAAATAAGTAAATAAATAAATAAACTTAAAATAAAATTCACTGAATCTAAAAACTTTTTTCCAAGGAGAAAACCATTCCATGCTTTTAAATGGGAATTATTATAGCGAATAAATCTAGAACTGTACACAAGATCATTTGTGTAAGATGTGTAACATCTCTGGCATGTAAATATCTGGTTTCATAAATTTTCATTGTAGAAAGAATGCTTATTATTAGTGTAGTCTTAAGCGATGACATCCAAATCCGTCTTAGGGAAGAACCTGTACATATTTTGCAAAATATCTTAATAAATTCCAGAAGTAGAGAATGAGATCTTTAGGACATGAGAGAAACAAATAACAAACACAGTTAGAAGCTGTAGTGACTGAGTTGGATATTTCAGCAGCTTCATAAAATCATTAAAGAACCTAACTCTTTCCATTTTTCTTCATGGCAACCACAAGATACTGGCCATTTTCATGGGTTGTATAATGGCTGTTAATTTTTATCAAATACTAAATTTTTAAATGTCCTCTAACCTCAGTGCCCCTGAAAAAAGATTTTCACTAGTTGTACTTTCCCTTAAGTGATATTTCATTTAAGTTGAAACAGTCTAATTATGAATCTATAGTAATTAAGGAGTTTATTTTGCTTGTCAAAATGATTGCTCTTGGTGCCATTTATCCCATTTAAAAACAGGAAATTAAAAATGTTTATCTATATCTATGAAACTGCCTAAATGTGACATTTACTTTCCTACCATTGAAGGTCAAAAATCAAGGGAAATATGTGTATAAAACTCTGATAATTACTAAGTTTGGTTGCAACCAACTGCAGGGAGATTTTAATTCAGGGTCTCTGGAGAAATAAAATAACAAAACAAAAACACAGAAGAAAAAGCAACCTGACAACGCATTGCTATTCACAGTAATAAGGCCAAAGGAACACCATAGGAAACACCCCTGCAGCTTAATCAATGATCAACTCTTGTACATAAGTCAAAGATGTACTCAATTGCACCAAATTAGGAATAACTGACGTCAAGAACTGGCTTGATTTCTTACTGGGTTTACACCCTGTTGCCTGTAGTGACAAAGCAATAACAAATTCTCTTCCTCTCAAGGCACAAACTTTATTTTGTATTATGCTTTTTCTACTTGTATGATTCCCTAATTTATGCCAAAGGCAAACATAAGTCCAGAGTGACGTTAACAGCAGGGCTGATTTCTATGTTGTTATTAGCTAGAGATGACAATAGTGTGGTAATTGACCCTGCATCATTAAGTTCCTGCCCTTTACACAACTTGGAGTACATGATGTTATATATTCTACCACTAAAGAAAAATAATTATTTCATATACCACTGAACCAAGGAGTTTATCCCTTTAATTCCTATTTTCTTCACTTGTGGATTTCTTTGTAATAGTTCTGTCCATACCTTTGGATATATCAGCTCTAAAAATGAAACAATGATTTATTTTTAAAATTCAAACTTTTGGAACAGTCTTTTAGTGACAGAAAATGATGAGAACTGAGGAGTTTAGGTGAGGTTCACTAATTATATAGCTTATTTTCCTGTTTGTTCAAAATTCCATATGAAAATATATGTTCTCCCCTTCTCCAACATATAATAGTTAGGGAAGAGGTCCATTTTAAAACATTAATTTGCTCCCCACACAAATGGGTATGTAGCCATGGAAATACTATATTAGGTAAGAGAAGCAGACTAATGCTGTATTTGTTTTTATAGTTATGTCTTTTAGCAGTTTCTCAATTTGCTGAACAGTATTGGCCATAGCCAAGTAGCACATTGTATACCTTGTTCTTCAGGGTTGCAAGGAAGAATTGCTTTAGGAGAGTAGTTGTTGCAAATTGAGAGTATTCCCTATACACCATCACGAATTATCCTTCTTCTTACTTTCTACTTCCCAACTATGGAACTTAATTTACAAGCCCATGTATCTTAACATGGGATTTTTTTGAACTTTGGAAGGCAGATCCTATTTTTTAAAGAAATTTCTAAGGAAAAAGTATTTTGAGAAAAGGCAGGAGCTAGCACAAAGTCTGACTTGAGAATGTGATGCAGTGTTTCTGAGAAAGTACCACATATTAAAAGTTGAAGTTCTAGATCAGAGATTCTCTATAGAATATCTATTGGCTGGAAAATGCTACCAACTTTCATTCTCCATGTTTTCTATATGTTGATCATTGATACCCTAGAAATACCAAATGATTCTGAGTTGTCAAAATGGTATGTGTGGTCACTATCTGTGTCTTCTGTTTATCCCCTAGCCAATTATAAATTCCTTGAGAACGGTTCTATTCATTCATATTTCCATATTAAAAAATAATTAGCATTGTGTATGAAATACAGCTAAATTAAATATTTGTTGAATGAGTATATGTTTGAATCAAAAGGGAAAAGTTTGGTAATGTTAAATAGAACTTTCGTGTTTAGTATAGCTGATGTACTCCTAATCTTGGAATGTTGGGAAGCCTTATATAACATATGTGAAATGTTGACGAACCAGAATGCTCCATTACCTTGCCAGATAACAGAGTTAGACAGATTTTACAAACTGGTGACCCACATGCCACATTTGGCCTACAGACATGTTTTGTTTGGCCTAGAGATGGTTTTTAAAATTTTTCAAAGTAGTTGCCACATGTAAAACTTGATAGTTTTTACACTTTTAAGATCCAGATTTCCTACTTCTCTTGGAAAAATCAGAATAGCTGGCAGTTCTGGGCTACATTTCCACAGAGCGAGAATTGCTGAGAGCCCCATGACTACCATACACTTAAGACAGTTTGTGAAACCCCAGGTTCTCCACAGCTTTGTTCTGACAAACACTCATTATTTTTCTGGGTTACCTGTGTGTTTCATATAGGCAATTGAGTTTGCAAACACCTCAGGTAAAGACTGGTACATATGTCTTTTTGGTTTTATTTTATTTTATTTTCTTCAATACTTTATTGTCAAGTTGGTTTCCATATAACACCCAGTGCTCATCCCAGTGCTTATCTCAACAAGTGCCCTTCTCCATCACCCCCTTTCCTGTCTCCTCTACCATCAGCTCTCAGTTTGTTCTCAGCATTCAAGAGTCTCTCATGGTTTGCCTCCTTCCCTCTCTCTCATCCTTCATAACAAGGTAAAATGGCAGTGGAGAAAAGAGAACAGAAGGGAATTTTTAAAAAATTTCTGGCATATATTAAAAAACACAGTCCAACACTTATTTGAACTGTTTTGCTTGGGAGTTTGACATATGTGTTCATTCAATCTCCCACTGCTTTTAAACTAGTGAAGTTCTCCTGTACATTTGGCTTGAATGATGCAGAAACATCCTGGCTGGCATTTCTACTTTCTCTTTCTTCCCTGTGCAACCTAGTCTACAAGATGTATCTTCCCACAGGCCCTAAGAGATTCCCCATTGCTGACTTAATAAAGTTTACGGTCTATGGCTAGCTACTCAAGTTCTTTCATGATCTGCCTTAACCTGTATTTGTAACACTATACACTCGCTATGTCTTCCTGTATACCAACATTGAAACTACTCAGTTTCTCCTTAATTTCATTCCTTTCATCTACCTGTAGGTCTTATTTTTATTATTATTATTTTTTTTTTTTTTACTTCTCAACTCTCCTGTCTCAAAACAATTCTCCCTTGAGCCTTCTCATCATCTCTCAACCTAAAATATTTTTACAAAATCTTATAGTAATGTATCTTTAGACATCTAAGAGAGCTCACCGGTTTCTATGTTGTATTATAGCCATTTGGGTCAAGATCATATTCAATTACAATAATGAAAATGACAGTTTTTTTCATTTATAATTATGACAGAAACATGTAGGTAGCACTATATTTGGTAAATCATTATTTAAGTCCTTTGCATACATTATCTCATTTAGTACTCAAAATTTCCCTGTGAACTGGTACTATCACTACCCTCATTTTACAGAGAAGGAAAATGAAATACAAAGAGAATATATGTATCTTTCCTCAGCATTATTAAGATATAACTGACATATAACATTGTGTAAGTTTAAGGTACAAAATATGATGATTTGATGTGCATACATATTATGAAACGATTATCACAATAAGGTTAGCTAATGTGTCTATCATCTCACATAGTTGGGTGTTTTTTTTTTTTTTAATTTTTAATGTTTTATTTATTTCTAGGAGAGAGAGAGAGAGACAGCGTGAGCAAGAGAGGGTCAGAGAGAGGAGTCACAGACTCTGAAACAGGCTCCAGGCTCTGAGCTGGCAGTCAGCACAGAGCTCGACGCGGGGCTCGAACCCACGAACCGCGAGATCATGACCTAAGCGAAAGTCGGACGCTTAACCGACTAAGCCACCCAGGCGCCCCAGTTGGGGTTTTTTTGTAGTGATAATATTTAAGATCTCCATTAGCAACTTTCAAATACTCAATAGAGTATTGTTAACTATAGTCACCATGCTGTACAATAGATACTCAAATTTATTTATCTTGTAACTGGAAGTTTACACCCTTGACCAATATCTCATCTTCTCCCCCCATCCCCCTTGCTCCTGGCAACCACCATTCTACTCTTTATGAGTTTGGCTTTTTTATATTTCTCTTATCAATGAGATAATACAATTTTTGTCTTTCTCTGATTTATTTCACTTAGCATAATGCTCTCAAGTTTCATCCATGTTGCTTCAAGTGGCAGAATTTTTTTCATTTTACAGCTAAATAACATTCTGGAGTGTGTGTGTGTGTACATGTGTGTGCTCATGCACACACTGGCACACACGTGTGTATACATACAATATATATATATTTTTTCTTTATCTATTTATCTGTCAATAGACACAAGATGATTCCATGTTTTGGCTATTGTGAATAATGCTGCAATAAACATGGGTGTGCAGATACCTCTTTGAGATAGTGATTTTATTTCTCTCAGTTATACACTCAGAGGTGGGATTGTTGGATCCTTTGGTAGTTCCATTTTTAGCTTTACGAAGAACCTCTATACTGATCATCATAATGACTTTACTGATTTACTTTGCCACCAACAGTGCACAAGTGCTCATTTTTCTCCACATATTTGCCAATACTTCTCTCTTGTCCTTTTGATAACAGCCATTCTAACAGGTGTGAGATAATATCTTATTGTGGTTTCGATTTGCATTTCCCGGACGATTAGTGATGTTGACCACCTTTTACATGAACTTGTTGGCCGTTTAAATTTATTTTTTGGAAAAATGGCTCTTCAGTTCCTTTGCCCATTTTTAATTGGATTATTTGATTTATTTTTTTGCTATTGTATTATATGAGCCCCTTATATATTTTGGTTATTAACCTTTTATCAGATATATGGTATGCAAACATTTACCCTTATTTCATAGGTTAGCCTTTCATTTTGTTGTTTCTTTTGTTGTGCAAAGGCTTTTAGTTCCACTTACTGAATTTTCCTTTTGTTGCTTGCCCTTTTGGTGTCATACCCAAAAAATCATTGCCAAGGCAATGTCAGAGAGGTATTTTTCTTATATTTTCTTTACAGAAAATATACATGCATTTGTATTTAATCCATTTTGAGCTAATTTTTGTGATGATAATTATTTTGCCAAAGGTCAAGGTGTGGAAGGTTGATTCAGACCTAGGTGATCTGACTGCAGATTTTCTACTCTTTATCACTGGGCCATAATTCTTATTCACAAAGCCCACCCAATATATGCCTGGTACCACTGCTTTATATAAATTGCCTAATGTGATCTTCAATAAATTGATAAGATATCCATATCGGAGAAGATCTTATTTTACCAAATGCTTATAACCTTATAACCTTAAGTGATAGAATTTGGATTTGAACTCAAGTCCGGAATCATGTGTCTAAACTATAGTCAATTCCTTCAGGGAATTCTGTTACCTCTGTGTAATCAAACATCTAGCAGAGTTTACATATTTTTTAAGTTAACAAATGAACAAATAAACAAATGGATAAAATATTTGTAGAGTATCTCTTTCTATTGTTTGTCTGGGTAAACTAGAATGGAGAATTAGTCTGAATATTTTGCCTTTAAAAGGTGTGTCCCTCACATTTTCTCTTGATTTCCTAATTTTTTAAAAATATTTTATTTATTTCTAGGAGAGAGAGAGACAGTGTGAGCAGGGGAGGGTCAGAAAGAGAGGGAGTCACAGACTGAAACAGGCTCCAGGCTCCGAGCTGGCAGTCAGCACAGAGCCCGCGGGGCTCGAACCCACGAACCGTGAGATCATGACCTAAGCGAAAGTCGGACGCTTAACCGACTAAGCCACCCAGGCGCCCCGATTGATTTCCTAATTTTAAGCAATATGGGAAGATTTGATAGAGAAGCTTCATATTCATTGGTTTTCAACCTACACCTTAGATTTGATGCCTACTTTTTTTAAAAATATTGATTCTGAAATATTTAGAAGGTCTGCTATCTCTACAGTATCTGGTTAATTCTTCACAGCTACTAGAGAGATAGCAGTACTGCACATAATTTTTGAGAAGAACTTCCAGTTAATAGGTAAAGATAAGTGAGTCTATAACACATATTAAACTTTGCTAGCAAGCATTCAGGGTAAAAAAATAAATTGTCAGAAATCAAGAATATTAAATATCCTTATTGATTTACCCTATGATTTCAGACAGGATTAGCAAGGGAAATATCAAAAGTAGTATCATAAAAAGGCATAGTTGTCTGATGTGAACATAATAGTTCCCTTTCACAGAAAATTATTTTTTGGCTACCAAGAATGACACCTTAGAAATATATTCCTTATGGTTTTAGATTTCAGAAGATCTTTATCCAATGTGAAGATCCTAAGAGAGCTTTAAGCCATTTTTAATGATTGGCAGAGTATAAATTAATGGACCATGAGAGAGAGAGATTGACTTGGCTCAGAGCATTAGTTAAGTAGGTTGGTCTTGAGAGAATACTCAAGTAAGGAAGATGGGCATTGTGAAATAATGAATTTTTAAAAAAAGGAATATTTTAATTGAGGAGTGCTATAAAGTGGAGAAAACTAGTGAAAGGCACCAGAAAGGATGCCAAGGGCAAGCTTGACTGATTTTCCAATTTTGCACAAGACTCCATAGAAGAGAACCAGAGTCTGTAGTGATTTGCATGTGAGCAAGTTTCAATCTATCTTTTTTACCATTGTGGCCACTCAGAGTCTTTAGTTACACATAAAAGTGTATTCTTTTTCAGCACAATCCAAAAGTGAATACTTTAAAATAAAAATTTAGTATTCCTGGGTTCCATTCCCACTGGAATCATATATGAGCTTGAGGCTTACATCTTTTTCCCCCCTGAGTTCTAACCCATCCTAATCATCCATGTGGTAGCCTATTACCACTTGAGTTCTTGCATTTCACAAAATGCACATATAATTCACTCATAATTCTGCTATTTTTGTTGGGAATTTTCCTAAAGACTAACAGAGAGCTTGAGGGATTTAGCTTGTGTGATAAACCTGTTGCCTCTTAGTCACAGGTTCAAATGCTGCCCAGCCTCTGGGGGAGGGCAAATCAGCAGCAACAGATGCTGTTTTCATCCCACTCATTCCAGTTTTGACACAATGATTCAGAATGTGTGCCAAATATTAACCGTTAGCTCACCTCCTTTTAAAATCAATGGTAAAAACATGAAAACTCTACTCTTTAGCAATCCTTTGTATAAAGTATTTTCCCATCCTCTCCATTGGGAGGACAGCAAAAAAGACCTAATAAGTCTCCATGCTTTCCTTTTCTACATTACAATGCTTTTCCTTAGTACTCTACCAGGTTCTGATCTATGTAATCTATATTTAAATTTTTTAAAAATGTTTACCTTTGAGATGTGGGGTGAGGGGTAGAAAGAGGGAGACAGAATATGAAGCAGGCTCCAGGCTCTGAGCTATCAGACATCATGATCTGTGCTGAAGTCAGAGGCTTAACCAACTGAGGCACCGAGGAGCTCCATATATAACCTAATTTTTACGTTTAGTTTTTAATAACTGACATATAGAAACACAGTTGTACTACATTAGATATTAAATTCAAGGTGAAAAGCAAATGGCATAGGTACATTTGCGTAAGAAAAATACAATTCCACAGCCAGAAAGGCTCTAATATAGTTATATGTGGAATATATCCCGTTTGATCTCCCATTTCTATACCCCATAGTTCCTCATCATGCTCTATACTCCAGGAAAAGCTGCCGCCTAGAGGCTGACCTTTATGTACTGCTTCAGTGAACTTATTTGTTCTCTAGCTACTGGTTGAGATTAGCCAATGGGAAGCAGAGGCATGGTATTAAAAGGTTGGAAGACATAAGGTTGAGGTAATTATTTCCACTGTAATCCCTGTTTGTTTACTATGGAATGGCTACATCCCTTTCTCAAAATAGTATTTATAAGGTAATGGCTAGAACTATGTGATAAAGACTTTTATATCCTTTATTAAGATGTTTGTACCCTTGTTTCAAAATCTTGCCTTCATCTAGTTGTTTTATTGGAGAGCTATATAATAAACTAAAAATTACTGACCCATAATTTCAGAAACCCTGCTCTATCACTATTGAGTTGTGCAGCCTTAAGAATGAAGCATGATCAGTTAAGTTTTGAGAAGCCTCATTTTCTCAAGTGTAGAATTTAAAGAATAGAATAAAGGTTCTCTAGATCATTTAGCATTAAGATTGTATGGCTCTTAGTCAATTCTTATATATTCATCTGAAATGGATCCGTGTGCGTACTAAAGTTATCAAAAAAGACACAAGACGGGGTGCTATCATACGATTTTCTTGTTATATGGAAAATGTGAGGCTACAGAATTCATGAGAAACTTGCTTTTGAAATGAGGACACTGTTTTGGTGAGAGTTATATTTGGGCTTAACTTCACAGATACTCTTCAAACATGACAGATAAAATTCATTTGATCATATCATAATCTAATTTGATTATTACATTATGGAACTAGTAGCAAAGCATTATATGATATCACCAAAAGAGTGAAAAAGACAATTCAGGTTTTTGGGGATCTCATAGTAATCCTTACTACAAAATTGAATGGTAAAAATGGATGCTGTGTCGGTGACACAAATTTAATTCTATAATCAAGGCTGATATTAATACTCTGCCTAAAGTAAATGTACTATTAGGTATGCTAGAAAACACTCAAATTTATTTTTGTAAAGATTTTGGCAAATTTTTTAATTAAAAATAAAAGCAGCATTTGTGATACCAAAATGGAACATAAGTCTTTCCTTTTTAAATGGAAGGTTTAATTATATCTTTTAAAAGATTGGATAATAGTTGATTTATGGAAGAGATGTTTCTTGATAGTAGTATCTAAGATTAAAAGCTCTTATCAATGTAATCTAAAGCAATATTTATTCTACTATTTGAACATTTTCTATACTGTCTCTGTTCAAAGATTATATACTACAAACTTGTATAAGCCAAATTTGAAAAGATCTCAAAATAAAATGCCCAGTGCATAATGCATTTTAGATAGAATATAGATGAATTTCTAAAAAATCTCAAATCAATTTCGTATGTAATTAATAAAATAAGTCAATTGAAATTTGATACATTTCAGCTTTCTCTTTCTTCATTAGAAGAACTCACCTGAAAACATGATGTAAATATGTACCTGTTACTCTCAAGAAGACCCCATAAATGCTATTCAAATGAGTAAATGTCTATGACCAAGAGAAAAGTCTTTAAATAATACGCTTGTTGGGGCACCTGGGTGCCTCAGTTGGTGAGCACCTGACTCTTGATTTCAGCTCAGGTCACAATCCCAGTGTCATAGGATTGAGCCCCATGTTGGGCTCCATGCTGAGCATGAAGCGTATTTAAAATTCTCTATCTCCCTCTACCCTTCTCCTAGCTCTCTCTCTGTCTCTGTCTCTCTCTCTCTCTAATAAATAAATAAACAACAACAAAAAAAGGAAACGCTTGTACTTTCTTCAGCATCGATTTCTTTTGTACATTTCAAACTAGACTAATTGCTTGATCATGTTTTAAAACTAAAGTATAAAGCCAATTCATCCATGGAGATGGTTTGAATTATTTAAATTGGCAATATAGGGTTCAGTTTTAGACAAAATTTTAGATTTAATACCCTAAGTCCTTCTTCCATATGTTAGTCCAATCACCTTGGTCAGATCTATTAACCTAGTTTTAGCCATATCAAATAGTACCTGCTTGACAGAACAGTCTAAAAATGAAGAGAAAATGGACACAAAGCACAAAAGAGAACAATATTTAGCGCATAACAGATACCAAAATGTTGGTTGTTGTTGTTGTTTTTGTTATTCTGGTCCTAGTAGTATAAGCAGATTTTTAAAAATGGAAAATGTTTCCATTTCCTTACCAGTCTAAAATTATTTAAAATTTTAGTGTATTAGTGTATCAATTCATACATTTGATATTGAGTAGAGTATTGTTTTCTTGCTGCCCAGGACAAATGTAATATATCTTAGTGGAAAGTTAGTTCCAAGGGAAAGATCTGTCTCTAATTATAAGGAAAGTATGTCCATCAACAGATGAATGGATCAAGAAGATGTGGTTTATCTATACCATGGAATACTACATGGCAATGAGAAACAATGAAATCTGGCCATGTGTAGCAACATGGATGGACCTTGAGGGTGTTATGCTGAGCGAAATAAGTCAGGCAGAGAAGGACAAATATCATATGTGTGCACATATAGGAGGATTAGGAGGAACTTAACAGAGGACCAAGGGGGAGAAGAAGGGGGAAATGGTGGGGGAAAGGGAGAGAGGCAAACCATGAGAGACTCTTGAATGCTGACAAAAACTGAGGACTGATGGATGTGGGGGGGAGGAGGGATGGGCATGGAGGAGGACACTTGTGGGGATGAGCACTGGGTGTTATGTGGAAACTAATTTGACAATAAACTATTTGTAAAAAAAAAAAAATAAGGAAAGTGTGGCCAACATTTGGGCTCTGTGTAAAAAGTATTTATATATCTTTAGCTAGGACAAAGATTACACAAAATGTTAATAGCGAACTGCAAGGTTATGGAAAATTTAGGACTTGCATATAAAATATGTAAAATATTCCCAAAAGACAAAGTATTTGGTGGGTTTAGTTTCTTGAAAACAAGAGAGAAAAATGTAAATATCTTTATACCTTACAGATGCATGTGGGCGTTGGGAATTTGATTTATGTTGCTAGAGTAAAGGGTAGTGATGGGATAAGGTTTTTCTCTATTGATCACTTCTGTTTAATGGGACTACTTAAAAGACTCCTTTAGAAGGATTTAAAATTCCTTTGGAGTCATTGGGGTTTTCTCTGAAAAATAAACTCAAGAGATAATGTTAAACACATTTACCTTAATATTGGAAAATGAAAAAAAATCATTATAAAATAAAATAGTTTCCTGTTTGGGAACAATGGTAGACATTGTGGATTTATGTTTCGCAAGGAAAGGAAAAACTAGAGAGTCATATGGGTTTGTCTTGTGAACAAAGAAAGAAGGAATAAATACTTAGTTAATTGCCTGTGTTAGGATCTGAGATATAAAATTTCATGTTATCTCATTAAACCTACAAACAACCATGTGGGTTAGGTGCTACTATCACTAATAAAAAGGATATTCTAAAAGCATAATGATAAAATCACTTCCCCCAGGTGCATAGCTATAGGATGACTGAGCTGATACTCACTTGGATATATTTTACTTTACAAACCGTTTTCATTAAAAAATACCACCCTATATCTAGGAACCCTGCAGCCCAATATCCCTGAGAAAAATCTTGATAAATATCAATTTGGCATTCCAAAGTTTCATTTGGAAATATGGCAGAGAAATTATATAAAATTAAACATGTGCACACACACACACACACACACACACACACACACACACCAATAAAAGCTTTTCAGAATGGCAAATTGATATGATGAGGAGAAAAGTTAATTTTCAAAAACTCCCTTTGGGCATCCTTCTCATTATTTTGGCCAAGAGAGGCAGCGATTGGAAAAAGATAAACTTCAGAGGACAGAGGACGATCACTGGGAAAGAAAGCCAGTGGCCAGGAGTGACCCTGAGGTGGTCCAGCTGTCTACTCATAGAGTGCCCTAAGGGCAGGACTATCTCTCTGTCAGGAGGCTTCTGGCTACAAGTGACAGAAAATCCAAACCAAATTGGCTCCAAAAATCAGTTCTGTTTTGACTAATCTAACAGAAAATCAAGAAGATCTGATGTTAGAAGAGACTTAATAAAGTGGTTCTGGCTCTATTTTCTATGAATTCCTTGGCTCTGTTTTTCTCTGTGTGTTCACTTCATCGTCAGAAGCAGGAGAGATGCCTTTTCAACTCACATTCACTTCTCACAATAAGCAGAAGAAAGGCTCTCTCTTCCTACATCACTCTTAAGAATGTTTTTCCCAGAAGCTCTCAGCAAAATCTCAGTTCTGGTTGATTCCAGCTGGGTCAAGTCATTTTCTGAACCTATGGCAATGTTAAGTGCATAAATTAAACAGGGCCACCCCTAGAACAAAATTAGAATTCTAGGAAGGAAGAAGGGATTTGATCATCAACATTCTCCACTGCACCAACAAATCTGACACTCAGAATACTGTCTATGTCCCAGAATCATTTGAAAAAAGACCTTAAATTCAGTGAATTTTGATCGACTTTCTGATCAAGTCTGTATGTAAAATTAGCATTAAGGTACATGAATAAAAGTGATTTTGATGAAGAAAATTGAAAAATATCTCTTACTCAAAGCTTAATTTTAAAGCTTTACTTTTTAAAAATATTTGAGAGAGAGAGAGACAGAGAGAGCAAGTGAGCACATGGGGGGAGAGGCAGAGAGAGAGGGAGAGAGAGAATCCCAAGCAGGCTCCACATTGTCAGCACAGAGCCTGACCCAGGGCTCAAATGTATGAACTGTGAGATCATGACCTGAGTCAAAATCAAGAATCAGACGCTCAACTGACTGAGCCACCCAGGTGACCCAAAGCATTACCTGTCAACTTAGAAATGGTTCACCAAATGTTTAAATTTCACTGCTTTAACAAATGGTTATCTTTATTATTATTATTTTCAATTTAATGTAAATCATAAAATTGTACATGTGTTTAAGAAGAAATCCCGCTTTCTGAAATTTAGGTAAGTTGTAGTGCCAATGCACCTAAATTTCAGAGACACTGCTTCAAAAGTAAACAAAATATTAGAAGAAAAATTCATAAACTCAGAAGTGAAATATTTATCACAGACTAAAAACCTAGGAAATAATCTATAATCCTGAAATCCTCCCCAAATTTAGGAACACAAATTTGTTGGAATTCTGTTTCTAAAATGTAATTATCCTCTAAATCACATTTGTTGCTAATAATTTAATTTTGGACTTTTAAATTCTAATTTCATCATGGATTTGTTTTTAAATTTAGAAAGATTCTAGATTACCAGAAAAGTTAAATGAAAAATATTATAATCACTTATGATCTTACAACCCTAGTAATACATATTTGTAACATTTTAATATATTGAAATATTTATTTTTAAATATAATTTTCATTACAAAAAAGTTTTCATCACACTTTATTTTCTGTTTTGTAAAATTAACAATTACATTATTATTATTTCCCCAAACAATAAAATATTTGAAAATATATGTTAATTGCTGCAGTTTTCCAATTTGTCTCTTCATTAAAGCTATTGTTAGATTCTGAACATCAAAGAAATTGCTCTGAATTGGTAAAAACCAAGCTATTTTTAAGGGCCACGTGGTATTGCCATTTATAATATGACATAATAATAATTGGACACCATGGGGCAGGTCTGATTTTCTATTTAAACTTTTTTTTTTTGTTGTTGTAATCTAATTGTTAGATTTTTTCCCTCCTATGAACAAGATGGAATATTAGCTCTTTCATATAAGAAATATTAATTTCCACTCACAACTCCCCTGCAGTATAGAAACAATTAAGTGACGGACAATATTTCCTTGTTCATGAAGTCTTTGAACCTACTGATATTTTTATAATTGTATTCTAAAAGGATTTTTATTAGGCAATTATTTGCTATATCACATTCATTGATAAATTCAAAATGGAGTCACCTTTATGAAATCAATTTATAAGTTCCATCACTTTTCCCTACCTCATTCTAATTTTTTTCTCCATTCTATGCCCTGTCTCTGCTTTTTGCAAGCACACAATTAGGAATATATCTGGAAACTCCATGCATTTTCATCTATTGTAGAAAAAATATTAAAGGTTCTAATGGAAATATTTGGCTCTGTTTTGATTTGCAGACTGATTCCAGACTTGAGTCATGAAAACTGCTTTCAAATATAGTGAAATTAAATTCTAGGTTATCCCTATGTTCTATGACACTTATTTCTATGAAATTTCCATAGAAATTATTTTGATTACTACAGCTTTGTAATATATCTTGAAAATAATCTATATAAATCAAGGGAACAGAATAGAGTTTAGAAATAAACTCATACCTATATAGTCAATTATCCTAGGACAACAGAAGCAAAAATATACAATGGGGGAAAAGACAGTCTCTTCAAATAATGGTGCTGGTAACACTGGGGAGCTATATGCAAAATAATGAAATTGAACTACTTTCTTACACCATACACAAAAATAAGCCATAAATTGATTAAAGATCTAAATATGAGATGAGACTTGAAACCATAAAACTCCTAGAAGAAAACAGAGGCCACAATCTGTTTGACATCAGCCTTAGCAACATTTTTCTAGATATAACTCCTCAGACAAGGGAAATAAAAGTAAAAATAAACTATTGGGATTATATCAAAATAAAAAACATCTTGCACAGCAAAGGAAGTCATCAACAAAACAAAAACGTATTCTACTGAATGGGAGAAGATATTTGCAAATGATATATCCAATAAAGGCTTATCGTCCAAAATATATAAGGGACTTATACAACTCAACACTAGAAAAAAGTCTAATTAAAAAATGGGAAGAAGAGAGATAAAAGATACATGAAAAGATTATCAGAATCACTAATTATCAAGGAAATGCAGATCAAAACCACAATGGGCTATCACTTGACACCAGTCAGAATAGCGAGAATCAAAAACACAAATAACAAGTGTTCAGGGAGAGTGTGGAGAAAATAGAAATCTTGTGCACTACTGGTAGGAATATAAATCGTGTAGCCACTGTGGGAAACTGTATGAAAGTTCCTCAAAAAATTAAAAATGAAAATACCATACAATCTAGTAATACCACTACTGCCTTTTTACTCAAAGAAAATGAAAACACGAATTAAAAAATGTATATGCACCCTATGTTTATTGCACCATTATTTACAATAGCCAAGATAAGGAAGCAACCTAAATGTTCACTGATAGATGAGTGGATAAAGATGTAGTGGATAGGGGAAAAAAGATGTAGTGTATGTGTGTTTAATGTACACACAATGGTATATTAATAAGCCATAAAAGAATAAGATCTTGCCATTTGTGACCACATGGATGGACATAGATTTCACTTGTGCTAAATAAAATAAGACAGAGAAAAACTAATAACCATATGATTTCATTTATATGTGGAACTTAAAAAAACACAACAAATGAACACACAAAGAGAAAAAAAGACAGACAAAAAAACACTCTTAAATACAGAGAACAAACTGGTAGTTGCCAGAGGGGAGGTGGGTGGGAGGATGGGCAAAATATATAAAGGGGATTAAGAGGTACAAACTTCCAGTTATAAAATAAATAAGTCATGCGGAGGAAAATGACAACATAGAGAATATAGTATATTGTACAGTGTCACAACATTGTACAGTGACAAATGGTGACTACATTGACTGTGCTAAGCACTGAGTAATGTATAGAATCATTGAATCAATATGTTATACATCTGAAGCTAATATAACACTGTATGTTAATTATACTTCGATAAAAATAATCAGAATAGCTCTATACCTATTAAATAATACATTTGTAGTTAAAAATGTTCATATCAAGAAAACTCCAGATATAGATTGTATATTGCTGGTTGTGTTTTGTTTTGTCGGGGACTTCTTCCAAAACTTTAAGAAAGAAATAATTCCAACTCAATACAAATTCTTCCAGAAAATAAAAGGTTTCCCATCTGGCATCTTATGAGGCTAGGATTTCTCTGATACATAAACTAGACAAAGATATTATCAGAAAGTAAATCTATAGAATAATATCTGTCATGAGACTCTTGAATGCTGACAAAAACTGAGGACTGATGGATGTGGGGGGGGAGGAGGGATGGGCATGGAGGAGGGCACTTGTGGGGATGAGCACTGAGTGTTACGTGGAAACTAACTTGACAATAAACTATTTGTAAAAAAATAAAAAATAAAAAAAGGCATATAAAAAAATAAAGAAGAATATCTCTCATGGGGCGCTTGGGAGGCTCAGTCGGTTGGGCAGCTGACATCAGTTCAGGTCATGATCTCTCAGATCGTGAGTTCAAGCCCCACATCGGGCTTGTGCTGACAGCTCAGAGCCTGGAGCCTACTTCAAATTCTGTTTCCCTCTCTCTCTCTCTGCCCCTACTCCACTCATGCTCTGTCTCTGTCTCTCTCAAAAATAAATTAACCAAAAAAACATTAAAACATTTAAAACCTAAAAACATTTAAAAATTTAAAAAAGAATATCTCTCATGAACACAGACACAAAAGTACTTGAATCCAGCAATATAACACTATATTAACAAAACAAGGAGAAAAGCTATATGGTAATTTCAGTGAATGTAAAAATCCCATATTTGATAAAATTCAACATCCATCCATAATAACAATATTAAAAACCCTTCAAACTGGGAATAAAAAGGAATATCCTCAAATTGGTAAAGGTTATCTAAGAAAAATCTATACCTAATACCATATCTATTCATTAGAGAACTAGAATAGCTTTGAATTATATAAACTTACTGCAATTTCCAGAATGAAGATGTGTCTCAGAATGTACAAAGTGGGGGGCACATGGCTGGCTCAGTCAATAGAACATGTGGCTCTTAATATTGGGGTCATGAATTCAACTTCCATGCTGGAGATAAAACTTACTTAAAGAAAAAAAAGGAATACACAGAGTAATCAACAGCATATTATTTCTCACAGTGTGCTTTGGGTGAATATATAACATGGTTCTTCAAGTGTGATCACATCTCCAAATGAAGTGGCTTTAGTGTTTCCCACTATCAGAGGTAGTACTGAAGTTTTCAGCCCCAACTGGCTTCCCTTTTTCATTTTGTGAATGTCAGAGACTGAGGAAGCACACCACAACAGGTGTTTTCACACTCACATATATAGTCTGTTAAAAGGGGCCATTTCTAAAATTAATAACATTTAAATTTTGTCTGCCTGGACAAGAGTTTTGAGCTTGGTTAGAGTCCCTGAATAATACTCATAAAAATTATTGTCACATATTCCAAGACAAAAGAGAAAAGTTTTGTGCAACACTTGGAAAATTGCTTTCACCTATGACCCAGATCTCATTAGTAGCACTACATAAGCATCTTCTAATAGCCATTTCTCCTGTCTTATTCCAACCAGACAACATTATTGTTGGCAGGAAAAAGAAGGACCCAAGTCTGACCCTGACTTGCCTTTTCAAATTCCAGTAGTTGGTTTTCACTTTAATGTCCATTTTTTATCAGTTCATGTAAATACAGTTCACAAAACAAATACTTTCCACTCTTGGTTAAAAAAATAAAAGTCACCTGGTATTTTTTCTTGTATTTCTTGTTGTTTTTGCCTTTTGTTTCCAGTTAGCATGCCTGGACACTCACAGTCTGAACTGTTGAATAACCAAATCTGTCATTTGGCAAATATATATCGACATTCTATGTTCTATGCTGCATATTCAAAAATAAATAACACCCATTTCCTATTCCTAAGAAACAGTGTGCTCTAGTACAGGGAGAAATGCATAAGAATAAATACTTATGAGACCATGTTGTAATGTTCTAATAGATACTTCTAATAACAGATGCTAATAAACAAAGAGTTAATCATAACACAACAGCTGACTGAATCTACAATTGCCTGAGGAAGCTGGAAGTAACAGCAAAGGTCTTAGAATCTGAGGGAGTAGAGATGGCTCACCAAACAGAAGAAACAACATGTGTGCAAATAACTAATTAGAAAAATACCTAGTATGTTCAGATAATAATGAAAACTTATATGGCTAGAACACAGGGCAATTTATTTATTCATTTATTTAACTAATATTTATTGAGCAACTGATATGTATCAGGCATCATTCTAGTCACTAAGAATACAATAATGAACAAAACTGAAAAACAAATTCCCTGCTCCTGTGGGATAATACTCTAACTAGATGAGAATAACAATAAACAAACAAATGAATGAAAATGGAGAGTATGTCAGATGCTGAAAACTCTACAGAGAAAATTAAAATGTATAGTCAGGAGTGTTGGATACAATGAGTAAGATGGTCTTGAAGGCCATATTGATGAAATGATATGAAATGATATGATCAAAGACCTGGAGGAAATGAAAAAGTACATTTAAATACTTGGCAGAGAGGGGCGCCTGGGTGGCTCAGTGGATAGAGAGTCCGACTTCGGCTCAGGTCATGATCTCACAGTTTGTGGGTTCAAGCCCCACGTCGGGCTCTGTGCTGACAGGTAGCTCAGAGCCTGGAGTCTGTTTCAGATTCTGTGTCTCCCTCTCTCTGACCCTCCCCTGCTCACGCTCTCTCTCTCTCAGAAATAAATAAAACATTTAAAAAAATAAATAAATACTTGGCAGAGAAACATGCCAGGCAGAGAAAATTGTCCAAAAGTCTTAGGGCTAAAGCAAGTTTATTGCATCAGACAATAGCTATGGGGTCAGAATGACAGGAGCAGAGTGAGAGCAGGAAAGAGGAAAGGGTGAAGTCAGAGTGGAAATGAGGACCAGATAATGAGGGCCTTGGATCCAGTTGAAAGGACTTACCAAGAAAGAGATGGGTGGTTGTTGAAGAATTTTAGGCAAAGATATCTACTGAACTAGAGATCTGAGTGTGCTATGAAGAACAGAGTTTAGGGGAATGAAGAGCTTGCTATGTAAGAAACGATGGTGGCTTAGATTAGGTGATACCAATGGAAGTGTCAAGAAAAAAAAAAGCCCCTGCAGTATTCGGTTTTGTTTTTGCTTTTGTTTTTTTTTAATATTTTTATTTGTTTGTTTCAGACAGTGCTGTTAAGATGTGCTGATGGAGTATAAAACTAGGACTCAAGGATAACTCTAAAGTGTTGGGCGTAAATAATTGGAAGAGTGGAATTACAAGTCTCTAAGTTAGGAGCACTTTAGGTGAAGCAAATTGGGGGTAGGGTAGTATCAAGAATTTTGCTTTGAACTATTGCGTTTTTCAACATCTACTAGAAATACAAGTTAAGATCTTGAGCAAACAGTTATATGTAAGATACTGGAATTCAGAGAGTGTTCTGGACTTGGTATACAAATTTGAGTTTTCTACATTTTGATGGCATTTTAAGTCATAATGGTTGATGAGCTCATTATGTGATATGAGACAGTGGCAGTGAATGAATCTAGAGAACAAGACAAAATAAATATGAAGAGTAGCACCAAATCTTGGAATTTGACCATAATCCCATTAGAAGTATGAAGTCAATTAGAGCTTTAAAGTCAAAGAGAGATATGACTTAACTTCATTTTTAAGAGAAAACTGTGGGCAATGTGCCTCAGAAGGGAAAAATCTGGAGGGAAGAAAAGAACTATGTCACAATGGTCCAGATAAGAGATAGACAGACAGGGTTAGAAGTGATGGAGAGAAATTGCTGGGTTCAGGTGTTCATTTTGACGTAAAAACAGAGCCTTTGGTAACTGACAGGATATGGAGAGGATATTGTATAGAAATATTTGCAAATCATCAAGTATTCCATGGAGATATTATTATTAATATTAGTTATTAATTTTATGTATCAACCTATCTTAAGAGATACCCAGATAGCTGGTAAAACAATCTTTTTGAGTATGTTTGTGAGGGTCATAAAAAGAGATTAGTATTGAATCAGTAGACTGAGTAAAGAAATTTACCTTTATCAATGAGGGTGAGCACCATCCAATCCAATTTCTTGAATGCTTTTGTAGAACAAAAAGACAGAGGGAGAAAGAATTCACGCTCTCTGCTTGAATTGGGACAACATCAGAACTACTGGTTGTCAGGCTTTTGGGTTCAGACCATGTCTTCATCACTGGCCACCCAATTCTCAGGCCATCAGACTAGGACTTAATTACACCACTTATTTTTCTTAATTTTCCAGTTTAGAGGACAGGTTGTGGTACTTCTCTCCCTCCATAACTGCAAGAGCCAATTCCTATAATGAATCTCTACTTCTCTATATTCTATTGGTCCTATATCTCTGTAACAGCTTGATGAATACTGACAGTAATTCGGGAGAAAACAAGAGGCTAAAATGAGTAGTAGGCTACAATGAGTAGCCCTGAATAAAAGTTTTATTTTTATGTATTCACTATTTTGATATATTATTTGGTTGAGAAAAATCTTCGTTATGAAATGTTTGAAAACCCTTTGCTTAGATGACAACTCCAAGTTCTAGTTGTGGAACTCTGCTTAAAATGACAGCATTAACTAGCAGCATACTTGGAGAGAGACAGCAGGGCACATTATAGCTGGGCACAATATGCAATACAATACGGTGTAACTGTAGAGCTATGTGAGATCAAGAATAACTAGAGGGAGTTATGCTGAGTGAAATAAGTCAGGCAGAGAAGGACAGATACCATATGTTTGCACATATAGGTGGATTAGGAGGAAGCTAAGGGAGGACCATGAGGGAGAAGAAGGGAGAGGGAGGGCGGCAAACCATGAGAGACTCTTGAATACTGAGAACAAACTGAGGGCTGATGGGGGTGGGGGAGGGGGGAGGGGGTGATGGGTATGGAGAGGGGCACTTGTTGGGATGAGCACTGGGTGTTATATGGAAACCAATTTGACAATAAACTATTTAAGAAAAATAAAATAAAATTTAAAAAAAAGAATATCAACAAATATCCTCAGTGGTTCTTCAAGAAGGTCCCAAACCTTATTTAGGGTATGAGAAAAAGAAAAGCAGATAACTGAAGATGATTATATAAAATTCAATGGAGAAATGCTTCTACTGTGGCTCTACTTTTATTATTGCTGATAGTTTGATCCCAAGCCTCTCAAAGTAATTTAAGCAGAAGTCTTCCCAAATTAATCAATGTTTGGACCTCATTTGCTGTGATCAACCACTATTATGCAAATAGAAAAGTGGAGAAAGAGAAAGTGAAAAACAAAGGGATAATTAAATTAATTAATATATGTGTATCACAATACTAAAATATGAAAAACACAGACTTAGAGAATTGTACAATCAGCCAGAATTATTCAGAAGATATTCTCAGAAGAAAGGAATGATACTGCTTGCTCTCTCAAAGAAGATGAGGAGCAGAATTGGGAAGAAAAGAATAGAGTGAGGCATATGCCAAATGATGTTGCAGACATTCCCAGTGACTTTTGTTGTTGATGCCTATTTTTGTAGAGAGAGATAGAGAGAGCAGAGGACAGGCAGATAGAGAGGGAGAGAGGGAATCCCAAGCAGGCTCTGAAGCATCAGCGCAGAGCCCAATGAGGGGCTCCACCTCAGGAACTGTGAGATCATGACCTGAGCCAAAATCAAGAGTCAGATACTAAACCAAATGAACCACCCAGGCATCCCCCCAGTGACATTTGTAAATTAGCACTTACTGAGAAAGTTTCCAGAGAAATCATCTGGAAATTGGAACTTTAATAGTTTTTTTCATGTTTTATTTATTTTTGAGAGAGAGAGAGAGAATGACTGGGGGTTGGGGGGGGAGGACAGAGGATCCAGAGTGGGCTCTGTGCTGACAGCAGTGAGCCCCATGCAGGGCTTGAAAAATCATCTGGAAATTGGAACTTTAATAGCTTTTTTCATGTTTTATTTATTTTTGAGAGAGAGAGAGAGAGAATGACTGGGGGTTGGGGGGGGAGGACAGAGGATCCAGAGTGGGCTCTGTGCTGACAGCAGTGAGCCCCATGCAGGGCTTGAACTAACCAACTCTAACTCTAAGATCATGACCTGAGCGGAGGTCCCATGCTCAACCAAATGAGCCATCCAGGCACCCCGGGACTTTAATAGGTTTTAATCCTCGGGGCATAATAATTTATCCTGTATGATGTCGTGTAAGGCAATAAAATACATGACCTCTTGTTGCATCTAGTAGGCATAGTCTTTTAGCAATAGTGCTGGTTTTTCAACATGGCTGCATTTTAGATTCACCTAGGGAGCTAAAACAAACAAAGAAACAAACAAAAAATAATTCATGCCTGGGCCCAACTCCAGAGTGCTAAGGTGGGCAAAACTCCCCAGGTGCTGCTAATGTGCAACCAGTTTTAAAAACAGCTTTTCACTAAAGAAACTCCTCAAGAGACTAATCAGTGTTCGCTGGATATTCGGCTGGTTTCATTGCAGCTGTTCTCCATTTATTACTTCTGATGTCAATGGTAACAAGGAGAAGGATGCACCCAATTTTATCAGGGAGCTGGGAAGTAAGGAAAACAAACTTCAAAATCTTCTGTAAGTTCTTTTGACGAACACAAATCTAAACATCTAAATGCCAGCCCCATTATTACCTTTGCCATTCAGGTCCGTGAGTATGTTGAACACTGTATGTGCACAGACACAGCATGAAGCAGGCAGAGAGAACAGATTCAGACAGAAGGGATGTCTCCTATCCTTCTGAGACCTGAATTATCATCTCCAAGGTTAGAGGCAGTTTTCATTAGTTGGCCAACTTCCCACAAATCCATATGACAGCTGACACCCACTAACTTATCACACACAAAGGCTTGTATTCAGCTTGGATTCAAAGGAAAGAAGGTGATTGAAACAAAGACAGAGCGGCTAAAAAGAATAATGTCATTATTGGTGTGTTTCCTTTGGGATTTTCTTTTTTTTCTTTCTCTTTCTTTCGTTCTTTCTTTTCTTTTTGCAACAGAAAGGATAATATCATTTTTGTACTATTTCAACATGATTTGACTCCCACAACCTCTATGATTTCATTTCCTACCATGTTCCTCCATTATACTCCAGGCATACTGCCTGCACATTTCTCAAACACATCAAGTGTGGTTAGACTTCTGGGCCTTTATCCATGGCTCCATTTAGAGCTACTCTCTCCTACTGTGTTTATCCTCAAGCCTTAGTCTCTCCTCATTATTTAGGTGCTGCTCAAAAGTCACCTCATTGGACATTATGTCCCAGACCATCCTACATAAAGTAGTAATTTCCAATTGTCATCATTCCTTTTACCCATTATATTGATTTTTCTCCCTAACACTTATTATATGACATGACAGATACATTTTTGTCTCTACATTTCTTGCTCTGTAATATAAGCCCCACAAGGGCAAGCACATTAGATGTTTTATTTATTGTTTAATTCCTAGTGCTGACACACAGTAGGCATTCAATTAGTATCTGTCACATGCATTAATAAATGTATCTTTCACGGGACGCCTGGGTGGCTAGTCGGTTAAGCCACTGACTTTCGCTTAGGTCATGATCTCGCGGTTCGTGGGTTCGAGCCCCGCGTCGGGCTCTGTGCTGACTGCCTGCTCAGAGCCTGGAGCCTGTTTCAATCTGTGACTCCCTCTCTCTCTGACCCTCCCCTGCTCACGCTGTCTCTCTCTCTCCTAGAAATGAATAAAACATTTAAAAATAAATAAATAAATGTATCTTTCAAACTGGTTGGAAATAATAACTTGTGACTGTGGCAGATTACCCTTTCTAAAAGAAGTCATGATAGTATCCCCCACTCCACATATTCTTACAATAAAGTTTGGACGCTTTTGCTATCAAGAGGTAGGCTCTGTGTTCTCTCCCTTTAAATTTGAATGGCAGAAGTGACACTACCTGACTTTAAGAGTTAAGTCATGGAAAGCAAAATGGTTTCCACTGACTTCTTTATTAAGAAACTTATGTTTAAAACACAGCCACGATGTGGTAAGGAAGTTCAGTTAACCCCTCGAGAGGCTCAGGTGGTGAGGAACTGAAGCTGATGCCCCAAGCCATGGTGGAGTCCTCCGATTACAGTCAGCACTGATTTACCAGCCATTTGACTGAACTGAACCATTATGAAAGGAGATTCTCCAGCTCCAATCAAGCCACCCATGTTATGAGCTTAGAATAAGAAAGATTTATTCCTGCTAAACTCTGGTGACATATTTCAGGTTTATGAACAAAGTTAATTTGTTATTATTTTAAGCTACTATGTTTGGGGGTGGTTTTTTATACAGAAAAAATCACCAAGAGAAAATTTCATTTTTAATGAGAACATGATACTGAATATAAATCATCACCATTATACACACACACACACACACACACACACACACACACACACACACTTCATAGTATATATTCAACAATCTAGCTTTGGTGTTATATACACACTCATACATCCAGTGCTTTATATTCACATTCTATATCTATAATTCTATAAATTAAAAAATATAAATGCATAGTTGTATGTTTCTTGTATACTGAACACACATAAATAAGAGCATTGCATATAAAATAGTGCAGTCACTATGGAAAATAGTATGTTATGGAATTACCTTATAATCAAGCAATTCCACTTGTTGGGATATGCCTAAAAGGATCGAAGGTGGGGATGTGAAAAATACTTATACATACATGTTGATTGAAGTATTATTCACAATATAGACATCCCTCATATATTGTGGGTTTGCTTCTAGACACCACAATAAAATGAATATCACAATAATGTGACTAATGAATTTTTGTGGTTTCCCAATGCATATAAAAGTTATGTTTATACTATAATATAGTCTAAGTGTGTGATAGTATAATGTCTAAAAAATAATGTACACACCTAAATTAAAAATACTATATTGCTGGAGCACCTGGGTGGCTCAGTCGGTTAAGTGTCCGACTTCAGTTCAGGTCATAATCTCACCATTTGTGGGTTTGAGCCACATGCTGGGCCCTGTGCTGACAGTTCAGAGCCTGGAGCCTGCTTCAGATTCTGTGTCTCCCTTTCTCTCTCTACCCCTCCCCTGACTTGTACTCTATCTTTCTTTCTCTCAAGGAAAAATAAACATTAAAAAATACTATATTTCTAAAACATGCTAACCATTATCTGAGCTTTCAGCAATTTATAATCTTTTTGCTGGTAGAGGTTTTCCCTCAGTGTTGTGGCTGCTGACTGATCAGAGTACTGGTTCCTGAAGGTTGTGGTGGCTGCGGCAATTTCTTAAAATAAGACAATAGTGAAGTTTGCCTCATTAATTGACTCTTCCTTTCCCAAAAGTTTTTTTCATGATGCTGTGTGAAAGCATTTTTCACACAGTAGAACTACTTTCAAAATTGGAGTCCATCCTTTTGGGGCACCTAGGTGGCTTAGTAGTTTGGGTATCTAACTTTGGCTCAGGGTGTGATCTCACCATTCCTGAGTTCAAGCCCCACATCAGGCTCTGTGCTGACAGCTCAGAGCCTGAAGCCTGTTTAAGAATCTCTGTCTCCCTCTCTCTCTATCCCTGCCCCACTCATGTGGTCTCTCCCTCTCTCTCAAAAGTAAATAAACATTAATTTTAAAAAAAAAACTTGGAATCAATCCTATAAAACCTGGCCACTGCTTTATCAACTGTGTGTTATATAATTATAGATCTTTTGTTGTCATTTCAACAGTCTTTATAGCATTGCCACCAGGAGTAGATCTTATCTCAAGAAACCACTTTAATGCTCATCCGTAAGAAGCAACTCCTAATCCATTAAAGTTTGTTCATGAGATTACAGCAGTTCTTCAGGATCCACTTCAAATCCTAGTTCTATTTCCTCCACATCCACTGTTACTTCCTCTACTGAAGTCCTGAAATCCTTAAAATCATCTATGAAGGTTGGATTCAACTTATTTCAAACTCTTGTCAGTGTTGATATTTTGACCTCCTCCCATGAATCACAAATGTTCTTCATGGCATCTAGAATAGTGAATCTTTTCCGGAAGATTTAAATTTGCTTTTCCCAGATCCATCAGAAGAATCAGGCTCCATGACAGCTATAGCCCTATGAAATGTACTCCTTAAATAATATGAATTGAAAGTTGAAACTACCCCCTGATCCATGGGGTACAGAATGGATATTGTGTTAGGAGGCATGAAAACAACATTAATCTCATTGTACACCTCCATTAGAGATCTTGAGCAATGAGGTAAATTGTCAATGAGCAGTAATATTTTTAAAAATATCTTTTTTCCCCTAAGGAGTAGGTCTCAACAATGGGCTTAATATATTCAGTAAGCCATGTTGTAAACCCTGCCTTCTAGGGCTTGTTGGCCCATTAATAGAGCACAGGAAAAACAGATTTAGTAGAATTCTTTTGGGCCCTAAGATTTTTTGAATACTATATGAACACTGTCTTTGACTTAAAGTCATCAGGTGCATGAGCCCCTAACAAGGGAGTTAGCCTGTCCTTTGAAGCTTTGAAGCCAGTAATTGACTTCTCTCTAGCTATGAAAGTCCTAGATGGCATCTACTTCCAATATAAGGGTTTTCATCTACACTGAAAGTCTTTTGTTTGGCATGATATCTTTCATGAATTATTTTAGCTCGATCCTCTGAATAACTTGCTGCAGCTTCTACATTAGCACTTGCTGCTTCACTTTGCATTTTTAGGGCTACAGCTTCTTTCCTTAAACCTCATGAACCAAACTCTAGCAGCTTCAAACTTTTCTTCTACAGCTTTCTCACCTCTCTCGACCTTTATAGAACAAAAAGGAGATAGAGTCCTGCTCTAGATTAGTCTCTGGCTTAAGGAAATATTGTGACTTGTCTGACCTTCTATGCAGACCACTAAAACTTACTCTATGTCAGCAAAAAGGCTGTTTTACTTTCTTATCAACCATGTGTTCACTGAAGTAGCACTTGTAACTTCCTTCAAGAACCTTTCCTTTGCATTCACAACTTGGCTAATCTGCTTGGCATGAGAGGCATAGCTTTTAGCCTACTTTGGCTTTCAATATACCTTCCTCACTAAGCTTAATTATTTCTAATGCTTGATTTCAACCGAAAGGTATGTGGGGTTCCTGGGTACCTCAGCTGATTAAGTGTCCGACCTTGGCTCAGGTCATGATCTCATAGTCCATGGGTTTGAGCCCCACATTGGGTTTTGTGCTGTCAGCTCAGAGCCTGGAATATGCTTCAGATTCAGTGTCTTTCCTTTCTCTCTTCCCCTCACCACTTGTGCTATCTCCCCAAAATAAATAAATAATCATTAAAACAAATGAAGTGAGAGTCATGTGACTCCTTCTTCCATTTAAACACTTATTATGAGGTTATTAATTGTTCTAATTTTAATACTGTTGTGTCTTAGGGAATAGAGGGACCCAAGGAGAGTGGGTGAGAGTGGTCAAGATGGGGAACAGCCAAGTGATGGAGCAGTCAAGAACACACATTTAAAAAAATTTTTAAGTGTATTTATTTTGAGACAGAGAGACAGCAAAAGAGAGAGAGAGGGAGAGAGAGTGCACAAGTAGGGGAGGGGCTGAGAGAAAAAGAGACAGAATCCCATGCAGGTTCCATACCACCAATGCAGAGCCCCATGTGGGGCTCAAACTCAGGAACCACGAGATCATGACCTGAGTTGAGATCAAGTGATGCTTAACTGACACCAGTCACCCAGGTGCCCTAGAACACACGCTTTTATTGATTAAGTTTGTTGTTTTACATGGCCACAACTTCTGGTGCCCCCACCCCCAAATTATGACAGTAACATCAGAGATTACCATAACAAATATAATAAAATGAGGAAAGTTTGAAATATTTTGAGAGTCACCAAAATGTGACACAGAGACACAAAGTGAGTAAATACTGTTAGAAAAATGGTACCAAGAGATTTGTTTGAAGCGCGGTTGCCATAAACCTTCAATTTGTAAAATATGCAATATCTAAGAAGCATAGCAAAGCAAAGTACAATAAAAAAGGTACATCTTTGGTAAAAATATTCATTGACAGATGAATGAACCAACAAAATGTGGTGCCTCTGTCTCTCTCTCTCTCTCCACACACACACACACACACACATACACACACACACACACACACACACAAATATTATTCAGTTTTTTAAAAGAAGTAAAACCCACACCTATATGGTCAGTTAATCTATGACAAAGGAGACAAGAATATACAATGAGGAAAAGACAATCTCTTCAATAAATGGTGCTGAGAAAACTGAACATCTACATAAAAATGGTTTAACCTGGACCATTTTCTAACATCATATGCAAAAAAATAAAAATAAAAAAAATAAACCCTCAAAATGATTTAAAGACCTAAACGTGAAGCCTGAAACCATAACACTCCTAGAAGAAATAGGCAATAACCACTTGAATACTGGCCTTAAAACATATTTATGGATATGTCTCTTCAGTCAAGACAAGTTTATTTTTATTTTAACAACAATTAACTATTAGGACTATATCAAAATGAAAAACTTTTGCACAGCAAAGGAAACTAAAAACAAAAAGACAAGCTAATGAATGGGAGAGGATATTTGCAAATGACATATATATAATGAGGAATTAATATTTGAAATTTTTAAAGAACTTTTACCACCGAACACACACACACACACCCTATTCAATTAAAAAGTAGGCAGAAGACCTGAATAGACGTTTTTCCAAATACAACATGCAGAAGGCCAACAGACACATAAAAAGATATTCAACATCACTGATCATCAGAAACCACAGTGAGGTATCACCTTACACCTGTTGGATTGACTAGAATAAAAAAGCAAGAAATAACAAATGTTGGTGAAGATTAAAGAAAAGAGAACTCTCATGCACGGTTGGTAGATAGGAATATAAATTGGTACAACCACTATGGAAAACAGTATCAAGTTTCCTCAAAAAATTAAAAATAGAATTACCCTACAATCCAGTAATTCCACTACTGTGTATTTAGTCCAAGAAAACAAAAACACTAGTTCAAAAAGATGTACACATTCCTGTGCTTATTGTAGCATTATTTACAATAGCCAAGGTATGGAAGTAACCTAACTGTCCATTGATAAATAAATGTATGAAGAAGATATGGTCTGTATCTGTATCTATGCATGTGTATGTATGTGTGTATACATATAATGGGATATTACTTGGTCATAAAAATAATGAGATATTTCCATTTGCAATAACATAGATTGACCTAGAGGGCATGCTACTAAGGAAATAAGTCACAGAAAGGCAAATATCAAATGATTTCACTCATATGTGAAATCAAAAAACAAAACAAACGAACATATATTTTTTTAATGTTTTTATTTATTTCTAGGAGAGAGAGAGAAAGCGTGAGCAGGGGAGGGTCAGAGAGAGAGAGGGAGTCACAGACTGAAACAGGCTCCAGGCTCTGAGCTGACTGTCAGCACAGAGCCCGACGCGGGGCTGGAACCCACGAACCGCGAGATCATGACCTAAGCGAAAGTCGGACGCTTAACCGACTAAGCCACCCAGGTGCCCCAAAACAAACAAACATATTTAAGTTCAGAAAACAAACTGGTGATTGCCAGAGGGAAGGTGAGTGGAAGGAAGGGCAAAGTAGATAAGAGGGACTAAGAGGTGCAAACTTCCAGTTATAAAATAATTAAGTCACAGACATGAAAAGGACAGCATAGAGAACATGACTATCATATTGGAATAATATTGTTATGATGACTACACTTAAGGTGGTATCAAGTAATATATGGAATTATGAATTCATATGTTGTACACCTGAAACTAATATAATATTGCATGTCAACTATATAAAAAAGGAAGACAACTGTGACACATACTACAACATAGATGAGCCCATTAGACTCATGAAGCCAAATGAAATAAGCTAGTCACAAATGAACAAACACTGCATGATTCTCTTCATGAAGTAATTAGAGTAGTCAAAGTTACAGAGACAGAAAACACAATGGTGGATTCTAGGAATTAAAATTAGGAGGGAATGGGAAGTTATTGTTTAATTGATAGTGTTTCAGTTTTGCAAGATGAAAAAGTTGTGGAGATAGATGCTGGTACTGGTTGCACAGAAATGTCAATCACTGATGCACTGAACTGTACACTTAAAAATTATTCAAATGGGGGCGCCTGGGTGGCTTAGTCGGTTGGGCGTCTGACTTTCCTTAGGTCATGATCTCGCGGTTCGTGGGTTCGGGCCCCGCATCGGGCTCTGTGCTGACAGTCAGCTCAGAGCCTGGAGCCTGTTTCAGTCTGTGACTCCCTCTCTCTCTGACCCTCCCCTGCTCTCTCTCTCCCTCCTAGAAATAAATAAAATAAAAAAAAAATTAAAAAAAATTATTCAAATGGGGCGCCTAGGGGCCTCAGTTGTTAAGCATCTGGCTTTAGCTCAGGTCATTATGTCGCAGTTTGTGAGCTCAAGGCCCACTTCACCTGAGCACAAGCCCTGCTTTGGGTAAACACAAGCCCCAGGGTGAGCACCGCTGTCTCTCTCCCTCTCTCTTTTGCTCTCTCTCTCTCTCTCTCTCTGCCCCTCATGGGATTCTCTCTCTCTCTCTCTCTTTCTACTCCTTGCTCACTTGCATGCTTTTACTCAAAAAAATTGTTAAAATGTCAAATTTTGTTATAATATTTTATATAATTTAAAAAATATTACATGGAAACACCATGCATCAGTAGTGCTGTGCATACTTCCTGTGTGGTAAATATTTACATGTTTATCTCTAATATAGGTTAACATGTAGGACTTACAAATACATCTCAAGTGTTTCATGCATACAGACATATACCCAGTAGTATATGCACATCTACATTTTAATTTATACTATATAATCTATTTGCAATGTATATTCACAATATATTGTATATTATTGTATTGAATAGATACATCATATATTTTATATATAATATGTACACACACCATTTGCATACATCCATACAGATTTGTATATATATGAAATACATACAAATATTGTGGGGAATAAGCTTAGAAATTTCCTGATCCTGCACTGATGGGTTAACAAGGCATAAAGAATTACAAATCCATAGGATGCTCACACCCAAGTTTGGGTAAACAAGATTAGATAAATAGGGATAGAGTGAGGGAGAGGCCCCAGGGTAGAGGTGGGGGCAAAGGCCCCCAGGATAAAGAGGGTAGGCCAATGGCCCCAGTACAAAGGTATGTGAGGTAAGCAAGATTAGGTATTCAGGGAAAAAACAACCCCCCAATTTAGTACTATAGCAGAAAACTGCTTTCACAGGAAGGAAGGACCAAATTAGGTTAACAGGTAAATAAGGGTATAAACCACTGAGGATGAAGCTGCCCTTGGCAGAGCTGATTTGCAAAAGAAAGGTATCTTGTTGACCCTAAGGTTACATGACCTGTCTTATCCCTGAGGCTAGCTAAGACAAACAGACATGTTGCCTCATGTCTGCCACTAACATCCATCTGCCCGGCACCAGAAGTTTGGTTTATATTGACCCAAACCTTTAACAGGGTACATCTTCAAAACCTCCTTTCCCTACATGCCCATGAGTTAATGTTCACAGATTCATTGTCTCTTTGTGCATGCACATCATGTTTGTAAGCCTTCTGATGTTTATAAATACAGAGCAAGGACTCTTATTCAGGGCTCTTGTCTTTTCCCAGACATTAGCCATCTCTCACATTTTAATATTGTGTGTGCTTTCTTGCCAGACAAGAAAGAATTTTAGACCCAGAGTCTATGACAAAATACATCCCCAGAACCAGCATAGTCCTCTCCAAAAGTGAATACACACTTTTGTTTGAATATGCATCTCAATACTTGAATATATAAAACACAGTTCTGTATATACAGCTACATTTCCAGGGTTACATATACATATACATATGCAACTCCAATGTTGTCCACACATATGTGTATACCTCTTCAGTGATGGAATACACATATGAATCTTCAGAACAGTTCACACGTATGTAAACATATGCATGAACATACACAGCCATGTGTAAATACATCCCTATCTAGCCATAAATTTTCTGAAATGTATGTGCCTACACATCTCTCATATTACGTGAATACACATACTAATGTTCACTACTACATGCCTACACAGGCATCTTCAGGGTTTTACACACACACACACAGATGAATAATCTCATATACACAGAAAGAAAGAGGTTAGATCATGAGACTCCTTTTCTCTTGTGATATGTGGCATCAGCCTTATTATTTTATAACCTTAACTTGTATATTATAATTTTTTGTCTTGTGGTAAAGGGTTTTAATTTAATCAAAACCTTGGAGATTAAGTAATTAAACCTGTCACCATCCACAGTTTTTATTGTTAATTAGTCATGGTGAGGTGCCATTGTCATAGGATGCAGGGTCCCTAAATTTAGCAGTGGAATATTACATTGATCACACACAAAAACAGCCTGGAGTCTCTGGGGATCAACTGCACGTCAGCGAGTGCGTTGTGGTTGAATCCACACTTCACCTATTAAAGGGGGTGCTCCTGGAGTTGTTAGCAACAATCTGCTTGTTCTCTGGCTGTGCATAGCAACAACAACAAAAAAATCTGCCATGCTTAACCCCTTGAGAGTCCCATGATAGCAACACAGAGGAGGAGGATTCTCTTGATCAGCTCTGGGCTGCTTGCCTGCCTGGCTGGCTGAACTAGAGCTCGTCTCCCCCAGAGAGACAGCTGCTTTTCTAACCAGAGCCATAAGCTCTCTCCCAACCCTTTCCTTACAGGTTGGAGAAAGGGAACCAACCAAGCATGTTTCCTTCTCAGTGTGCCAGGTCAGATGCCTCTTTATGTTTTTCTTTTCAAATAAATAAATAAATAAATAAAATGCATAGCATGATATTTTCTAGCACTCCAGCTGCCATATTCCTGTGTATACATATTCTGGGCCTGAAGACAGATCTGCTAGATATCAATATTAATTAACACAGCCACAAGATTCCTCCTAATGCCCTTTCCTCCATTTGGTCTCACCCTTGAGTGGCATCCTGCTGTAACTGAAAGAGTACTGGCTTTGGAGAAAAGTGTTATTGAGGATTCAGAACTCAGCTTTGCAACTTAATTAGAATTATGATTTTCTCTTATTTTTTATTCTAGCTAAAATCTCAATTTCCTCATTTGTAAAACAGGATGCTTTGACCATGAAATAAATTTCTACTGATTGTCCATTCTATTCCTTTTCACATCATAGTGAGGTGGAAAAACGTCCTTCTTTGTTATTCTCTTATCTACTTACTCCTAAAGGTGAAGAAACTTGATTATACCACCTCACTGCTATCAGTACCATTGAGTAGTGGACAGAACCTCTGGATGCATAGGGTCAGTGAGAACAGCTGCAATAACTGAGTCAGTTAAAATTATATCATTAAGAGATGCAGGTGTCTTCTTTTATCTTACAAGTAATAAACAGTTAATGAAGATATTTAAATACTAAATGTTTCCAGATACCAATGAAGCATTAACAATAGAGAGAGAATAAGGTTTTTCATGTTATTTTCTTCCATTCCTGTATACTGGTAACATTGTGGGAGTAGTGACCAAGAGTAGATTGGAAGAGCCTTGAAGTGAGAGGTAGTCTGGAAAGATGAAAGTAGCGTTAGTTTGCCTTTGTTTTCTCTTCTCATATTCCATTGTAGGTTTCCATGCTTTCAGGAGTCTGATGTCCTGGTTTATTTCCTGGGTACTCAAAGTTCCATCACGCTTAGTTTTACCATAACAGCAACCACTTGTGTAAACTTTTCCCACTCTTCCTACTGAAGCTGCTATTTAGTGACCTGCTTCCCCATCTCATGATAAAACCTATTAATGCTGCTATATAAATTATTGACAGTTGACAGATAATAAGTTCTATCTGTCAGGCACCATTCTAAGCACTGGAGCTAAAGGAGCGAGTAAGGTAATTAAGGTTCCTGATCTCATGGAGCTTTCATTGTAGTCTGAAGAAAGTAAAATACAGAAAAATAAATGAACAAAATAATTCTAAAGCATTGTAAATTTTCTACTAAAATAGTAGAATGAGTATAGGTGAGAAAGAGAGATAGTCAGAGGCAGGATCATGTAGAATTTATGGTCCTGTGGCTCATAGCAAGAATACTCATTTTATTCTAAATGATATTGGCATTCCACTGTAGGGTATAAGCAGAGTAGTGATGTGAACTAATTTGCATTTTCAAAATATCACCTAAGGAGAGACTATATGGCACATTGAGAGTAAGGGGTTAGCATTAGATCTATCAAGAAGAAGGACAATTAAAAAAGAATAGATTCCTAATGGTGACACACACACACACACACACACACACACACACACACACACACACACTGATATCTATATGACAGAGTGACTTATTTATGAATTAGATATTTGAAAGCAAGGAAGCCTTAGACAGTTAAATTTCTTCCAATCCTATTTATTGGAGATGACCTACAGAAGGAAGATGCAGGCATATTTTCCCCCCTCTGGAGATCTTACTCCTTATTGCTGGTTAAATTTCTCTTCCTTATCTTCCATTATATGGTTTCATCACCCAAATGACCTAAGGGAGTTAGTTCATTTTCAGTGAATGGGAGAAGGTAGAAAACTGGGTCTATTCTTTGACTATTGCATTTTCCTACAACTGTTATCAATGTACACCCCATTCGTGTACTGAAAGGTAAGAGTAAAACAGAAATTGAGTGAGTATTGAAATATAAGTAAAGGGACGTATTTGGTTTTATGTAAGTTCAGTTTAAGTCTTAAAAGATGGTGGAGAGGAAATTGTAGAAAATTCTGAAGAACTGTTAAAGGTTTCATTCATTTTTATATTCAATGACTCATTCATTCATTGTGCAGTTGCATACTGTTCTATGAACCCTAGGCTGAACATGTATAGACAATGAGAATTCAGAGATGAACATGGTGCAATCCTTATTTTTATGGGGATCATACTTCAGTGGAAATATGTGAAGTGCAGATTAACCTTGCCCAAAGAAAGGTTTTCAACTTTGTCCCTTGTTCCTGAAAGTTAAATTCTAAGCCCTTGGAATTTTCTACCTGACAAAAGCATCTTTGTTTACATGGAGATCTTTGGCCATGACAAATAGTCTATGTTAATCATGTGATTTATACAAATCAGCTCCACTTTTGGAGGGGTTAGAGACTAAAGTCGAACATTCAGGCAGTCATCTGTTTCTATGTGTCTGGCCCCCAATAAAAATTCTGGATACCAAGGCTCAGGTGAGCTTCTCTGATTGGCAATACTCTCTGCTGGGAGAAGTAAATGCTGTTTATATAACTATACTGGTAAAGGGCAACTGGAAGCTCATACCTGGAACTCTTTGGTACACTGTCATGTCTATTTCTTTCTATTGCTTATTTTAATCTGTATCACTGTATTGTGATAAACTCTAGCTCTAAGTATAATGGATTTTCTGAGTTCTGTGAGACCTTTTAGCAAATCATTGAACCTGAAGGTGGTTTTGGAGACCTACTGAATTCTCAAAAGAACATACATGAATGGCTGATTACAGAGAAGTTATTAATAGAGCAAAAGATGCATGCTCTAGGATCAAGAGGAAGTGAACATAACCTAGTCTGGATGGTCCAGGGGAAATTTATTAAAGTATAAAGTGAGTCTTAAATATGACTAAGAAAAAGGAAAAGATATTCTAGGCAGGAAAGAAAAATAAAACTGATGTGGGGGGATGGGCATGGAAAACTAGGGAGTTGCAAGTGTTTGTAGATAATTAGGTAAGTCGACAAGTGGTAAATTCAATAAATGATTCAAGAATGAGAGAAGACAGGGGCGCCTGGGTGGCTTAGTCGGTTAAGCGTCCGACTTTCGCTTAGGTCATGATCTCACGGTTCGTGGGTTCGAGCCCCGCGTCGGGCTCTGTGCTGACTGCCGGCTCAGAGCCTGGAGCCTGTTTCAGTCTGTGACTCCCTCTCTCTCTGACCCTCCCCTGCTCATGCTGTCTCTCTCTCTCCTAGAAATAAATAAAACATTTACAAAAAAAAAAAAAAAGAATGAGAGAAGATAATAATAGAGATCTTTGACATCCTTTGCCCCATCACTGATGGGAAGCTATTATATGATGTTAAGAATGGAAGTAGCATAGTCAGATTGTATTTCAGATAGATTATTTTCAGAGGTAGTTGAGACATGGAGATCACTCAAGAGGACATTACAATATTTTACCCAACAACGATGAGGGCTTAAATAATAGCCATGCATATAGAAAGGAGGCAATGGAAAACAACATGCCTGAAATTCTAATTAGAGTTGGAGATTTATTTGATAATAGCTAAGCCTAAGGCGAAATCCGGATGTTGGGCTTGGGTATTTGGGGATGGTGATACCACTTCCTGAGACAGAAATGAAAGAGGAAAAGCACTTTCAGGAGAAAAGAGTACTGCTTTGGAAATGCTGAGTTTTCAGCTCCTGTGGAATCTCAAGTGTAAACGTGTAGTGGCACCTAAACATAAAGATGGGGAATTGAGGGGCGCCTGGGTGGCTTAGTCGGTTGGGCGTCCGACTTTCCCTTGGGTCATGATCTCGCAGTTCGTGGGTTCGAGCCCCGCGTCGGGCTCTGTGCTGACTGCCAGCTCAGAGCTTGGAGCCTGTTTCAGTCTGTGACTCCCTCTCTCTCTGACCCTCCCCTGCTCACGCTGTCTCTCTCTTCCTAGAAATAAATAAAAAACATTAAATAAAAATTTAAAAAAAAAAAAAAAGATGGGGAATTGAGACAAGTGGTTTAACCTGTACAGCATTCCAAAGAAAACTAATTTAAAACTCTGAGTTCTATTAAATATTTCAGACATAATGAAATAATAGTTTTTTAGTATTACAAATCCAATATGTCTGTTAAAAATGGTTGTGGAGTGAGTAGAAAGCAGTTATTTATTTATTTATTTATTTATTTATTTATTTATTTATTTATTTATTTATTTATTTCTAGAAGAGAGAGAGACAGCATGAGCAGGGGAGGGCCAGAGAGAGAGGGAGATACAGACTCTGAAATAGGCTCCAGGCTATGAACTGGCAGTCAGCACAGAGCCTGACGCGGGGCTCGAACCCATGAACCGCGAGATCATGACCTAAGTGAAAGTCGGACGCTTAACCGACTAAGCCACTCAGGCTCCCCAAGCAGTTTGTTATTTAAATGCTTTTTAAAAATGTTATAATTGTTGGTGATAAGGCAAATCTCAACTACATACTAATAAAGAAAGTGAAAGATTAAAAAAAAAATTCTATTCACAAGGGGACCAGATGATAAAACAAGGATGACTCAAGAAATATTTATCCCCATAACTGGCAAAGCAAAACTCACACTGCAGTTTCTGCTGTTGCTGGACTGAGGCTGTCATCTTACTATCCTGTCCTATCTCCCGGAGAGCCAATGAATATTTTTCCTGAAATTCTAGCAAATTCCCATTTAGTGAGGGAGTGTGGTAGTGAAGAATTCTGTATGGAATCATGAGGCTTAGGTTTTAGTATTAGCTGTCAGAAATGAAGTTTAAAGAAATGCAAGGCCTTTCTCCAAAAGTACCAGTGATTTATAACTTGTAGGAATTAAGCTTTGGGTCCTCAATGAATAATTCTAATGGAATGAATAATTTAATCTAAAGAACCTAATGTATATGTTCTTCCATGTCATGAATTCTACTTTTTTAAAAATGTTTTATTTGTTTCTGAGGGGGAGAGAGAGAGAGAGACAGAGACAGAGACAGAGAGACAGAGAGAGCACGGGAGGGTCAGATAGAGAAGGAGACACAAAATTTGAAGCAGGCTCCAGGCTCTGAGCTGTCAGCACAGAGCCCGACACAGGGCTCAAAACCATGAAACATGAGATCATGACCTGAGCCAAAGTGGGACACTTAATCAACTGATCCACCCAAGTGCCCCTGAATTCTACTTTTTAATCTATGATTTGATCATGGCATTTCTTATCCAACTCCCACTTTGTACAGTTGGTCAACTAAACTTATCATGGGACTCCAGATAAACACCACCTGATTCTGAGAGGACAATGCCCAAACCCTGCCTCCTCCTCCCTTCCAGTTCTGGACAATTCCCAGTCCAGTTCCGATAGCTCATAGAAGTCTTACTTATCCTTTATGTGGTCCAGTTAGGATGCCAGTTCTAGAACTCTCTTCCTATGTGACTCTGGTTAAGTTATTTTTCTAAAAGATATTTGAAGCAGAGCGATTACTGAAATTTCTTCCAGCCTGTCATTTTATGAATCAAGGACAGAGACAACAGCATTTGAACTGAATCTTAAAAAAACAATTGAATTTCATCACAGAAAAAAAGGAAACAAAGATTTTGAATGGAGGAGGATTAGAGTGATAGGATAAAGGATGATACATATGCAAAATTTAGCAAAACTGGATGACTGAACCTACACAAAAGATGACTATTAGTTGAATGGAGACAGGAGTGACATGGGACTTGGAACAGTAACATTGCCAAGGATCCAAATAAGTACATAAATTCCCAAACAATCCATGGTCAGAAGTCCAGGAGATCAAGGCTGACCTCCAAGAGAAGCCTCTAAAGATATTTTATGTCAAATAAAGAATTCTGTGGTCAAATAATAGGAAACAACCATTCATTATCATCTTCCCGAAAATGCAGAAAGCACCTTAAGATATTAAAGACAGAGGATTTCTACAGTGAGAAAACCATCAGCTTTGTTTAGCCCAGCATTTCTCAAGTTATTCTGTCTTGGAATAATCCCTCTCTATCTGCATTTCATCAACTAACACATTAGGGAATGTGCTACTTTAGTGTGATGAAGAAGATATCTAAGGTTTAGGATCAAGGGTATCAAAAATGATGAGAAGCATCATCAGGTCTCAGGTAGAGAAGAGAAGGCAGAGAAAAGTCAATATCTAGCTGTTGAGGGCTTTGCCTCAAAGGCAAATTCGTAAAGGTGGGAACTACCCAAGTGAGTTTCTTTAAAAAAAAAAAAAAAAAGACATACCTTTCTATACTCTCATTCCCTCTATCTTTCCAGTTAAAGAATTGGTGGCAGTTCAGAAGCTTGTAGACAAACAGAAAGCTTTAGCTGTTTAAAGAAAGGACTTATTGAGTCAAAGTGGCAATAGAAGTCCAGATAACATATCTCAAGCCAACTTAGGTAGACCAAGAAGAGACAATGCTTTTTCAAAGTTTTGAAGTTTGCTGGCCTTTCTCTGTGCCATGTACTAACATAACAGGTTTGACTCACCAGGAGATGACGCATACAGCACAGGGAGTTTGAAAAGGCACTGCTTAACCTTGCTAAGAAATGCTAGTTTTAAGAACAGCTGGAATATTGCTTTCTGATCCTCGACCATCAGCCCAGCAAGGACGAGAGATGTTTTGATGAAGAACAAAAAAGATAAAAAATACCTCATTGGGCAAATAAATCTAGTGAATATTGACAGCATTGAGAAAACAACTTGACTTAAAATAATCCTTTTGTACGGAAGTAAAGGTGGCACCATAGCTGCAGGAATCTGGAGATGCATATTGTATGAAGAGACCATTTCAAAGTGTCTTTTTCATTGACATTTTAAAGAAATATTTTTTAAATGTTTTATTTATTTCTAGGGGAGAGAGAGAGAGAGAGAGAGAACGTGAGCAGGGGAGGGTCAGAGAGAGAGGGAGTCACAGACTCTGAAACAGGCTCCAGGCTCTGAGCTGGCAGTCAGCACAGAGCCCGATGTGGGGCTCGAACCCACGAACCACGAGATCATGACCTAAGCGAAAGTCGGACGCTTAACCGACTAAGCCACCCAGGCTCCCCTTAAAGAAATATTTTTAATCTACTCTTGTAAAATCTAGAATTCATGCTTTATCACAACAACTGAAACAACAGCTTGGAGTTGTACATTATTAGTCCGGTGACTCAAAAATATATAGGGACCACTTACATTTGTTGCATGAGGTGCATGTGGTAGAAAACAGAAAATAATGGATTTTGTGGACAAATGCTGGACTAATTATTACGAAAGGGGAAGTGTAGACTGTACAAAAAATAAACACACTGCCATAGAGTTGCTGAACTCCTACTATGTATAAAACACCTGAACATTGTGAAGGAAATAAATTAGTAGAGAATTTAGTGTCTATGGTTTTAGTTAAATCTGATTTCTTCAAGAACCAGAAATCCACTTGTACTAGTTAAAAAAAGGGGGGGTTCATTGACGGGAACACAGAAGAAAGTCAGTAACACAAGGGCAGAAAACAAGGTACAAATCAGCCTTCTTAGAACTGGAACACTGTATCTCTATATAGCCTCAGTTTCCTTATATGCACCTATTCCATAGTCTTTTGTCCTATAACGTTGGGTGGTACGTTTTTGCCTTATAATGATACTGATTTCAGTCTTGGCTTTGCACGATGTTAAACTAGGAGGGAATGCATCACAGTCTCTCAGTTTAAATTCTCTCTTCAGAGAAAATTTGATGGTTGCTGAAAAAAAGAATAGACAGTTTGGGCTAGGTGTTTATCTCTCCAGAGAGCAAGAACTGAGTTGCAAGTTGTGCCTGTATGTAACATGTATACCTGGTCCTTTGTACTACAGAAAGGCTAGTTTTCTAAGAAGAGGTGCGGAAGGGCAGACCTCTCAGTATGTCTACTATAACTATCCTTAAAAATCTTATATTGAGATAAGAAAAGAGAAGGCAGAGAAAAGAAGATAGCAAGGGAACTATGCTAATTACTAGATAACAGGCAATAACATCTGGGGTTCAGACATGAATTTAATCTTTGATTTGGAAAGAGAAATTCAAACAGAAATTGGCAAGTAATAGGAAGAGTATTTTGGACAAAAGAAATGATATGAGAATAGTCATATACATGGTAATGCATAAAGAGTCTTAAAGGGAGGTATTGGTTCATTTAATGTAAAAAATTTTAAAATACGTGTAGTAATTTGTTCTGTTCTGGGCAATACAATATATGGATATTACATTTGTTCAAAACATTTATTGAGCATCTACTTGGTGCTAGGACTATTTTAGGGGCTATACAAACATAAATAAAGTTTTTGCCTCCATGGAGCTTACATTTTATTGGCTAGAGATAGAAAATTATATTTTTTTTCGGGTGATATTGAGACGTATACAAGGATTAATTAAATAATTAACAAAAACATCAGGTTTATTTATTTGAACCAGCTTTCTCCATGAAGCTAGCACCTTGATTATACTGAAAATCTGGGTGTATATCCTCACATTTTTCAAAGACTAAAGAAGATATTTTTTTCTGAAAATTCTAGCAAGAAAAATCCAAGGAAAACCTTCAAAACCCTCTTAGGGTCATACCTATTCCTTGTCTCTCTCTTTCTCTTAAGCCAAACGCTATAGTCAGGAGAGTAGGATATTATGACTGTGTTTAACTCTCTGTAGTGTCTAATGCCATGTGTGTATTTGTCAATTACATTCTGTAGCCTGGGAGGCTTTCCTGATTCATCTTATTTTACTAGCCTCTGTCAATATTGGAGTACAGAGAGAGGGGGAGACACAGAATCCAAGACAGGTTTGAGGCTCTGAACTGGCTGTCAGCACATAGCCCGACGTGGTGCTCAAACCTACAAACCGTGAGATCGTGACCTGAGCCAAAGTTGGACGCTTAACTGACTGAGCCACCCAGGCACCCCTCCAATACACCATCTGTCCAATACACCAATACTGTCCTCTCTCAGATAGGATATTGCTACAATCCTGTGATTGTTCTCTCTGCTTCTACTTTTATTCTTCTGCATTCCATGGTTTCACCACAGTCAGAGCAATTATTGGGTCATATAATTTCTCCATTTCCAACTTGTCATGATCTTTTTGTGACACTCAGACTGAAATCTAAATCCTTTACCCTGGTTTGCGAAGCCTTTGTGTTAGGTACACAATGTTGATCAGAAAGGAACATCACAGTATTGGAGAAGGAGAACATATTAACATGAATTGGTATAAATAAAATAAATAGGTAGATTCATGGAAAACTGCACTCTTCTGCAACATATTATAAAGGAGTTAAAAAATAAGATGGGATTACAGTATGTTTACATCATTCTCATCATAGGATGGAGGCTGACCAATTATATCTAGGTTCTCTGCAAAGATCGAGCTTCTGGTGTTCCACTTCATGTTGCCTTGGTGACAGAACACCTGTGTACTATTTATGCAATAGATAGAAAAGCCACATGTACATTCAAGGTACATAAAATCATGGTCTATATAGCTATACTTTAGAGGAAGGTGTGTGGAAGAGTTTATAGAGGCTCTGCATTATAAAACAAAACAAAGCAAAACATGAAGAGAAAAATAATGTAATTTATAAGTTAACTAGCACTTTAACAGCACTCCCACTGACCTTAGTCATAGCACTATAAATAAAATAAAATTTTTGAGCATTTCTGTTGCAATTCCACTCCTCTCTGATCTGTTGCTAAATGAAACTAAACCTTGGAAGGAGTAAGTATGGAGTCAACGATTTTGTTTATGAATTTGTATGCCTTTCAGGTTTCATTTCATACCCTTTTGAGGGTATCTATCTCATTTATTTTCCAAATCAGGGCACTATTGAATATAAAAAGGGGTCTACCAAAAGTACATGAAGATTTCAGGTACAAACTGGGACTTTGTACTAGAATACCTGTATGATCCCCTAGTTATTCTCCTTTTTTTGGTGACCATGTTCAAGCTACACCAACCTTTTTCTGATTCTTCAAACCTATCACATTCATTCCTATCTTGAGTCATTGCAATAACTGTTCCTTTTACTTTGATTTCTTTTCCTCCAGATTATTATACAAAACATAGCTCTTTGATATTTATGTCTCAGCTCAAAGTTCCCTTTTTAAGATGGTCTTCACTCTAGCCCAACTTAAAGTATATCAAGTCCTGCTTCCACACACCAATTTCTCTATTATATGCTTATCATATCTTGATTTTTTTTATTTATTGTATTTTTTGATGAATAAATCTCCAAACTATGAACTAAATTTCTTTGTTTTTTTTTTTTTTTTTTTTAATGTTTTATTTATTTCTAGGAGAGAGAGAGAGACAGCATGAGCAGGGGAGGGTCAGAGAGAGAGGGAATCACAGACTGAAACAGGCTCCAGACTCTGAGCTGGCAGTCAGCACAGTGCCCGACGCGGGGCTCGAACCCATGAACCGCGAGATCATGACCCAAGCGAAAGTCGGACGCTTAACCGACTAAGCCACCCAGGCGCCCCAATGAACTAAATTTCTTAAGGGTAGTTATCCAGCTATGAGAATAGAAGGCACTTAATTAGCATTTGTGGAAAAAGTGAATGAATAAATGAAATCAAGTAGTTTTCATATTGGGTCATATTTAAAACAATAGTTTGCAATTAGTTCATGATATTTGTTTATTTGTTTGGTTTGTTTATTTTTAACTTTTCATTGTTGTTTTAACGAGAGAGAGAGGGAGCGTAAGTGGGGGAAAGGAACAGAGAGATAATCTTAAGCAGGCTCAATGCTCAGCACGGAGACCAATGCAGGCTAGATCCCATGACCCTGGGATCATGACCTGAACTGAAATATTCAGACACTCAATGGACTGAGCCCTCCAGGGCCCCATTTAGTTCATGATTTTTAGATTTAGTACTTACACGTGTAATTTAATGTCACAAGTCTCCATACCCTTTTTATTTTTGGAAGTTTTGTGGGTTTTTGTTTGTTACTCTTATTTCTGTTTTGCCTAAAATTGTCCAGGGTACTTCTTTTTTTTTCCAAAAAAGAACTTGTTAAATTTCTTAGCCCTTGTGTTTTGTTTTTGTTTTTTTTTTTTAATTTCCGTCCCAGATGAAATAAAGCTTAGTCAGGTATAAAAAATCACTAGAGGTTTCTCCATTGTATTCTGGAGTTTAAATTTATGGAGAAGAGGTATTTTTTCTCTGGAAACCTGGTGTTTCTTCCACAGTGATGTTTCTTCCATTCTCTGTCACTCCCATTTCTTGGCCTGAGTGATTACAGGTGATTTTTTTTTTAATTGATCTTCAAAACATTCTTCTTTAGGCTATTCCTAGGTATCTGTCTTAGTCAATTTGGGCTCCTATAACAGAATACTATATAAGACTGGGTGACTTGTATGCAGCACAATTTTGTTTCTCATAGTTTTAAAAGCTGGGAAGCCAAAGATCAAATTCGGTGTCTGGTGAGGGCCTGCTTTCTGGTTCATGGATGGCTACCTTCTTGCTGTGTCCTCACATGGCAGAAAGAAAAGGGAGCTCCCTGGCATTTCTGGTTGAAGGGTACCACACTCATTCATGAGGGCTCCATCCTCATAATCTAATACCTTTCAGAAGCCCCATCTCCAGATATCATCACAGTGGGGATTAGGATTTCAGTAGATGGATTGTGGGGAAGGGGCAGAGACATTTAGTCTACAGCAGTGTTATTTATTTTACATTAATCTCTCAAATGGATACCTGTGATTTAAAGATATTCTTTTTCAGCTCAGAACAGTCTAATTCTATTAGACTTTATTACTTAGTTTCAGGAATCATTTTTTTTTTTTTACAAATAGTTTATTGTCAAATTAGTTTCCACATAACACCCAGTGCTCATCCCCACAAGTGCCCTCCTCCATGCCCACCCTCCTCCCCCCCACATCCACCAGTCCTCAGTTTTTGTCAGCATTCAAGAGTCTCTCATGGTTTGCCTCTCTCCTTTCCCCCACCATTTCCACCCTTCTTCTCCCCCTTGGTCCTCTGTTAAGTTCCTCCTAATCCTCCTATACGTGCACACATATGATATTTGTCCTTCTCTGCCTGACTTATTTCGCTCAGCATAACGCCCTCAAGGTCCATCCATGTTGCTACCCATGGCCAGATTTCACTGTTTCTCATTGCCATGTAGTATTCCATGGTATAGATAAACCACATCTTCTTGATCCATTCATCTGTTGATGGACACTTAGGCTCTCATTTCTATAGTCTGTTACTTGACTTTATTATTTAAAGGTTTTAAAAATATCATTGAAGAAATTTTATGGCTATCTTATATTCTCTTCTCTTGAAACACAAATTTTTCATCTATTGAAATTCTGTTACTACATTGTAACCTCTCTGCTATCTCAGAGCTGTTTCTTATTATTTGCTGCTTATTTAGTATTTTCCCTTCTTATTTTGTGGAAGTGCCATAGATTTGTAATTCACCCATTTTTTCTTCTACGCTGTTGATTCTGGAGCTTATATTTCCTCCCTTCCTCCCTCCCTCCCTTCCTTCCTTCCTCCATCCCTCCCTCCTTCCCTTCGCTTCCCTTCCTTCCCTCCCTCTCCCTCTCTCTCTCTCTCTCTCTCTCTCTCTCTCTCTCTCTCTCTCTTTCTGGGAGGTATGGGAGGGGCAGAGGGAGAGGGAAAATGAATCTTAAATGGGTTCTACATGGGGCTTGATTCCAAGACCCTGAGATTATAACCTGACTGAAATCAAGAGTCAGATGCTCAACTGACTGAGCCACCGAGGAGCCTTTGGGGCTTATTATTTTCTAATGTTCATTTTAATCCTGTGAGTGAATTTTTAGCTTCTTTATATTTTCTTTAAAAATGTCTCTTCTATTTTATTACTTCCTGTGTTTAAGGTAGCTCCTTTATTTTTAATCACATCATATTTACCCAATTCTTATTTTTTGATTAAAATGTGTCTTTTTATTTATAACACAAAGAATATTTTAAAATATGTTTTCTGCAGTAAATATTTCTGAAAATATTCTCCTTCCTGTGTCTCAGTGTGACCATAATTTATTGTAGTACAATATTCCAATCAAACCAGGGATAGCAATCTAATGGACTAAAATTATAGTAATGGAAACCAAAGTAAAGATAGAAGACAGAAGAAAACGAAGTAAAGATGGAGAAAGAATAAAGACTAGTGACTTGGAAATTTCTGAACCTATAGATTAACTTTTATGAGTTCACTGGCAGTGTGGATGTTTTCAAAAATATGTTTCAATGAAAGTGCTTTATTTGCTAATGTATGAGTGAAGAGTGATGTTAAAGACATTGAAAATGGAACAGAAATCCCACAATTTTGGAGACAGTGGAGGACTATTAGAGGTGAAAGCTTGTGGATTCTTCTAACATTTTTCCAATATCAACTTTACAGAGTAAGAGCAGAGTTCTTTGCTCCTGGTAGCCTCAACTTTATCAGGAAAGCAAAAGATAAGGTTAAATTCAAAAGAAAGTGGAAGTGGGATTGATATCTGGGGATCTAGAGAGTCTCCTCCTGTGGGTTGCTGTTTCCAGGAAGTTCAGGTAAAGCAGTGCTTTAATTTTCATTTCAAGGAAATATTCCTTAATTGATAACCAATGCACTTTGCCTGAATATTTTTTGCTTCAGCTTAAAGTGCTTCAAAATAGATGTCTTACCTTAATATCTATGGACAAGATTTAAAATTAGTTTTATATATCTCCCCAATAGCTGTAAGTTAAATATCTACTATTAAGTTGTTATAACCCTTAGAGGTTGCACATAATCCATAAATTATTTCATAATTTAGGTTGTACAAAACCTATTGTTGATTTTATTAAATAACTCACCCAAACAGCATTCACTCAGCAAAAAACATAATGAGAGTTATTACTATCAGAGAATTCCTGTGTTAAGTGCCTTAGAGACACAGAGATTGCTGTCCTGAAGATATCACAGCCCATTTTGGAAAGTAATACAAGTATAACAGGACAGTGTGTAACTCTTAAAATGCAAGTAACATATCTCAAACAATTGTATTCATCCCCATATTCCTACAACAATTTGTGCCGTGTCAGAAATATAACTGGTATTCTATAAATAGCGGCAGAATTTTGTTAGCTTTTGTTTAAGGAACTCATGTCAGTTCTTTGAGAATAGAGAATTAATTTTATATTAATATCTTTAAATTTTTTCCCAACTAGTAAAGGTTTTGGCACATAGGAATTGCTTGTCAGGTATCTTCTTATGGATTTCATGATCTCATAGCATATGGTCAGCTTTTCAAAGAAGATCATTCCTACAGCATTGGAGGTCCTCTAAGAAAAACTGTCAGGTAAAATATTTTTACCTTTGTTATTTTTTAATGTTAAGCTTGATATGAAGGTTTCAATCATTAAAGAAGCAGTGTAGAAAAAGTAGAAAATATATGAAACAATGATCTTTGACATGTGAGATCTAAACACTACATTTCAATAAAAAGGCTTGATGCCTCTTCCATTGCTAATTATGAAGATGGTTATTGGGATGGTGTTGATGGTGATAATGATAAAGTAGGTAATGGAAATAATGATTATTGTGATGTTAGTGTGGTGCTAGTGCTAAAATTAATAATGACAATTGTGTAGCAATGTGAACAATTATGAGGTCCTGCTGATGGATGATATTGGAGATAGGGCAAAGACGATTATGATAATACTTCTGGGAAGGTGATCAAATAATGAGGGATGTTGAGAAGTGATGTCCCTGGATGAGAACGATAATAATTAAGATGATGAATAAAGTGACTGCAAAGCTCTAGGTCTTAGAGAGGCAAAGTGAGCTGGACAAAATAGTTCTTTCCTTTCCTCCCTCCCTCCCTCCCTTCCTTCCTTCCTTCCTTTTTTCTTTCTTTTTCTTTCTTTCTTTTTTAGTCAGTAGGCACTAATAAGTAATGGATAGAAAAATATCATTAATGTCTTGATATTCAATCCTTGAAAATTTGTATAGTCTCTGCATACACAATTTTAGAAAATTGAATTATTTGCGGGGTGCCTGGGTGGCTTAGTCGGTTAAGTGTCCGACTTTCGCTTAGGTCATGATCTCACAGTTCGTGGGCTCGAGCCCCGCGTGGGCTCTGTGCTGACTGCCAGCTCGGAGCCTGGAGCCTATTTCAGAGTTTGTATCTCCCTCTCTCTCTGGCCCTCCCCTGATCACGCTGTCTCTCTCTCTCTCTCTCTCCTAGAAATAAAAATATTTTAAAAAATATTTTTAAAAATTGAGTTATTTGCTAAATATGCAGGTTGTAAGCTGATTAACTAACATGCAATGAAAATAAAAATAAATCATTTCTGGAATGTTCCTAATTTCAGGCAATGATTCTCTGCACAGAGAATTTCCAAAATTTAGAAAAACCTATAGTTAATTTAAATAACACTCTAATTTGTTAGCTAGATTAATTGAGAAACTGAAAAGAAATGACATAGGTTAGCTCTACCTATGTTTAAAAGTAAACCATTCAACAGTATTCATAATCATAAGTCATTATTTTGGGCAACTAAACGGGCTTATAGGTATTTACCTTAAAAGTCAACTTAATGAATTAAAGAAAAATACAAAACAACTTCTTGAGCACCTAACTATTGCTTGGATTGTTCATGGGATATACTTAGTAAAACTGCATCTTTGAAAGAGATCGACAATATTAATAGAAATTATAATTATATTATAATATTAATATAAAATTCTCTACACTCAAATTCCTTCCATGAGTAACTACTGCCATCACTTAATGACTGAATGCCTCAGCTGTACCCAGTACTGCTTTAGGCACTGAAGAATTATAGACATGAGTAAAAAGAACTCCTTGTAAGACAGATTAGAAAAATTAAGGGGAAAAAAAAAAAACGAGATATCCAGTATGTCATAATGAAGTGCTTTGGATTAGGAGTCAAATAAAATGGGTTTTGATTCTCATCAACAATGAGGCTGTTCCTAAAAATTACTCAGTTTTCTTATTTAGACAATGCATATAAAAACATTTGCCCTGCCTAATCATGAAGGCATCACAGTTTCAGGTAAGATTACATATGAGCAAGTTCTTTATATTGCAATTTTTAGGAAAAACTAAAAGAAGGAATTGCTTTTTCCAAATTTTAACCTTATGAGGAAAAATAATCTTTAAATCTAGCCTTTACCTCTTTTTACTACTTTCTTCCCACTGCCACAGGGAAGTTAAAGTGACTTATTTGTTTCATAAATTTGGGAGAAAAAAATTGGTCTGGTCATATCAGCCCTGTCCTCTCACTTGGGAGCAAATATTCACAAAGAACATGAGTTCTCCACTTCTTCATGCTGCGAATTCTACCTGGGCAGATTCGACATGTCTACTCCAGTACAGTACTAACTGGGACTGGGTACAGAAATGCCTGATTCTTGGGTTAAATATTGACAAGCCTACTTGCCATCAGATTGAAGACACATACTCAAACACAGCCTCTATCGGTTGTAAAGGTGATCTCTTGATGTACATGTTTAATTCAGTATGTTATCCTGATTTCATGGTATGAAAAAATATAAAAATTCGCCAGGAGTTATATTGTAATAATATTATATAATAAATTAGGATTTTAACTCAATTCAGCCTTGTACCTAAAATGTATTACATAATTGCACAATGTAGGTATCATGGAATAAATTACTCTACTCAGCTAAAACCACATGTTCAATGAATAAATCAAGCATTCTCCTCTGAGAAAAGTAACTATCCAATAGATTTTGATGGTAATCAGTTCTGCAGGAGATGAATAGTGACATCTGTGTCATGTATTTGCCATCATTGACATAGATAACAGGTACATTAAGTTAGGGTACTAAAAAAGAAATGCCTTGAAATATGCATTCCTAGACTCTATTTGTGCAAATCAATACATCATACAAGACATCATATGACCCAAGTTATAAACAGACTCCATCTGTAGATCTTTGAGCTTAGCAGAAAGGTCATTATTCTTCTGAAAAGACCCTTCCTCCTTGCAAGTAAAAGCAAAGATTCACAAATCCACAGTAGTTTCCTGACCTTCCTATTGTGTGACCCAATGACTGTGATGATCTTCAAAGTGGGCTAGAATCCTGTGGGAAGAATTTACTGTGGACACAATTAAATTCAATGCAATATAGCCAACTTAATTGTATTTCTTCCACGTTTCAAAAATAGCTCTGGGGAAATGGAGATAGGACATGGAATTAATACTAAAGAACTCACCAATCTATGAAATGAGTCCAAAAAGGCGGCAATTGCTTATAGTTGGTATAATGAACGCAATAATAAGTATGCAGAAGCTACAATAGGGGCATAAAATGATTACTGTAAAGGGGTTCATATGACAGGAGGAAAGAAAAACATTAGAAACCAAAGTAATAATAAGTGAAAATGCTTTCAGTGGATAAAAGAGAATGATGAGCAACACATATTTTGGTGTTCCTAAAATATAAAATGAAAGAATGGATTTGAAGAGAAAATCAGGGTCCAGGTTATGAAAGGTTTTGTCTATAATAATAAATGATTTGTAATGAGGCACAGACATTGGATGGATTTCAAGCATAGGATTGGTATTATATTTACGTTTTAGAAAAATCATAGCTAAGAAAGAGTAGAGAATGGCATAAATGAGGTACAGACTCTACCTAGGAGTGCCAGTTAAATGGTTATAAAATATTCCAGGTAAGAACAATCATGGCTGTTCATGGAGGAGATTAAACTAGAAGCCAGCTTTTGAGGCAAAATATGAATTGGAGGAAAAAGTAATGAATTATGGGTAATGGATCTCTGCTCAAATGGCATCTCCATTTGCCCTCATTTCTACATACATATGTACATAGATACATATATACATAATTTGTTTTTTCCCATTTGTATTTTTAAAATGTGAATGATAAAGGAAAAAACTAGTCATCTTTCGATTCTTTGTGACAGGGCTAAGTCTGGGCTTGGAAACCAAAGTCAACTAGAAGAAAAAGTATCCAGTAGAATATCAATGGAGTTCCACAAGGACTCAATGAATCAAACAACTGCAGTTCAAGACACTTTGGGATTATCTGATCCATGACTTTTGATCATCTGACCTCTGATTTTTTCATCCTGACCTGGGTCCTTTAAACAAGGAATATATCATAACACCAGAAAATGCCTAAAGACAATATCTCTATAGAGATTTTAGTTTCTGAATAACCTCATGCCACTTTCTGTTCTGAATCAGATTTCCAGATAGGCAACTCTACTCCATATTTTCCCCTCACCTTTGGAATTTGTTGCCATCTACCAAAACATTTGCCCTCCTCTACTATTTGTGTAGTAGCACAAAGTGCCCTAAGTTAGCCTCCTGCTAACTAGGGTTCACTCCCAATCATTATCCCAGCAGCCATGACCCTCCTTAGTGTTGTTATGTTATTACAATGTTATAGATTATTATTTTAGGTTATTATAATTGTTATAAATATATATAATATTTTATTGATATAATCTTTTGAGTTAGGCAGCTTTGATATAGATTTTTAAAAGCTTTAGATTTAAAGATTTAGATATGTGGTATCTATCTATATAACATCTATCATCTATCATCTATCTCTCTATCTGCATATATGTAGCACTTAATTTATGCTGCATAATTTAATTACTACAAAAATCCTATAAAGTGTGTGCTTTGTCATTTTATCTATCAGAAAAGTGAAGCTCAGAGAAATAGAATAATTTACCTAAACTTACACAGCTAACAAGGGACAGAGTTATAAATTAAGCCTGGTTTTGTCTGATGTCACACATAACATTGTCTTATTTTTTTCTTATTCCTGAGACACTTTGTTTTCCTGTCAGTTTACAGCTGTCTAAAAGCACTGAGCAATACCTGTGATAAGTGTTACATCAAAAAATATTCCAAAAATGTGAGCAATATATCCTAGCAATATCCCAGCAATATATATAAAGATACAACGTTGATATAACCTTTATATAAAAAGGTTTAGATTTAAACTTATCTGAAGTGAAATACACACTGATTTATTTTTAGCTGTGTGGTTTCAGGTAGTCAATACCACTGAGTCTAGTTTTCACATGTGAAATGAAAACAGGAATATTTATCTTAGGAAAATGATGCATGTGGGTGGGTGGGGGGCTGAGGAGCTAAGCATACTACCTGGTACATTTCATGTTATTATGACAATTCATACAATCACTTGACTTGAAACTTTTCTCTGGTGAGTTTTAAAAAATAACACTGGAAGCACTATGTTGAATTCTATGAAAATAAAGCCTTTAAATTATCATAGTGTTTTATGCTATGATGGATATTACTTTGCATATGAATAATCTGTTCTAAGATATTCCAAGATTTAACCAAAAATCCAACACTCTATTCCACGAACACTGTCATATTTATCTGCATTTTTTCAAAGCTTTACAAACACTTCATGTATCTAGAAATGAAATTGGTGACTGAAAACATATCATTAGCTATAGGATTATATGTTTTATTACATACTTTATTTTCAGGAGACTTTTTAATGAAGTCATATCATTAAATCATATTCCAATAGTGGGATAGGATTTTGAAAATATTCACTTTTTTCTCCAATTGCAGAGATAAATGGGAAAATACTAAGCACATCTATTTGTTCACAGAGAAATACTTGACTTTGCTATGAGATTTGCAACTAGCAATAAGGAATTTCAACTGAAAGAGCCCTTGGGAAGCTACAAAAAAGGTAAACATGACAGGGAAATGTGAGCAAAAGATTTTCCAGTAGTTGCAAGATTTTTCAAGCCATTTCAGGAACATAATATATTTCCCTCTTCAAATTGGGATGTTTTGGAAATGTTAGTAGTTGTGCTCGCTCTCGCATTCGCTCTCTCTTTCTCTCTCTCTCTCTCTCTCTCACACACACACACACACACACACACTTTCTCACTGTTTTGCTTGTTGCAAACTCTCCTTTTTGATATCAAATCTGTTTCAACTTCCTGTTATGGGAAATTGGGAATTGTGAACCAATGTATGGAAAATTCTGGCTATCCAAAAAAGACGGTACAAATGGCCTTAGAGCCTTCCCAGCCCATAATGCTCAGGATGAGCATAAACAGGAAAGCGGCTTGGATGACAGCGACTGACTCACCCTGTGCGCCTGGGACTTGTTTTGCAGTTCACCTGGCAGGTGCAATTATGTCGGCAAAGAACGGGATGAAGAAATGACCTTTGAAGGCAGCTCTGGGGTGTGAGAGTTATGTGTGGAAACCTTATTAGGCATCGGAAGCAGAGCTTCTGAAATAATAGCCCAAGTGTAAAATAGCACCTCTGGATAATTGTAGCATAATGCAATAGTTTTGGCAGGAAAATTTGAAAAGAGATCCTGGATAAAATATGAATTTAAACCCACATTTATACAAGAAGTTCATTGACCTTCCTGAGATTTTTTTATTTGAAAATACAAGAAATTTTGTTGGATTTTAATTAAGTTCATTTATGCTAATTTGTATGTTATTTGTATTATATCAGACGACTCAAATATTAGGTTGGCTTAACCATACATGTCACATGTGTGTTATACAAAACACAGTGGGTTAGGCAATATGCTAGTGTAAAGGCAGATTAGTTATTTGTACATTTTGCTTCACCTATTTCCAAAATATAGTTTGCAACAAATACAAGCATACAATTTCTTTAATAAAATAGAAATATATTTTCCAAATTATACTGGAAGAAAGGAAATTATTTATACCAATATCCCAACAATGTAGAATTGTTTTGAACATTAAATTTTACACTAATCTTTCTGGCACATCTAAGGTAAAGAGTAAAACAGAAATGATAATATTTTCCTAACAAGATGAAAAATGTACAAGTTTTTCAGGAGATACCAGATTTTCTCAATTATTCCTTAAAAAACTTTACTATGTGGGACCCCTAATACAAGAATAAGAAAAACAATAAAAATTATCTACCCTGAATTGCATAGTAATTATATCTACTATATAATATAGTACCTGAATTGCATAGATCTAAAAGTACAGGCTCTACTCTCACCGCTCTATCACTTATTGCTAAGTGACCTGTGGTAAGTTCTAAATGTCAGTTTTCCCCTGTATAAAATGGGGCACTACTACCTAACATTTGTAGGTAAAGTGCTTATAATGGCTGGATTATCTTCCTTTTTTTTTAAACATAATTTATTGTCAGTTAGCTAACATACGGTATATATAGTGTGCTCTTGGTTTTGGGGGTAGATTCCCGTGATTCATCGCTTACATACAACACCCAGTGCTCATCGCAACAAGTACCCTCCTCAATGTCCATCACCCATTTCCCCATCTCTCTGGTTCTCTAAGTGTTTCCCATAAATTGATTCACTTAATCACCACAAGAGAACTTATGTGGTCATAATTATTATACTTATTTTAAAATGAGGAAACTGAGGTACAACCTAATTAATTTAGTAACACATATCACACGGCTAGCAAGAGATTGAAAAGGATTTTAGTAACTACTTCATGGAGTTGTGAAATTTAAATGTGATAATGGGAAATATTAAATATGTGGTAAACATTCAATATATGTTAACTGTAATCTTCAGCATTATTGTAAAGTAAAACTAAATCAACTTAAATTATAATGTGATTCAATACGTTAATACAAATGAACTATACATCTGGTTCCAAATATACTGTAGCTAGTTGAGAAAGAAATCACACTGCTCATCATAGTACATGTGAAGATGATAGAACTTGAGCTTCTTTGTGAATTGGGTTGAGTATGAAAGACAAGGCAAGGTGGTTAATGTAGGGAAGGAAAACAGAATGACCAAGGCTCAGCAGTGAAAAATCACAGCAGTTCCTCCAGGGAAAGAACTGCAGAGAAATAAGGATGAGAATATATCATGGTATTACATGGTCAGCACACATACAATGCACAGACAACATAAATACAAACACACATAGCACACATTTACTGGATAAACAACATATAGCTCACACACACACAGCACATATACTGCACAGATATCAGATACACTCACAACACATATATCACACATTCTACACATACATCAAGAACATAATGCATATCCATATACCACACATTCAACACATACATCAAGAACACACTATATATCCAACAATGGTAACACATGTAACACACACAAAACACATACAAGACAGACATACCACACTTACATTCACACATATATACAATACACACAATGTACAGATGCAACATATTTTACGCATGCATGACAAACTACACACATCACATATGTGCACACACAGAATATATTTCAGGGGAAAACCAGATGACCTCAAACATCAAATTAGAAGATTTAAGTGATTCTGTGGTAATAAGAAGCCACTAAAGTTTGAAGAGGACTTGGCATAATGCAGGGATAATTTAAGATTAATTTATTATAAATCATAACGAATATGAGTAGAAATTTGATAGGTAGGTATGTGGATAAAAGGATGGTCCCATAGACAGACTAAAGAGCACAGTTTTTCCAGAGTTTAGTCTGGAGCCCTCTGATGTCTGTTTTGTTTTCCCTTTCTTTGTTTTGTTTCACTCTTTTTAAACTCATGGTACCCATTTACTTTCTTACTTGAAATAGTTAGGGTTCTACAGGACACAGAAGTCATGCTAAAATGGACAACAGAGGAAAAGTTAATAAAGGTGCTATTTATTAAAGTATGGGCAGGGTTAGGGAAATCAGCAAGGAACTGTGCAGTACTCTAGGCCTAGCTACAACAGGAAACATATGCTATGTCTCAGCGTCAATAATTAAGAATGAAGTTACCGGAACCTGGTGTGAATAGCTGTATACAGTTGAGAAGAGGGCTGTACAAAGAAAATATGGCCCTCAACAGAGGAACAATTTCAAGCTGAGGCCACCTGTAAGGGAGACGGCTGAGGGAGCCATGACCCTAGCTTCACCCCCTCCCTCTCACCAATTTTGTCAGTGCCTTCTATTGGCTGAACCCAGTCAGAAGCTAGACAACAGAAGCCTACAGAGGGAGTCCATAAAGATGAGCCTCTTGGAACACAGAGCAGGGACAAAGAAGGTGGGGCATAGATCTATAGGGGAAAACAAAAGGTCTGTAGCGCAAAAATAAACCTCAAATCAAGTTGATGTCCAACTTTGGGGATGGCAATGGCCACCAAGATTGTAGCAGGTTTTTAAATTTTTATTTTAAAGAGGGGGAAGGGGAGGGAGAGAGGGGAAGAGAGACAGAGAGAGGGAGAGGGGGAGAGAGAGGGACAGAGAGGGAGAGAGAGAGAATGAATCTTAAGCAAGCTCTGTGATGGACTAGATCCCACAATCACAGCATCATGACCTGAGCTGAAATCAAGAGTTGAATACTCAACAGACTGAGCCACCCAGAAGCCCCAAGATTGTAGCGGTTTTAAAGCTGGGATAGACCCTAAAATTCTCTAGTTTCCTTTTTCAATATTTTTACTGCTATCTAAGAAATAATAAAATCAATACTAAGGTCCCCTCTAAAAGTTACATAGCTTATCAGTCAAAATACAATTCAAGAAACCGAGCCCCAGATATTGACTACAGAAAGAGATTTTGCACAAAGACCTGGATATTCGCAAAACTGTAAATACTGGAGGAGGAGAAGTTCAGGAATTGCTCTTGGACTACCAAATTTAAATATACACAGATAAGGCTTATAACCAGAGCTACCACAACTATCAATTCCCAACACTCATGGAACAAATTTGCAATCCCAGCTGCTAGAACTGTCTCTTATGGTTCAAATTTCTCAGATTTTGCTTCTGGAATCCTAACTGAAGAAAAGTGGTAGAATCTAATTCTCATACAGAACTGTAACTCTAAGAGACATTTAGAAAGGTAGTTTTTTGCTTTTCTAGACTCAGAAACGTGAGACACTTAGAAAGCAAATGGATGCTGAGTGCCAGTGTACGACACCCCCAAATCACAGCTTGCATCAGGTAGAACTGAACTACCTACTGCAGCTCCACAAATGAACCCAGATTCCAGGGTAAATGGAACTAAACTAATACAATCACTATTAAATGATATTTTAAGAGTTTCTACTTAAGGGGTATTTTATTGATAAAATGATGACTATTCTATAAAACCAAGATATAACTGTTTTGGAGAAAGCTCTCAGGAGCTATATTATACGCCATAGTACCCTAGTTTCTGTACCAGAAAACCCAATGCAAAGAAAATCACTAAGTGCTGTGAGGTCACATCTATGTGTTGGGCATCTCAAGCTGGAATTTTCATATAATACTATGTGCTTAATTTACGCAACATAATTTAATTCTTACAAAATCCTCTAAAGTAAGTGTGTGCTTTTGTCATTTTATCTATCAGAAAAGTGAAGCTCAGAGAAATAATTTACCTAAACTCACAGCTAACATGGGACAGAGTTATAAATTAAGCGTGGTTTTGCCTGACATAGCATTTGCCACACACAGCATTGTCTTTTTTTTTTCTTTCCGTTTTCTTTTTTTTTTTTTTATTCCTGAGACACTTTGTTTTCCTGTTAGTTAACTACTATCCAAAAGCACTGAGCAATCAGAATACCTGTGATAAGTGTTATATCAAAAATGTTCCAAGAATATAACCAGTGTTGACATTGATAAAGCACTTCTGTTTTCACGCTTATTTCTTATTATATATAAGACACTATCCCAGTTTCCACTCCCCTTGCCAAGGTGCTTTCATTTTTTTGAGATGGGATTCCCCTCTTTTGTTTTTCTCATAAGTTAATGATTTGACATTGGTTTCAAATTTAAATGAGAATACTGTGAATCCCGCCCACACATTTCACTTTCGATTCTATTGTGAAGGATTGTGGAATTGGAAAGTGAAAGAAATGATGTTGACAAATGTAATCATAGGAGCCTCAAGCAGTTAGGCAGTCAGTCCCCTTCTGGGCAGAGTGGCAGGTCTAGGAGCCTCAAGCAGTTAGGCAGTCAGTCCCCTTCTGGGCAGAGTGGCAGGTTAGTGTGAGTGTTGGTAGAAGAGGTACAAAGGAATTCAGTTGAATTTTTTTTTCACACTGCACAATTCAATCTCCAAAGCCAAGCCAAATAAGCCACCCACGCTATTTAATATTTTCCATCTGTTCAACTTTACAACTTTGAAAACAATGACAACTGATGTATAAAAAAGTGTTTAATATATTAATATGAGTTACAAGTAATTTAACAGTGGAGAGGAAATTTAAAGTAATATTAGCAATAATTCTAAGTGACCATATTAATTTTATTACTACTAGCACTAAGAACAATTGCTTTCCCCAGACCTCTAAATATTATTCTCTTTTATTATCTTTTTATAAAACCCTAATGTCTTCTTTTTCATTTTTACAGTTTTATTGTTTATATCTTTTATTGTCAATCTTCTCAAAATGTTTTAAAGAATGTTTAAAAATTATGATGATTTATATATTTTTTAATGTTTATTTATTCGATTTGAAAGAGAGAGAGAAAAGGAGAGACAGAAAGTGGGAGAGGGGCAGAGAGAGAGAGGAAGGCAGAAAATCCCAAGCAGGCTCCACTGCTGTTAGTGTAGAGAGTGGCATGGGGTTCAAATTCATGAACCATGAGATCATGACCTGAGCTGAAATCAAGAGTTGGATGCTTAACTGAGTCACTCAAGCACTCCATGATTTATATTTTAAATGATGGTGATCTGTGAAGAAAATTTGGAATAATATATGTAGAGTTGTGGTTACATAAATATTAAATCCATAAACTTTAAATAGAAGTAATAATGTTATAGTGTCTCTTAAAATGAAAATTCTGTTAGTACAATATTTTGTACTTACAGAAGTTGGATATGTTATTTAATACCTTTACTTTTTGAAATAAACTTTAACTTGAGAACAGCATTAGATTTACACACCAGTCGCAGAATAGTACAGAGTTTCCATATACTGACCTGTATCCATTCTCCATTAATATCTTATATGAGTATTTTTGTTACAATTAATTAAACAATATTGATGAACTTGTATTTATTTGCTTTTTTATTTTATTTTTATTTTTAGAGATGAAGAGGGAGATTGAGAAAGAGGGGATAGGTGGAGGAAGGGGGGGAGGAGAGAGGGAGAGAGGATCCTAAGCAGGCCCCATGCTCAGTGAGGAGCCCAACACAGGACCCCATCCTATGACCCTGAGATCACGACCTGAGATAAAATTAAGAGCTGGATGCTCAACTAAGCCACCTAGGCACCCTATTTTACTATTTTACTTTACTTTATTTTACTTTACTTTGTTTTCTTTTGTTTATATTTTATTTTATTCCAGTATAGTGAACCTACAGTGTTATAGTAGTTTCAGGGTACAATAGAGTGATTCAACAATTCCATACATTACTCAGTGCTCATCATGTAATTTTAATCCCCATCACTTATTTCATCCATCTCCCCCTGCCCCCACCACCTTCCCTCTGGCAACTATCAGTTCATTCTGTATAGTTAAAGGTCTGTTTCTTAGTTTGTCTATTTTTTCCCTTGCTTGCTTGTTTTGTTTCTTAAATTCCACTTATGAGTGAACTCATATGGTGTTTATCTTACTCTGAGTGACTTATTTTGCTTAGCATTATACTCTTTAGCCCCAGCCATGTTGTTGAAAATGACAAGATTTCATCCTTTTCTATGGCTGAATGATATTCCATCTTCTTTATCCATTGATCTACTGATAGACACAAGGGCTCTTTCCATTACTTGGCTATTCTGATAATACTGCTATAAACATAGGGGCACATGTATAACTTTGAATAGGTACTTTTGTGTTTTTTGTTTGTTTGTTTGTTTTGGAAAATACCCAGTAGTGCATTACCAGATGATAGGGTAGTTAGGGTAGTTTTATTTTTAACTCTTTGTGGAACCTCCATACTGTGTTCCACAGGGGCTTCACCAGTTTGTAGTCCCAAGAATACGGTACAAGTGTTCCTTTTTCTCCACTTCCGCTCCAACATTTATCACTTGTGTTTTTAATTTTAGCCATTCTGACAGGTGTGAGGTGATAACTCATTGTAGTTTTGTTGTTTTGTTTTGTTTCAAGTTCTTACTTAAATCCTACATAAAAGGTAGTGTAATATTAGTTTCATGAGTAAAATTTAGTGTGATCTGCATTTCCCTGATTAGGAGTGATGCTGATCATATTTCTATGTGTCTGTTGGTCATCTGTATGTCTTCTTTGGAGAAATGTCTGTCCATGTCTTCTGCCCATTTTAATTGGATTGTTTTTTTTTGATGTCGAGTTTTATAAGTTCTTTATATACTTTTGATAGTAACACTTTATTAGATATGTTATTTGCAAATATATTCTTTCAATTCAGCAGGCTGCTTTTTATTTATTATTTATTTTTAAAAGTTTTTGTTTAATTCCAGTTAGTTAACACACAGTGTAATATTAGTTTCAGGCATACAACATAGTGATTCAAGACCCAGTGCTTGTTACAAATGCATTCCTTTTTTTAAAAAATAGTTTATTGTCAAGTTGGTTTCCATATGACACACAGTGCTCATCCCCACAAGTGCCCTCTTTCATGCCCACCACACCTCTTTCCCTCCCACCCACTCCCATCAGCCCTCAGTTTGTTCTCAGCATTTAAGAGTCTCTCATGGTTTGCCTCCCTCCCTCTCCCCCACTATGTCCCCCCTTCTCCTCCCCCATGTTCCTCCGTTAAGTTCCTCCTAATCTTCCTATATGTGCAAACATATGGTATCTGTCCTTCTCTGCCTGACTTATTTCGCTCAGCATAACACCCTCAAGGTCCATCCATGTTGCCACACGTGGCCAGATTTCATTCTTTCTCATTGCCATGTAGTATTCCATCGTATAGATAAACCACATCTTGATCCATTGGTCAGTTGATGGACACTTAGGCTCTTTGCATGTTTTGGCTATTGTTGAGAGTGCTGCTATGAACATGTGCTCCTACGCATCAGCACTCCTGTATCCCTTGGGTAAATTCCTAGCAGTGCTATTGCTGGGTCATAGGGGAGTTCTACTGTTAATTTTTTGAGGAACCTCCACACTGTTTTCCAGAGGAGCTGCTCCAGTTTACATTCCCAGCAACAGTGTAGGAGGGTGCCCGTTTCTCCATATACTCGCCAGCATCTCTAGTCTCCTGATTTGCTCATTTTAGCCACTCTGACTGGTGTGAGGTGGTATCTCAGTGTAGTTTTGATTTGTATTTCCCTGATGATGAGGGATGCTGAGCATCGTTTCATGTGTCTGTTGGCCATCTGGATGTCCTCTTTGGAGAATTGTCTGTTTATATCTTCTGCCCATTTCTTCACTAGATTGTTTTTTGGGTGTGGAGTTTGGTGAGTTCCTTATAGATATTGGATACTAGCCATTTATCTGATATGTCATTTGCAACTATCTTTTCCCATTCCATCAGTTGCCTATTAGTTTTATGGATCGTTTCCTTTGCTGTGCAGAAGTTTTAATCTTGATGAAGTCCGAATAGTTCATTTTTGCTCTTGATTCCCTTGCTTTTGGGGATGTGTCAAGTAAGAAATTGCTGTGGTGGAGGTCAAGGAGGTAGTTTCCTGCTTTCTCTTCTAGGGTTTTGATGGTTTCCTGTCTCACATTCAGGTCCTTTATCCATTTTGAGTTTATTTTTGTGCATGGTGTGAGAAAATGATCTAGTTTCATTCTTCTGCATGTTGCTGTCCAGTTCTCCCAGCACCATCTGTTAAAGAAGCTGTCTTTTTTCCATTGGCTATTCTTTCCTGCTTTGTCGAAGATTAGTTGGCTGTACATTTTTGGGTCCAATTCTGAGTTCTCCATTCTGTTCCGTTGGTCTCTGTGTCTGTTTTTGTGCCAGTACCATACTGTCTTGATGATGACAGCTTTGTAGTAGAGGCTTAAGTCTGGGATGGTGATGCCTTCCGTTTTGGTTTTTTTCTTCAATTACTTTGGCTATTCGGGGTCTTTTGTGGTTCTAGTTTTGTGGTTCTATCTAGGATAGTTCTAGTTTTGAGAAGAATGCTGGTGCAATTTTGATTGGGATTGTATTGAATGTGTATATTGCTTTGGGTAGTAATGACATTTTAACAGTATTTATTCTTCTGACCCATGAGCATGGAATGTTTTTCCATTTCTTTGTGTCTTCTTCAATTTCCTTCATAAGTTTTCTATAGTTTTCATCATACAGATCTCCTATATCTTTGGTTAGGTTTATTCCTAGGTATTTTATGGTTTTTTGTGCAGTTGTGAATGGGATCAGTTTCTTGATTTCTCTTTCTGTTGCTTCATTATTGGAGTATAAAAATGAAACTGATTTCTGTACGTTGATTTTGTATCCTACAACTTTGCTGAATTCATGGATCAGCTCTAGTAGGCTTCTGGTGGAATCTGTTGGGTTTTCTATGTAAAGTCGTCTGTGAAAAGTGAGAGTTTGACTTCTTCTTTGCCATTTCTGATGACTTTCATTTCCTTTTGTTGTCTGATTGCTGATGCTAGGATGTCCAGCACTATGTTAAACAACAATGGTGAGAGTGGACAAAAATCACTAAAGACACAATGGACTTGAATGACACACTGGACCAGATGGATTTGACAGATATATTTAGAACTCTACATCCTGAGGCCATGGAATTCACTTTCTTCTCACGTGCGTATGGCACATTCTCCAAGATAGATGATATACTGGACATAAAGCAGCCCTCAATAAATATAAAAGAATTGATATCATACACATGCACACTTTCATATCACAATGCTATGAAACTTGAATTCAACCACAGGAAAAAGTCTGGAAAACCTCCAAAAAACATGGAAGTTAAAGAACACCTACTAAAGAATGAATGGGTCAATCAGGAAATTGGAGAAGAAATTAAAAAATATATGGAAACAAATGAAAATGAAAATACTACAATCTAAACTCTATGGGATGTGGTGAAGGCGGTCCTAAGAAGAAAGTACATCGCACTCCAGGCCTATTTCAAGAAATTAGAAAAAGTGCATGTGCAAAATCTAACAGCGTACCTAAAGGAACTAGAGGGAAAGTAACAACAGCACTCAAAACCCAGTAGGAGAAGAGAAATAATAAAAACCAGGGAAGAAATAAACAACATAGAAACCAAAAAAAAAAAACAAAACAGTTGAACATATCAATGAAACTAAGAGTTGGTTTTTTGAAAAAATAAACAGAATTGGCAAACCTCTAGCTAGGCTTCTCAAAAAGAAAAGAGAGAGCACCCAAATACACAAAATCATGAATGAAAATGGACTTATTACAGCCAACCCCTCAGAAATACAAGCAATTATCAGGGAATACCATGAAAAATTATATGCCAACAAATTGGACAACTTAGAAGAAATGGACAAATTCCTAAACACACCCTCACTACCAAAAGTCACACGGGAAGAGATAGAAAATCTGAACAGACCCATAACTAGTGAAGAAATCAAATCAGTGATCAAAAATCTCCCAACAAATAAGAGCCCTGGGCCAGATGGCTTCCCTGGGGAATTCTACCAGACATTTAAAACAGAATTAATCCCAATTCTTCTCAAGCTATTCCAAAAAATAGAAATCGAAGGAAAACTCCAGACTCATTTTATGAAGCCAGCATCACTCTGATTCCCAAGCCAGACAGAGATCCAGCAAAAAAAGAGAACTACAGACCAATATCCTTGATGAATACGGATGCAAAAATTCTCAACAAGATCCTTGCAAATCGAATCCAGCAGCATATAAAAAGAATCATCCACCAAGATCAAGTGGGATTCATTCCTGGGTTACAGGGCTGGTTCAACATTCACAAATCAATCAATGTGATCCATCACTTCAACAAAAGAAAGATAAAAAACATATGATCCTGTCGATAGATGCAGAAAAAGCATTTGACAGCATCCCTTCTTAATAAAGACCCTCGAGAAAGTCTGGATAGGAGGAACTTATTTAAACATCATAAAAGCCATGTATAAAAAGCCCTCAGCTAACATCATCCTCAATGGGGAAAAAATGAGAGCCTTTCCCCTGACACAAGTGCACTCCTTAATCTCTGTCAAGTATTTAACCCGTATCCCACCTGCCTCCTTTCTGGTAATCATCAATTTGTTCTATATAGTTAAAAGTCTGTTTCTTACTTTGCCTTTTTAGTTTTGTTAACTGTTTCCTTCTCTGTATAGAAGTTTTTATTTTGATGTAGTCCCAATGGTTTATTTTTGCTTTTATTTCCCTTGCCTCAGGAGACATATCTAGAAAAATGTTGCAATAGCCTTAATGCTCTTGTATTAACTTAAAATATTTATTCAGACTTCCTGAGTTTTTACTTAATGTCTTATTTCTGTTTTGGGACCCCATCCAGGATACCACATTACAGATAGATTATTAATTCTTGGCCATGAGTTGGTGTAGTTAATTTTTAGCCATAGGGGAATTAGTTTCTTTTGAGACCACATGGGAGTAAGATACCAAAGTATTTATATATATGTGTGTGTGTGTGTGTGTGTGTGTGTGTGTGTGTGTGTATACATATATATATACATGTATATATATGTATATAAGATACCCCAGCTCTGTTGCCTTTAACTTTTCTGTGCTTTCTTTTTCTGGTTAAATAAAAATATAGCTGGCTTCTACTTGTGTGACTTCCTTTAATTTACAGTTGAAATTTAAGGACATAGGTTCTCAACTCTACCTGTACATTAGTATTATGTGGGTAGGTTTGAAAAACATTAATGCCTAGGTTTTACCCCAGACCAATTAAATGAGAATCCTTGAATGAGCAACCCAGGAATGGCATCAGTATGTTTTACAGCTCCCCAGGTGATGCCAGTGTGCAGCCAGGATTGAGAACTCCTGCTTTAGCGGTTGAGTATTCTCTCCTCAAGTTTTATAACTTCTCTGAGAATAAATATAAGTAAAGTTGGCAGCCACTGGTTTGATCTTTTACAGCATTGGCTCTCAGCTGTGGCAAAACTGGAAACCATTTTCTCTGGCATCCATTGAGGGAGACATATGCATATTCAAAGGCATTGATGTAAGAGTTGAGAGAGATAGTTTTGTTGTATCTGGATGATTTGAATGTGTGTACCATAGCCTCTCATGGTTATAGTTAAACATTACAGGATAGGGGTAGATAGTACCTAGTATGATATGTTAATTATAAGTCTGAACATTCTAGCTTTATCATATTACTGCAATTATGCTTACTGCAGTTATTATTCCTGAAGGTGATAATGGGAAGGGGGGGTATTCTAACATTCAAACCAAATATATAGAAAAGGAAGGAGAATAATTTTACTCCTATTTTTTTTAGGCTAAATAAAATTTCCACTTATACCAACTACAATGACAATCAGAAGATCTGTGTAGATGCATACATAAATTTCTAGGAATGAAAGTCTACATGTAATTTAATCCTAAAGAGTTAGTTATAATTACTCCAACCGCCAGTCCTGTGTATGTGTGTATGTTTAAAAATTTAAATACAGCAGAAAGAAGGATTACTTGTGTTATCAATAGTCCATTGTGCTGAGGAGTGCTTTCAAACATTTATGCTATATATTCCAACTTTTTAGAACATTAGGCTATAAATATATATATTAAAATATAACATAAAATATGTTACTTTATAATAAAAAATGGTGAAATTTGGGGAAATCTAGATCTTCAATCTGTCACAAATATAAGTAAGTCATGAGAAAATGAAGTTGTTATTTAGAATCTTGGTGTGTGTTCTAAACACTATAAAGTCACATTGTCCACACAATTAAATGAATTTTTCCCCTTTTTGATTAGTCACTGAATCAAAAGAATCCAAACACAGCATCAAAGACTATGTGAATATATTAATATATGTGCTCTCTCACACACATTTATGCAGCTGCCAGGATAAAAATGTTGTTAATTCCTTTTAATAAAAATAATAACCTATGAGATAATTATGGTTAATTTTTTTTACAGATGAGGAAGCTCAGGGAAGTGATATAAATTTATCTGAGTTGTCAGAAGTAGTCTGACAACTGATGTTAATAGATTTCAACAATGCTAGTTATTTGCATTTTAATTTGAAAATCAACACATTAGTTAGATATTTTTTACTTAAGAATGAAGGATAGCCAAAGCTTATGGAACAGAGATGTTCCTTTGAAGTAAGGAAATAAGTATCTTAGTAGGGAAATATGGTTAATGGAGATTTGACTTATATTTGTATTTTGTTTAATAATTTAAAATAAAACTTTATATAAAATTAAAAGAAATATAAATTAATAATAATATTTTAGATTCTGGGTAGTGAGAATATGAGCATTTACTATGGTATTCTTTATACTTTTCTGTTTCCATTAAAAGTTTCAGAAAACCATTCTAAAATTTAGAATATGCAAAAATAACTCATTATAATTGTTAGTAACCAATCCTATTCAAGTCTCACATTTCCTTTCAAGGGGACCATGGCCCAGAGACTTTGACTTGTAGAAAGACCTTTATTCAGTCTTAATTCAGGAATGAAACACAACCAAATATCTACAAATAGAATAAAATGAGAAGTGTCAATAGCAATGACCTGGCTCATGATTCCTATTTGCTTTTATTTGAAAACTCAAGATGTAGATTGATTTATTTTGTTATTTGTTGTGATATTTCCTTCAATGCATTAAATGGAGCCTTTGGATCATTTTATGGAATAGGAAAATCCACTCTGAATTTAAAACAAACTCATCTCTCTAGAAATTAAAATTCACATCTTGAATTATATACCAATTAGTGTATTGCTAAAGGTTTGGCCAAGGTTTCAGAGATATTTCCTGATATGCAGTTGTGAGTCAATGGAGATTCTGGTGTGGAAGGAGAAATCTGGGCATGGTGGATATGTTGATGAAGAAGTGAGGTGGAAGTTGGTGATGTATGGGCAGTGCTGTGAAACTTCAGCCAAGAGGGAGATCCCTGCTCAAAGCAGTCCTGGTGACCAGATTATACTGGGTGACTGAGACAGAAGAATAACTGCTTAAGTGCCAGAGACATGTTTGGCCAGAAGTGTCAATGGCAACCCCCAGTTTTTATGACAGTTGAGATACATTTTATCTTTGTACTCAGGATCTGTTCTGGTCCAGTGTTCCTTCACATGAATGAAAACTTTTCAGTCTCTATTCCAAATTCCCATTTTAGTTGACCATTCAGAAAAATAACACTTAATTGTGCCATGAGTATTTATTTGCCTTTGTATAGTCAGTCATCTTTGAGGACACTAATCTGAAAATTTCCTTAGTATAATAGTATAATCAGAGGAAACCCCAAGACACCTGTTAAGGTGTGGCAACAAGTTGCAACTTTTCTACATCGCACTTAAGAAGATAGATTGAACAAACTATTGACCTCTATGCTGAAATAATAAGAAATGAATCCTCCTATGGCATATAAAAAGAAAAAAAGCGTTACTTTCCTTTGATAATGTGAACTTAAGCCATCATCGAATGGGCTTTTTGGTAATCTCTTTTGGAAATTGGGTCTTTCATAGGAGTAAGTAGCTTCATTCACTGCATCTTCTCAGAGATCTAGGAAGTAGGAACTTTAGGCTTTTAACTACTTAAAAGAAAACTTCTAAGTTAAATAAAATTTAAAATAATTATATGAGGAAATAAATTCAGGAGAAATCAAATGTGCACAGTATGTGCAACCTGAATTATTCCTATCAAGGTTAAAGTGCTGGAAATACCTGTATTCTATTCCTCCCCCCCCCCCCCATCTTACTGCTTTCTGACTTACTTACTCAATTTTCTCTCCATGGAACTATACTCCCTCCATGCCAATAGATCAATTCCCAGTTTCTCTTTGGGACTACTAGGCATTGGGTTGTGGGCTAGGGCACATGATATATAAATGAAATTACATAAGCTACTAGAGAAGTTAATAGGCATTAGATTAAAAAGAGATATCTAAGGAACTATGGGAGGATTTTATTCATAGGAGTGATTGATATGATTGGGTCTGAATTTTAGAGAGATAACAATTTTAGAGAGTACAACATAAAGTTAGAGAGATCTGAGGGGGCTTCTGTAAATGGCCCTTAAGAGAAATAAAATGGCCCAAAGTATGACAATTAGAGTGGAAGTTGGAGATGGATTCCAAACAGTTTAAGGGAATTAGCTGGCCTTCATAATACAATGAAACAGTGTGAAATGATCACAAGGAAGCAGCAATCCTATTAGGGATTATGAGTAGAAAAATACTTCAGTGAAATGAATTTTGAATTCAGTTTTAAAAACACTGAATTTGAGGGATGCCTGGGTAGCTCAGTCGGTTAAGTGCTGACTTCACTCAGGTCATGATCTCTCAGTTTGTGGGTTTGAGCCCTGCATCAGGCTCTGTGCTGACAGCTTGGATCCTGGAGTCAGCTTTGGATTCTATCTCCCTCTCTCTCTGCCGCCACCTCTCTCTCTCTCTCTCTCTCTCTCTCAAAGTAAATAAACATTAAAAAATATATAAAAACATTGAATTTGAGGTGGTATACAGAAAATTATTTTGAACTGATGCTCCAATTCTCCTTTCTCTGGCAAAAGGGATAATAGGTTGTTATCTTCAGTCTCTACTTGCTATCAAGAAGAAAAATTATCTTTTGTCAATAATAATTCAAGGAAGCTAATAGATATTTTAGAAAATCTCCCAATTTCTTCATTTTCCCTTAACCTTAGATCATTATTTGATACATGATTACACCTGCTGACCATAAAATAATGAGATCCACTTTTATAAATCACACAGTGAATGTCCTGTCTTCTCTAAACTGATCTCAAGCATAGGTCAGCAAAGGTGTGCTTTGAGGTGTAAATAGTTTAATCTTTTTTAGTGGCTCAACTATTTCTTTATTGCCATACTCCCTATCTTTTTTTCTTTAAAAATTTTTAAAATTTATTTTTGAGAGAGAGAGACAGAGCATGAGCAGGGGAGGGGCAGAGAGAGGAAGGGGGGCACAGAATCTGAAGCAGGCTTCAGGCTCTGAGCTGTCAGCACAGAACCCGACATGGGGCTCGAATCACAAACCACTAATGAGCTGAAGTTGTACACTTAACTGACTGAGCCATCCAGGGGCCCCTCTTCCTTTCTTTCTTATTTTAATTCCCAGTTAACATGCAGTATTATATTAGTTTCAGGTATACAATAGAGTGATTCAACAATCCCATGCAACACCTGGTGCTCATCACAGGTGCAACCCTTAATCCCCATCACCTATTTCACCCATCCCTAATGTAAATCATCAGTTTGTTCTCTACAGTTAAGAGTTTGTTCCTTGGTCTGTCTGTATGTCTCTCTCTCTCTCTCTCTGTCTCTCTCTCTGTCTCTCTCTCTCTCTATCTCCCTCTTTCTCCCTCTCTCTCCCTCTCTTTCCCTCCCTCCCTCTCTTTCTCTTACACTTTGGTCATTTGCTTTGTTTCTTAAATTCCACATATGAGTGAAATCATATGGTATTTGTCTTTCTCTGACTGACTTATTTCATTTAGCATATACTCTCCAGCTCCATCCATATTGCTATAAATGGCAAGATTCCACCCTTTCCTATGGCTGAACAATATTTTGTGCATATTTTATATAAATATATATGTATATATATATAGTATTTATATAAATCATCTTCTTTATCCACTCATCTGTTAATGGACACCTGGGCTGCTTCCATAATTTGGCTATTGTAGATAATGCTGCTATAAGCATAGGGGTGCATGTATCCATGTGTTATACCACATCAATAAAAGAAAAGATCATCTCAATAGACATGGAAAAAGTATTTGACAAAGTAAAATATCCCTCAACAAAGTATGTTTAGATGGAACATACCTAGCATAATAAAGGCCATATATGAAAAACCCACAGTGAATATTATACTCAATAGTAAAGTACTGAGAGCTTTTCCCTTACGATTAGGAATAAGACAAAGATGTCCATTCTCACCACTTTTATTCTACATAGTACTAGAAGTCCTAGCCACAGCAGTTAGACAGAAAAAAGAAATAAAAGGCATCCAAATCAGTAAGGAATAAGTAAAACTCTCACTATTTGCAGATAACATGATACCACATACAAAAAACATTAAAGCCACCATTAAAAAGCTGATAAATGAATTCAGTAAAGTTGTAGTATACAAAATTAATGTGCAGAAATCTGTTGCAGTTCTATACAGTAGTAATGAAGCAACAGAAAGAGAAATTAAGAAAACAATCCCATTTACAATTGCACCAAAAATAAGATAAATAGGAATAAATCTAACTAAAGAGCTGAAAGACCTATAGTCTGAAAACTATAAAACACTGATAAAAGAAATTGAAGATGAAACAAAGAAATGGAAAAGGCATTTCATGCTTATGGATTGGAAGAACAAATATTGTTAAAATGTCTATTGTACCCAAAGCAGTCTACAGATTTGGTGTAATCTCTATCAAAATATCTATTTCTTAAGAATTTAAAGCCAACCGGGGCGCCTGGGTGGCTTAGTCGGTCAAGCGTCCGACTTTCGCTTGGGTCATGATCTCGCGGTTCGTGGGTTGGGGCCCCGCGTCGGGCTCTGTGCTGACTGCCAGCTCGGAGCCTGGAGCCTGTTTCAGTCTGTGACTCCCTCTCTCTCTGACCCTCCCCTGCTATCGCTGTCTCTCTCTCTCTCTCTCATAGAAATAAATAAAATATATTTAAAAAAAAAGAATTTAAAGCCAACTGTTAAAATATAAATGCCTCCTAGTATAATGTAACTCATTAAGCCATTAACCATTAATGTTTTAGGTACAAAAGAGTCAGTTACTTTAGTCTGAGAGTATCTTCTAAAGTTTTGGGACTAAGGAAATAAGTATCGGTTCATCTGAATGGAGAAAAAAATATATTTATCTGTTAGAAAAGTATTTCAGCCAAAAAGTATTTCAAAAATAAATAAATCCTACTAATGATGGCTTAAACAACTCGGAGTTTATTGATCCTATATAGCAAGAAATATGGAGGTAGGCAGCTGTTGACATTGACTCAGCTGCTCGACAATTTAATCAAGAAGCCTGGAGCCAGGAGCAGCATGTGGGTGGCTCAGCTGGTTGAGCATCTGACTCTTGGTTTTGTCTCAGGTCATGATCTTGCAGTTTGTGAGACAGAGCTCCATGTCAGACTCCTTGCTGACAGCATACAGCCTGTTTGGAATTCTCTCTCTGCCCCTCACCCACTCATTTCCTTCTCTCTCTTTCTCTCTCTCTCAAAAATAAATAAATAAAATTAAAAAAATTAAGAACCCTGGACCCATTGTTACATTTTTTCCTCCATTCTTTGTGGGTTGCCTTTTCATCCTTCAGTTATTGCTCTACGGTCTCTAGGAAACATGACCACAGTCAAAAGCAGAAAGTGAGGCAAAGGGAGGGACAAGAGATGTAATTATGCTTTAGGGAAGAAAACATTTCCCAGAATGTTTTTTTCCTCTTGAATTATCATTGCCTAAAAGTTGAGGTTGTGGGGAGAGAAAAAAGAAGTTGAGATTGGGCCCTTTTCCCAAGTACCAATAATTTTGGCCAAATATTTGAATAAAATTAGGGTCTGCTAACAGGCAAATGAGCTAGGTGAAATTTCTGTAGGGTAAAAACAGGAGGTTTCACTTAGGTATCTGTGTGTTCTGGAAATAATATAAGAAAAAAATTCTACCTACATAGGCTTTTGTCTCATTTTCTTTCATGCAAGGAAAAGGATGTATTTGGGTGGTAGGACCACAGAATATAGCATTTTTCCCCTACCTCATGGGGGTAGGATTTAAGGATATAGAGGGACTGTTTTCTGATTTTATTATTATAGGTATCAGTTTCTAAGATGTATATTTAAAATTTTAATGTTTTTATTTTTGAGAGAGAAAGAGGTAGACCACAAGCAGGGAAGGTGCAGAGAAAGAGGGCGATACATAATCTGAAGAAGGCTTCAAGCTCTGAGGTGTTGACACAAAGCCTGACTTGGGGGTCAAACTCACAGACAATGAGATCATGACCTGACCTAAGCCGAAGTCAGACGCTTAACCGACTAAGCCACACAGGCGCCCCACTAAGGTATATATTTTAAAGTGTGTATTCTAGATATATATCATGGCAAAATTCTTCTGAAGCAGTGGAAGATTGAGTGGCTGATCTAAATATGGTTCTTAAGAAGAAGAGAGGATGGCGATTTGGAAAAGTAAGAAGATTACTTTAAATGGGCAGAGACTAATGGTGGCTGAAGAATCCAAAGAAGAAGCATACTTAGGAGATTACAAACATAGTACTGTTCTTACTGGGTGTGGGGGCATTTGGGTTAGCGGAGCACCACAGTTCTCCTTCTACCTAATCTTTTTTTTTTTTTTTTTTTTTACTTATTTCTAGGAGAGAGAGAGAGACAGCGTGAGCAGGGGAGGGTCAGAGAGAGAGGGAGTCACAGACTGAAACAGGCTCCAGGCTCTGAGCTGGCAGTCAGCACAGAGCGCGACGCGGGGCTCGAACCCATGAACCACGAGATCATGATCTAAACGAAAGTCGGACGCTTAACCGACTAAGCCACCCAGGCGCCCCATCCTTCTACCTAATCTTAAAAACATTAAGTCATAGAGGGCATAAAGTATGGATGTCACTTGAACAATGGTCTCTCTTATTATAACCAGGGTGTGAAACCAGGAATGTCAGTACACAGTGCAAGCTACTATTCAGAATCTGAAAGAAACATGGCAGCTTATAGTGGTATTCTAAACCTGAGAGCGTGATTCAAGACATCTCATGTTGGACACTGCTACCCTGACTCCTCACTCATTTTCTTTTCTCTGTGTCATTGGTCAACTATGGCTCTGCTTAGAGGAAAATATATAGCCTTATAGGTATGTATCTAATAAAGAAAAGCTGAAGACTGACGATCTAGGTAACTATCTCAGGAACATAGGAGAATAGTCGCAAATTAAACCCAACTAAATTAGAGCAAGGAAATATGTGGATAAAGCATCAATTGATAAAACAAAATAAATGCACAATAAAGAAAACATACCTTATAATGGGTTCTTTGGAAACACATTTAAAAATTTTTTTTAATGTTTTTATTTATTTCTGAGAGAAAGAGAGAGAGACAGTGTAAGCAGGAGAGGGTCAGAGAGAGAAAGGGAGACAGAATCCAAAACAGGCTCCAGGCTCTGAGCTGGCTGTTAGCACAGAGCCCAATGGGGGGTTCGAACCCACAAACCGTTAGATCATGACCCGAGCCAAAGTTGGATGCCTAACCGACTGAGTCACCCAGGCGCCCCACTTTGGAAATACTTTAAAACTGACACACTGCTCTTTATCTGGACAAGGAAGCTGTTTGTGTATTTCAGGCAACATACAAGGGTTTCATAAGATTTAAAATAGTTTTTTTAACATCAGGGTCATGGGAATATTAACAATTCTTTGTAATATCTCAATTTAGTACAGGAAACAAAATATGGCCATGCTACCAAAAAGCTGAGTCTTGCTTCTGGAATCTCAGTTGCCTTCTCTTTCTGATACATCTTTGTTTTTATTGTCAAATCATTTTAAAACATAATGTAGCCTGAGTCTAATGGGTCTTTTGTTTTCTGGAAGTCTGCTCTTTACCTTACATGGTCAGAGTAGTGCAGAAATATTAGACATAAATGAACATGTTACTTCATTGGAAAACAATGGAATCTGGGCAGAATGTATACTTACTTTATTAAGACTCAATTCTCCCTCATGGCTGTGGTATTTGGATTGTTAATATTCTAATACAAACAAAGGGAAGTGTTTAGGCTCCCAAATGAAGTTGGAGTGATAATGTCCTTAACAAAGGGTGAGAGTTTAGAGAAATGAAGAATAAAATGGATCTTGATGGAGGCTTTTGAGTTAACCTCATATAGACTGACACTAGAAAGAAACTGGCATGCACTTTGCTCATAGGGAACAAAGCCAGTTAATGTCATATTCATTATTGTCTTGAAAAATGCCCTTGACTCACAGAGCTTTATTAAATTCTTGATGTAGTTGAAGATTAGCCATTTTTTGAAGAATTCCTTGTGAGTACATTTTGCACGTAATGAATGAATTTTCAGAGATGGCCATTCTTGCCCCTTTAGGGTCAGCTAGCAGTCTTTAGATTTCTGACTCGCTGTGGTCTGCTAGAGGTAAAATGGTGGCAGGATAAAGACTGAGACAAAACTCCAATTATAAAGGGAGAATAAAAACAGCATGACTTGAGGTAGAACAACAAAAGACTGTAAGGAACTTGATGCAGGAGTTTGCCTTAAACATCCTTGTATCATATTGTAGAAGCAACACAATTTGTTTTTCTTTGAACCAAACTGAATTGAATTAAATTGGATTGAACTGAATGAGGCTCTGGATCATGAGAGGCAGCCTGAAAGTAAAATCAGACCTTTGAAAATACACCAAGTGTGAAATGAGCCAGAGGGGGGAAAAGTGACATTTGGAGGGGTAGTGACACAAACTGGTCCATGACCAAACTTCCCCTCTCCCAAAACATAAAAATTAATGAAGGAAGAATGGATGGGATGAAAGAGAGAAACATAATATGCAGAAATCACATAAACAGAGATGAATAAAATGTTAACTACTGTGTTCTCTAAACCCAGTGGCCTTGTACAAAGTTAGGGCTCAATAAATATTAGCTGCTTATATTTCCTTCTTTAAAAATCATTAGTAAAAATAATTAGTTTAAATATATAGTAGTTGAGCCATACTATAGGCCAGACTGTGCTTACAATTTACATGGCATATCTCAATTAAATTTCATTTAAAAAACTTATGTCTCCTTTTTGTATTTCTGTTTGACAAAAGGTTGAAGAGTCTTAGAGAGATTGGAACTACTTTTCCAAAGTGGCACAAGTAGGTGACATGTTCTGAATGAAGGAATGAATTAATAATCAATAAAGACATGATGTGCAAGTTTATGATTCAGTGTGCATGTGTGTGTGTATAAATGTATTTCTTTTTTCTGTGCTTATTAGCTGTCTACTTGGCTCATTCTTCATTAGTTAACTATACTCATTAGCACAAAAGTCTTTAGTAGTTTTATTCTAATAGTCTTAGAAATACTAACAAGAATATCTAACTAACAAGAACATCTCTGTAAAGAAGCCATTTAGCATATATTCTTGGAGCCAGACTGGCTTGAATACTAGCTACACAACTCAATACTGTTATAAACTTGGGCAATTTTCTTAGCTTCCACCTGCTTCAGCTTCCTTACCTATAACATGAGGTTAAAAATATCATTGACTTCAGCGTTGTTTTTCTGATCACTGAATGAGTTATTCTAAGTAATTAACTTAGACAAATAGGAACCACACTACATAAAAGTTAACTGTTTTATTATTTCCCTAATTTTATTGCCTTGCAGAGTGAGGGTGTCCTAATTTTCCCCCAAGACACTTAGAAATGGGCCATAGATGAGGAAATGGGAATGAGAGAGGAGAAACGAAAATATGAAACCAATAAGAGAGGTTAAGTTCTCCTTTTTTTAGTGACACATTTGACATCTGACCCATGTTCAGTTGAAAAAGCCTTGACACTCTGGATTGGATTTCCCAGGGAACTAACATCCAATTCTCTCTCCAAAAGGCAAGTTTTGAAGTGTGAGAGGCAGATTTAAGGAACTACAGTGACATAGGTTCATTTCTCTTGGGGCTAATCTAAGACAACAGCAATTCACAGGTAGAACAGAGATTTATTCAGACCCATGACTTTACATTACCTTGTGTTTTCTCTCTTGGGTAGAAGTTTGGATAGCATAGCAGCTCTGTGATCCAAAGCAACTTGCTTGCCCCATAATATGATACCAAAGTGGTAATAGTCAGGAGTCTTGAGAAATGAGTCAGAAGTAGATATTGCTCTTTTGGTTCCAAGTTGTGGAAGCTTTGCTGTCATCCACTGCCTGCAAAGATGTTTCTGTCCCAGATAGAGGTGAGGATACATGAATGTGGGGGAGGACACAGAACATGGAAAGGCATTGGTACTAATCTGATCAATGAATTCAATAAAGGGTGCCAACTGACTACGGAGCTGACCGGCAGGAAATGTGTAAAAGCCCCCAGTGAAAATATGATTTTTGTTAGTCTCCTGCTTTCATCATGCAGATCCCTTGAGGCAGCCAAACTGGCACATGAAGGGACTTTCACAATCTCCACTGCTGCCTAATGTCCTTCATGGGAGATTTCTAGGCCTCAGATTTACCTCAAATATGAAATACCATTAACTTTAACCTCTTATTAATCCAGTGTATGGCCAAGAGCCAGGATTTTCCATTATTCCCCCTTATACTGCCAGTTACTCCTTGGTTACTCAACATATGTATTTTTCCATCTCTTCTTTTAAGAATGACCCTGGTTAAAAAACAGAAAAATACTGATGTTACCTTGGATACGGGCCACATTACTGTTCATTACTTGCTTGAAAAGGAAAAAAATGCAAACAAGAATTATTCTTCATAAACTTGGTTTAAAGCAAGTTTGTGAGTCATTTTATGAATGGCTCCCGCTTCAAATTAGGGCTCCTGTTTCCGCTTCCAATGAGCCTCTAGTATTACATCTAATATTGTTTCCTCTCAGCAATTGAAATGTACATCCCTGCTGGGTTGGTAAGAATAGAATTTCTTTCCGGAATTCTTTCTTCTTTCTGAATTGCTTCATTTTACTTCCCCCAAAACTAAAATAAAGTAATTTGTACCTAAAACTAGACAAAATTAACCTCATGGCTTGTTCTGCTTTTAGTTTGAGACCTGACTGCTTGGCACAGAACGCTGCTTTCACTCATGGCCCCACTTCTTAACCTCACCTCACATTCTTCAGGCAGGAAGAAAATGGCTCCCATCGGTAGCAAATGGTCTCAGGCAAGAGAAACTGTTCAAAGGGTTTTAAACTCACTATTTGTGAAGGCTAATAAAAATGAAAGTTTTGATGTCAGAGTCTATGCTACCCATACCACAGGCATCATCCTATTTCTTCCCTCCTGGGTATGTGTTCACTGCCCTCAGTTCTAATTGCTTAGACTGGCATCTATGTAAGTCAGGCTTCTGAGTGCTCCAAGAACTATCGCATCTTGTTTTTGTGTTATTGAGCATACAAGCCACATCTAAAAGGCCTGCCTCACTTTCCTTTCTTAAATGGTTACGTCAAGATGACAAAAAATATTTGTTGTCAATCTACCTTCCTTTGTACATGGCAGACCTTACTAATTCAGACTGTACTCTTTTCTGCTGATACAGAATCCTCCTCAACATAATGTTTGGGAATGCTAGTACCAGTTTAGCACTGTCATGCATGGAAACAACTCCCCTACTTACCTATTCCCCAAAACCCTATATTCAACCTGCTCTAGGCTTGAAGAACCCAAGTCCTTCAACATTGTTATTTAGGTAATGGATAAGAATCAGAGAGCACAGATATTTGATAGGATGAACTATACCATGCATAATGAACCTTTGGTGTAAACTTCTGTTAAGTACTGGGTTGGGGGGGGGGTGTGGAGAGGGAGGAAAAAGTTCCATATAAGTAACAATCATTAATTTTTATCATGTATTCAATTTTAAATATCAGTAAATAGTTGCCATGCCAACATACATTTTAATATTGTCACTAATTCAACCATTATCACATGCACTAGGCAGAAAAAAGAAAGAATGCAAGAAGGAGAGGCTATAATCAAGAAAGTGAAACCTTCCTAGAAATACCCAGCATGCTTCCACTTATATATCACTGGCCAGAACTGGGCTACATAACTGCCTCTAACTGCTAGGGAACCCAGGCAATACTGCTTTTTAAAACTAACACATAGGTGTCCCTAATAATGGGAATTTTTGTTAGAAAAGTAAAAGAGAAGAGATTTGGGGTAACTAACCATGTCTGACACAGCCCCCTTTCATAATAATATCTTTTGCTTATAATTTATCAGAGGCAAAATTACATGTTTGGTGTCTGTGTTGATAGACTGTGAGCTCTGAGCTTGCTGAGGATATGCTCGATTTTTTCTGACCATTTTATTTCCAAGAAATGCATCAGTGTCTATAATATAATAGGAATGCAAAACATATTTGTTAAAAAATGAATAAACTTCTACCACACTTTCCTAGTTCAGGCAAGCAATATCTTCTACCTGGTTTACCTCCTCTCAATTGGTCTTCTTGCTTTCACTCTACTGGCTGATTCCTCTAAAATGATCTGTAACAAAGTTAAACCACTCAAGAGTTTACCATTTCCTTAAGAATAAAGCTCAGATTCCTGAACATGATCTACAAAGAACTCGATTACTTGATACTCATATATCTTTCTTGCCTCATCATTTACCTCTCCCTGTTTCTCACTGAATTTCTATGGTAATTTTTCAGTTCCTCAAAGGAGCTATACTCTTTTTTTTTCACCTGAGGTATAATTTACATACACTATAATTCACTCTTGTTTTTGTATATAGTTATGTGCTTTGACAAAATGAATAGAGTTATGTGACTACACTATGATCAATATATATAACATTTCTATGACCCCCCCAAATTCCATCATGTCCAATCAACCTCTGCCTGGTAACCAATGGTCAGATTTCTGAACCTTTGGTTTTCTTCTTTTTTTCAGAAAAATATGTAAATAAAATCATGCAGCATGGAGCCCTTTGAGTCTGGATACTTTTACTTAGCATAATGCTTTTGAAATTATTAATCCAAATTGGAAGATTTATTAGTAATGTGCTACTTATTCTTGAGTGGTGATACATTGTGAGTGTACCACCAATTATCCATTCATCAGTTAAAGAACATTAGCATTGCTTCCAGTTTGAAGTTATTAGGAATAAAACCACTATAAAGGCTTTTGTATAAATATGTTATCATTTTGCCTTGGACTGGGATTATTAGATTGTATGTTGAGCATTATGTTTAAATTTTTTTTTATGTTTTATTTATTTCTAGGAGAGAGAGAGAGAAACAGAGAGAGACAGAGAGAGACAGCGTGAGCAGGGGAGGGTCAAAGAGAGAGGGAGTCACAGACTGAAACAAGCTCCAGGCTCTGAGCTGGCAGTCAGCACAGAGCCCGACGCAGGGCCCCAACCCACGAACCGCAAGATCATGACCTAAGCAAAAGTCGGACGCTTAACCGACTAAGCCACCCAGGCGCCCCGCATTATGTTTAAATTTATAATAAACTACTTTCTACACTGTTTTCCAAAGTGGCTATACCAGTTTGCTTTTCTACAATATTCTTTTAATGTTCACCCTTTTGCTTATCTTGCTGTTACTCCATTCATCTACTTCACTCCACTCACTAATACTTATACTTTAGGCTTCAGCTTGGTAATTGCTTTCTCTGGGAAATCCTTCCTTGCTCTCAGGTTTGGATTGATGTATCTCCTGTGGTCTGTTATATTATTGTATATCTCATTAATTAGTATTGCATAATCTAAAAGAATACAAAAATAAGGCTATTTCAATCTCAATTTGAACTGAACTTGCAAGATCACAGATGCCAACTATCCCATGATTCAAAGGAATGTGCCATACTATATTAGTAGAATTTATAAAGGAGTTAGCCCCTATCTATTTTTTCAGCTGTGGCTTAGCACTTATTGCATAATATATAAGAGAACTGAGGTTACACATCTGGGAGATAAAATTTCCTTGGAAAACCAATATGTAATGAGGCCACAGACTCTGCTCTTTAGGAGACACAAAGAGAATGCTTCCATTTCCCATCAAGATAAGTGAGAGAAGAATGCAGAAGAACACTTGGATAGCTTGATTTTTGTTCACTAATATCTGTGAGAGCAGAGCAGCTGGTGCTGAATCCTTTACCATGAAGGCCTAACAATGTGAGATTTTTACTAGATGACCTCTGTGATGGCAGAGAAAACAGATGTGATGCCCACTGGGGAAATTATGAATACCTAGAATTTTCAGGGCAAAGTATGTGTGAATATTTCTCTTGGACCATTTGAGGGCTATATAATAGTCTTCTTGTACCCATCTTAAAAAGAACCTATGTGTACTGCCTAAAAAGGTAATGAATGAGATTTCCAACAGAGTCTGTGTTAAGTGGAGTGTGTCTAGTAGAGGTACTGATCATAGTAAGAGAAATAAAGATCCAAAATAATGATGATGGTCACCCACAGATGTACCCTAAAGGAGATAGAGACTGTGGCTGCACCAGCAATGAAGGGCCCTTTCTCCCATTTGTCTCATTCCCTCACATAAACATCATCAAACTAGAAGAGGTAGAGAGATATCTATTGTAGGGGGTGGGGGGAGAGGGGAGATGAATTAGAAGAGAGGATATGAAAAATAATAAATAATTTATTTGGCCCTTATATTTTGACATTCAGCTTATGGTCAATTATTTACTACTCTAATTGATTACACAAATAAACATTTTGATGCATAGATCTTCATCTATATTCCTTATCATTTTCTTAGACAATATTCTTGGATGTGGAACAATTGGCACTCAAAGTCCTAACAGCTTTGAAATCCTTACAACATAACTTTTAAATTATAGTCCAAAATGGTTTATGATTTACATTCATAAAAGTATATTCCTTGATAAATCCTCACCAACAAAATTAGTTTTAATATCTATTAAATTGATTAATGCAAAACGAGAAATATCATTGTTTTAAATCCAATCTTCATGGGATTACATTTTGTTGTATGTTTATTTTCCACTATATTTTCTCTGGTTAACTTGTTAGTTAATATCTGTTAACACTATTTCTAATCAGAAGACTATATTTTTACCTAGATGAGATAAATTAAGACAAGGAATGAACATTTTGATATTTCTAGGCCTTGTCATGTCCTGTGTATTTATTCCTGAGAAAAATTGCATTTTCAAACATAAACAACTGTGTTATCCTATCAATCTTTCTTTAATGCATATTCTCCCTTCTTGCTCATCTAGAAAATCAATCCAACCAATTAATGTGTTGGAGAATGGAAAAAAAAAAAAAGATGATGCTTCTGTATGGCAGCCCTTCCTGTCACTTGGAAATGCATCTTAAATGTTTCGAGGAACATTAGCATGAGTGTATGAATGGGCATCCCCAGAGAAAGAGAGAGGGAAGAGGAAGGAAGGAGAATATGTAGATGTTCATGTGGGTGTGTCAGGGATAGAAGAGGTAGGACAATTGTTGCTTAAATGCATCTCCCATTTTAATTTAATTATAGCATTCCAGGACACAGAAAGGAGGGAGAGAAAAGATGAACATTTTATTTCCTATTTTCTGAGATGGCTGATTAAAGTATATAGTAGGAGACTACATTTCCTTTGAATTGATTGAAGAAATAGGAAATCAAATGAGTTTTCTTGGAAGAACCTAGACCAGGACTGAGAAATACGAAGGAGCTTATCTCTCAGCATTCTTTCCTTTTTTATAGGATCTTGGTCAAATACTCCATTGCAAGTAACTTGGTCTCAGCCCAGAGAGACAATTAGTCAAGAAGAAAATAAAAAATAGTATCAACCACACTTATTTTCTGGTGCTTACTGACTCCCAGACATTAGTAAACAATTGTTCCACATACACTGTATTATTTAACCTTATGTCAATCTCACGAAATTAGCATAATAATTATGCTAAGTTTATAGAAGAAACTGAGGTTTAGAGACGGTGAGTTACTTATCCAATATCACACAACTAACAAATGGCACAGGTGGCATTTACACTGAGGATATTTTAAACTTCTAGAGCTCATGGTTCTAAACACTGGCCCTATCATTTCAGCTTCAGTCCTACCCATCTGGCCTCATGTTTCCCTTGTCCTTTCCAAACACACCAAGCCACCCTCCCAAACCCACCTTCTTGGGACTCTTTCATTTTTGTTATTAATGTGAGGGTCTAGTGTAAAATGAAAATGTGGGGCTCCAGATCAGGTTGAAGATGACAACCTTTCTTTCCCATGAGGATGCCATCTCAAACCAGAGAAGATGAGTGATCCTGGAGATTCTGGAGATAACAACTACTATATCAGGAGATACAAGAGATCTAAAAAAGTAGGAAATAGGATAAGCAAGAGGTCCCTGGCAAGTCATCTGCCTAATAAGCCATGGCACTGGCGGGTAGAATTAGGGATGACTGCCTCCTTGCTTTACCCAGAGATGTTGTAGGATTTGTGTCCAAACCTGACCTTCCATACCCAGGCCCCTGCTGGGGGCAGAGAGTCATAGTGAAATACAGCCCTCCCTAACCCCAACCAATATGACCAAGTCATCAACTCTGGAGAAAGAAAGGAACAGTAGGGGATAAGAACATGGCAGCAGAGGGGCGCCTGGGTGGCTCTGCAGGTTTAGCATCAGACTTTGGCTCAGGTTATGATCTCATGGTTCGTGGGTTTGAGCCCCACATCAGGCTCTGTGCTGGCAGCTTGGAGCCTGGAGCCTGCATCAGATTCTGTATCTCCCTCTCTCTCTGCCCCTCCCCCCACTCACACTCTGTCCCCCTCTCTCTCAAAAACAAGTAAACATTAAAAAAATTAGAAAAAATAAAAAAGAACGTGGCAGCTGAGAACAAATAACTAAGAACACATCCCAGTGAACAAGGTGGGGAGCAGGACAATGTGTAAGCTAAGCCTGAAGTCTCTAGTGCTTCCTCCATTATCCTATTAGATTTCACTTAAAACACATAAGTCTAAAGATAAAATTATTAAGTATTTCAAGATGCCAGTTACAAAGTGTTAAATCTTAAGTATAGGGTCCCTCTGAGTGCAGGGCTCTTCTGAGCACTAGTTCCAGGGAAACTGTACTGCATAGCTGCACACATGTGAAACTAGTCCTGGTTTCCATTCTCTTAGTTTAGTCAAGGAGGAAAGAGAGAGGATGCTTTGTTTAAAGAGACTATATTTTGATCTTGTATAGATTTCTTATTTTGATGACAATATAGTATAAAGGTTAAGAGTCTGAGTTTAGGTATATTCAGAAATGGATTTGAGTTCCAACTCCTCATACCAGATGATTTGGGAAAAACATGTCAATCTCTCAAAATCTAGATGTTCTCTTATAAAACTGGCTTAAAGCATATCTTGAAATTTCAACAAAGAGCCTGGCATATATTATTGTTGTTAATAAATCTTGCAATTATTATTGTTGATCTTTGTTACATAATCAAATTTGGAACTTTTTAAATAAACTATTACTCACTAAAAATGTTTGTCTCCTAACTTGTGTATTATCACACCTAACACTCACAATAAATTTAATCATTACAGTAAATAATGTCTTGAGCTATAAGTAAGTACCAGGTGCTTCCTAAGAGTGTCATATTCATTATTGTATCCTATACCCATAACGACTTCTCAAGGAAGTATTGTCAAACCATTTTATAGATGAAGAAACTTAAGGTAAGGAAAGTTACACACATGCCCAAGATGTAATAGGTGATGTGATAGTAGGATCTAATCTGCAGTCTTTCTGACCAAAAAGTCTATGTTCTTAACCCCTGTGTCGTATTGTCTAGATTAGTGATTCTCAATCCTGGCTACATATTTAAAATGTTAAATATGAAAATGGGTGCTGAGAACCCAATCTAGATTTTTTAATCAAAATATTGAGGACTGAGAACTAGAGGTAAAAAAAAAATGTGTGTGTGTGTGTGTATGTACATATGTACATATAAATATATTAAGGTGCTTCAGGCGATTCTCATATGAAGGTATTGAGAACTGAGAACCAGAAATACATCTATATCTATGGCTATCTATAAGTATATACATATATACTTATATAAGTTATTATATATTATATACTTATATTTATATATATTCTTATATATTTATATACATATATACACATACATGCATATACATACACACACATATGTATATATAAAAATGTGCTTCAGGTGATTCTCATGTGTAGCCAAGGTTAAGAACCAAATGGTCTATATGGTATAATGCACCTAGGAAGCTCTTACTTTTAATATAGTATGTGTTAACTCATATTAGCAAACCATTCCGAATTCATGAAGGACAATGAAAACTCCAAATTATTCTTTTTTTAATCCAAAGAGTATTTTTAAGGCAAACAACAAAGAATATCTACTGTAAGAAAGCAAAGTTATTCTTTTCTGCACAGGAAGAAAGAGTTGTTATTGCCATGACCTTGAATAATCTTTTATAGATGGGTGTGGGAGTATAATTTATTTTTTCAAACTCAGAGAAGTAAAAGCATCTGTGTATTGACCTGAAAGAATGTGTGGAAAACATAGGATGAGGAGAAGAATTACTACACAATTTGGATCAGGAAATGTCAGTGTGGGCGGATGTGGGATGATGGAAAAGGAGTGTGTCATGAATACTTCATAAGTGGGCCCCCGCCTCCTTCACATTTGTAAGTGTCATTTATAATGGGATGAATAATAGTGTTAAGATGTATGCTCTGTGATATGTCCCTTTATCCAAACAAATACAAGGCAGCCCAGATAAAATGATTATCCAAGGCCAGCACATGCAAACCAGAGATGTGATGTTGATGATTTAAGCCTCAGTCCAAACTAGAGGGTAATATTCCACATAATTGCCTCAATTCCTTCACCTAATTCAGAAAAAGAGGGTTTGTAAGCAAAGTTATGAGTGTCCTAAATGTTCTACCCATTCATTTTATTCTCCAGAATACCTGACTAAATAATCACGAAATCAATGGTCTGATATGTGTGAAAAGATATAGGTGATAGCTACAGAAAGATGCTTTCATCAATTTAAAACAGATAAAAAACCTGACCAAATCATGTCAAAGGCCACCAAGCCAAATAAATCTCTACTATAAAACTGCCACTATTTTATACTTTGTACATGTCCAAATTAAAAAAAAGTACTGAAATAAGGAGTGTGTTAGGGAATTAAGGGCAAGATGTTGACAATAGATATAAAAAATTGACTAATTATTTTCTGGAAAATGATATCTCCATTGCATTGAACAAAAGTATCAATTACATTGGAATTTTGCTCTGACAGCATTAAAAATGAGGCATAATTCATGACACTGTAGAAAGCATTGGTAAAAAGAGCATAGGTTTTTGAGTTGTAATTGACTGAATTGAATTTTGATTTTTTTCACTGCTAACAACAACATATTTTTGGACAAGTAGTTTAGTGTAGTTGAACCAATTCTTTTTATCTGTAAAATGGGAATAATGATCAGCATTTAGGGTTATTCTAAGGCTTCCTGTGAAGCAGGAATATAATTTACCTAGGTTGTTCATTATTATTCTATTATATTCCTATTATTAGAAGTTAATCCACTCTCTTAATGTCTTGCCGAGGGCCTGTATTTTCATATCCTGGGACTCAGTCATGAACTGTCCATTTTCTCTCAGCAGAACAAAAAATTACTAGTATAGAGAGAAACTCTGAAATTAAGCCCATACCTAACCAGGAAAAGACATGTGCTGGGGAAATTGGCCAAACTACAGAAGTCAAGAAAAAGTTTTCATTGACAGGCAAAGTCCAGTGCCCATTATGGTAATAACTGGCACCTAAGTTATGAATGAAAGGCTTAAAGCAATGAGATAGGTCAGTACTCAGGAAAAGCCATGCTAACTAAGGAAGTCACCAAGGCTATTGGCTTACTGTATTGTAGTTAAGGTAAGAGTTCAAAATCCAAGTTCTAGTTAAGCATCCGACCTCAGCTCAGGTCACAATCTCATGACTCATGAGTTGGAGCCCCACATCAGGCTCTGTGCTGACAGCTCAGAGTCTGGAGCCTGCTTCAGATTCTGTGTCTCCCTCCTTCTCTGCCCACCCCCCCCCAACCACTTGTGTTCTGTCTCTCTCTCTCTGTCAAAAATAAATAAAAGCAATAAAAAACAAACAAAAGAAAGATTTGGCATTGGAATATCCATGGCAGAAGAAACTGTAATTCAGAAAGGGCAAGTAAATTTTTCTTGATCAGATAAGCAGATAAGTGAATTCCAGATCTGTTATTCAAATCCAGGCTTATCTGGCTTCAAAAGAATGGGCTGAACCAAGGCACAGTATGCTACTCTTGAAAGAATAAAACAAATAAAAGCAAAAATCTCTAAAAACCCCTATTTCAACTTAGAGTGTTTCTGGCATCTGGAGAGAAGTTTGAACATGTATCTGATGACCAAATGGCTTTTGCAGTGGAAAACCAGATCCTTAGAGCCTGACAGAGTGTAACAGCTTGGTCTCTAACCCAAAGGATTTTAAAGTCTGGAACTTTTTGATCAGATGGACAGTAGAATTTTTCATGATTTCCTGTCTCTCACTATTGTTAGGAATCTCTAAAATCTTAGGGACTCTAAAGGAATTCATATTTATATACTGTCAAATATAATAAAATATATATGCAGTTTAATCATCTTGGTCAGTATGTTTCTCAGCACAATATTTAAGACAGGAGTTGTCCTTGACACAGTGGATAGGGAAGATTCAAATACTGGTAAATCCACCAGATTACTTCTGTTTCCAGTACAAATTATTTGTTATCATCCATGATGCCACGGGTTTATTTTACTTAGCCTTCCTGGGATTTCTGAACTGTATTTAGAGAATCACTAGAAGCACTTTCTACCTTAATTCATTGTAAATAATATTCCATGGCACCTCTGGCTCTTCTTTGTGAGTTGTCTGAGGTATGTGCAAATGTCCAGAGGGAAAAAGCTAGGGACTCTTATTGTTCCACCCAGGAAATGTCAGGGAGGCACTTAATTTCCTTCTAGAGGAAAAGGAGAAAGTAAGAGGAATTTAAGCATTCTTCATTCCTGTGAAGTTTGTGGGGAGGAGTTTGAAGAGAGCAAAATGGCCACCCTTAACTCCTCTCCACAATTCTTCTCTTTAAAAATTCTTACTGGAATTTTAGAAGAGGTGATGGGATAAGAAAACAAAACCTCTCATCTACTAAACAGAAAATTTCTTGAGTAAATGCTAAGGATAATTGATCTAAATATTTTGTAATCATTTTATACTACAGGAATAACCACTTTACCATTTTCTTGTCCATCTTAATTTGTTCAGATCTAAAACTCTCATCCTACCTGAGATGTTCTTGAAGGGGTCAAAATAAAATGCAATTATTGATATTATTTGGGTACTACCAGGCAGAACTTTTCCTTTAGTAGCTCTCCCACCTCTTCCTTCTAGTGTCCTAGGAGACTTAAACAAACACATTTGTCAAAATACTTAACTTTCAATCTCAGAAAAAAATCTGCATGATGGAAAATCTAGTTCAACAGAAAAACTAAAGAGCAATAAAGAATCCATTCTCTATGGTATATTAAGGGATATAAGATGGCAATTTCAACCAAACAAATACTTTTACAGAGTAATTGAGTCATAGTTTATTTCCTTTAAGAAAATATATTTACCCCATTTAAAAACATATTGAAGATGGTTATTCTCAGTGGTATCCAGTATTAGCAGGTAGACAGCTTACAGGAGACGAATTCCCACTTTGGGTGCTGTAGAGTGGTAAATTGATAAAGGGCTCTTGAATTTACCAAAATCATCACATGCACAAATGTACTGAATGCTATTTATGTGTCTTTGAAGCTTATAAATTTAATGAGGCTGAGATCTGAAGAATGAAAAAAATATTTCCACTACAAAAATGAAAAAAATGTTGGAATGAAATCTAGGTTCATTGCATGCCTAAGATCCCAAGACCCAAACAACATTTTTCTTCCATTAGGTCACATGGAGTAAAAATGAGTAAATGCTCATTAGGATCTTTGTTTAAAAGACATCAAAGGGATGCTGACAATCTTACCATTTTACTCCTCTGACTATCATCTGTTGTAGACATAATATGTTCTACTTTCAGGAAACCTGGAGCATCTTATAAATTGTTGGTACTCCTTATGGAATGTGGATTGTGTAGTTATTGGCTTGAATGTGTAAACTATGAATTAAGTGTCATTTGAATGGAAAATTATTTGAAGAAAGTACCCTATGATTCACTTCTAATGAATGCTTTCATACATCTCTGCAAATGTATTCACCCAAAGAAGTTCTCATAGAGGCAGGCCAAGAAACTTCTTTTCTGTGATATTTTGTCTAGAAAATTTTAAAGCCAAATAATTCACTAAAGCTATGAAATTTCCTTTTATTTTTAAGTAGCACACACAGAAATTTCCTGTGCCTGGTTACAATCCTACCAGATAGCCACCTGAAATTAAAATATTTTCCCAGCCCACAAAAGCATATATTCTAAGAAATACAATAAGAACACTTGATAGAGATATAAAAGCATAAACCAAATGCTTTGTTATTCAACTAACTCCCACTACTATTATGTATTTTATCTCCTTTTAGAAAGTAAGGGCCACCCAATGCTACTGAAGTATACTTTCAGACTTTTATTATTTTTTTGTTTCAAGGTTATAGTATTTTCTGATTAAAGAAAAGCTTTCAATCTTCTATGTAATAGGGGTGCCTGGGTGGCTCAGGTGCTTAAATGTTGTCTTCAGCTCAGACTGTGCTGACAGCTCAGAGCCTGGAGCCTGCTTCAGAGTCTGTGTGTCCCTTTCTTTCTGCCCCTCCCCTATTCATACTCTGTCTCTCTGTCTCTCAAAAATAAGTAAGTGATAAAGAAATTTTTTTTTAAAATTCTTGTATGTAATAAAGATTGAAAACAATTAAACAAAAGTAATCTGTACATTTTTAGTTCCTAGTTTCTGGGTCTCAGCTAAGTGTTGTTGGCTGATGATTATGTAATACTATCAAGGGCAAATTTTTGTGCTGCACTAGATTGTAGAGGAACTTCCCTGTGAATAAGGATTAATCCAAAGACAAAGAGCCAATGGTAAATATTGGCCGAAGTGTGTTATGATTGACCTATGTTAAGGAACAAAATTTTGTGATAATTTTTTGTCATTTGCAAAATGGGATAGCATTTGGAGCATTTGATTCTAACTGCAGTTTTTCAAGTAAGATGATAAGCTACTCAATTTAAATTTTTTTTAATGTTTTATTTATTTCTAGGAGAGAGAGAGAGAGAGAGACAGCGCGAGCAGGGGAGGGTCAGAGAGAGAGGGAGACACAGACTCTGAAATAGGCTCCAGGCTCTGAGCTGGCAGTCAGCACAGAGCCCGACGCGGGGCCTGAACCCACGAACCGCGAGATCATGACCTAAGCGAAAGTCGGACGCTTAACCGACTAAGCCACCCAGGTGCCCCAACTACTCAATTTAACATAGTAGCATTTGGGGTAGATAAGGGAATATGGATTTAAAAAATCTCTAGATATAACAGACACTCTATATTTTGCTTAAATTGGGGAAAGGGGGATAGAAAGGCAAGCATCCAGAATGATATCAAATACCCTAGTTGGGGAGGCAGAATCAACGATTTCAAGCAAACAAGGTAGATAATGATTAGAAAAAGAGAAGTTCTGTTTTAAAGGTGCCCAATTACAGATGCCTATAATTAAAGGTGGCTGCACCAAACAGATGATTAAAACTCTGACTTGTGTAAAATCAAGTCTGGAATATAGTAAGAAGCGCTATTTCCTTCCTATATTCCTTCCTTTTCTCTCTCTCAGGAAATTGATAGGACAACTTCAAAGGCTGAATCTAATACCCCTGAAGAAGGCGAACTTATGACTGCGGTTGCATTACAAATGCCTAAGGGTCTCTGTTCTTATTTCAGTTAGATTAGGTCCTATGTTCAGCTCCATTATGCCCTGCTCTTTCTCTGGATTTTAAAAAAAGCAGAGAATGCTCTCTGATCATATTTCCTAGCCAATAGAGCCAGGCAGGTATGTCTTTATAGTAAAGGCCAGAAAAAGATTAGAATGTCTTATTATTTTGAATCCTAAAACTTCAGCCACATAGTTTTATACCATTATTGTCATAGTCTGAGAATTTTAAATGTTTTAATTCCAGATGGTTGAGTGGAAAGAGTACTGAATTAATACTGAACTGTTTTCGTTCTCAGCAATTTTACTAATAAACTGTGCTATTAAAATTTTGTTTTAGTATTTTCTTTCACCTTTAATACTTAGACTGTTAGGCACACAACTTTCTTTATCTTATTTAATTTTCACAATGGTATTGGTATCTTGTACTTTTAAAATCTGTACTTTGTTTAATTTTCTAGTTGCAGAATGCTATTTTTTTTACTAGATAAAATTTAAAGCACTTTCTAGTTCTAATATCATTAATATACAATATACACAGTTTGTAGATAAAAAAACTAATGGGGAAAATGCAAATTATATACACCTTTTTATTGAGGAAAGTGTCTACATTTATAGTTTGTAGGATAGAAAATGTGAAAGTTACTTACCAGTCTTGGGAAGAGAATTATCACAGAGCTTCATATCTGGAAGACTTTTACTGTTGGAGGTGAGATTTTAGAAAGCCTTTTAAAAAGAGGAAAGAAGGTAGACTTAAATAAAATTTTATTCCAAGAATAACAAATGGCATGAGTGAGAATATAAGTGAGAAAGGACTCATAGGGGATTAGAGTAAGTAGGAGGTGAGAATAGAGAGAACACTGGTTTCTTTGCTCATCCATACCTCTGCATGGCAATTAATCTAAAAATGCAAAAGTCTTCACTAAGATCAAGGGAATAGGTAGAGTCTAAAGGAAGAACGTGAGCCATGATTTGGTTGGGAAGCCAGAAAGAAGGCGCACTTATAGAGGACATACGATGTCCAAGCATTAAGGCATATTCAAAGCCTCACCTACAGAAAATATCAAGTAGGCTTCTCCCTTGGAGGGCTGGATCACCATAGGATACTGGAGAAAGGAGCTCAGCTGTAGAAAGAGATATTCTTTTTGACAATGGGATGAAATTGGACTAAAATTAAGTAAATTATAAGCAGTGACTTTGGACCAGATCCTTTATGGCCAACTCTACTAGAGAGTTTGCTAAAAATGCAAAATCTCAAACTGTACTCCAGACCTACTGATCTTCATCTACTTTGAGAAACATTGTCCTAATCTCTTATTTTTAGTTTTCTCATTTGTAAAACAGGACAGTGGCTTCCTTATAAGGTTGTTGTAAGGATTAAATAAAATAACATCCCCAAAGTGTATAGTAGGATACTTGGCACACTGGGTGCAAATAATTGGAAATTAATGTATTAATATTAGTAATAGTGTATACTGAAGAACTAATTTTTTAATTAAAAGAAATGCTGAAAAGACTAGCTAAATTGCCCCCTTCGTAGTTGACCATTTTAATTTCTTTTTTAAATGTTGATTTATTTATTTTGAGAGAGAGAGTGAACATGTACAAGGGAGGGGCAGAGAGAGAGGGAGAGTCAGAATCCCAAGCAGATTCCATGCTGTCATTGCAGAGCCTGATGTGAGGCTCCAACCCACAAACTATGAGATCATGACCTGAGCCAAAATCAAGAGTTGGACACTTAACTGACTGGGCCACCCAGATGCCCCTGAACATTTTAATTTCTAATCCATAAACAGAATTTGACCTTGCAGGTTATTGATTGCCTTCAAATTGACCTACTTTTAGTATAAAATGATCAGATGATTCGATTTATTTGGCTGAAATTTGCTGAGAGATTATTAATACATGAGGTGCTGAATCATTTTCAGTATCAGTGACTAAGAAAGTGAATTGCGAGCAGAGAAACTAATTGTCAGATTAACACAGTTCTAATATGCAATGCAAATATTATGCTGCTGAAATAAAAGTGCAGAACTGCCCTTAATTACTCAAACCATCTCTCCCTAGGACATGAAGGGGTTTGTTTTGTCACTGCTTTAATTTATTCCAACTGTCCTTGATCGGGTTTGCAAATGGGTTCAACAGACCTTTAGACCTGACAATGTTTTAATCAACCCCCAAATCTTCTTTGCTCTTCCAGCTACAATTTATAGAATTGCTGCACTCTCTATTCCCAGTCCTCGTTTATGTCTACTTTTTCTTAATGATCTAGAGGCAAAACAATTATTTAAACATCCCAATCTCTACACTAGACCATGATTCTGATGCCCTCACAGAGGAACACAGGGCTAACATAATGATCGTAACGATGATGATGATGATGATGATGATGATGATGACGACGACGACGACTACAGGAGTAATAACCTATAAGAGTTATGAATGTTTAATTCCATCCACTGGCTTGGAATACCATATATTTTGGTACTCTTATTTTTATCTTTAGTGGGAAGTCTCTACTCTACTATATTTCAGGGACATATATCCAATTTCCTACCCAATATCTCTGACTTGGATGTCTATGGGTCATCTCAAACCTCATCTAGCCAAAGAACTGGTTTCTATAAAATACTGTTTCTCCTATAATCACTCCACCTTCATAAATGGCATATACATTCTAAGTATCTTTACAGTATTATTTTTTTTTTCACACATCCCATCCCATCCATCAGCAAACCCCACTACCTCTGTCAGTCTGATATTAGTAATCATGTCTCTCCCACTATGTAATCCTGGTTTGCAGGAGTAATTATAACTGATGTCTTTCATGCCACTGAGATATCAAAATAGTTTTCTAATTTTGATATGTATGGAACTCACTGAAGAATAAATGTGTTTACTAGTCACAATTCATAAAAGGAAAAATTAAATATAGAATATCTAAATAGCAATTAGTTACAGGACAAGTGGATGAAATTCATTATGATTCAGACATCAAAAATTCCTTTTGGGTCCAAAATGATGTGTGTGTGTGTATATGTGTTTTGAGTGTATACATATGTGATAGTAAAGAAAAAAGCATGTAAGAGTATGAGTACTCAAGAACAGCTTCTAATGTAAAGAATTTATTATATACTTAATGCATGTCCAGTAGTATGCATTAAAAAAAATGGAAATACAAAGATGAATAAGACCAAGACTACACCCTCAAGGAACTCTATTTTAGGAAGAGAGTAAGGGAACTAGTTTCAATAATAGTTGACTCAAATGCCCACACTTACTGTAACTGTAATGATTCAGAGTACTATTCATTTGTTGGGAACAACCAAATGGATAAGGAAATAAACTCTATATGGTAACTTAGCCAACCCAAATTCTATAAACAATGTCAAACATCACAAGGCTTATTGTTTACCAAATTCATAGCCTTTCACATTAAGAAGATGAAGAACAGAGACTTATAAATGGCCAAGGTATTGTTTTTGTTTTGTTTTTTTAATCCCCACATAGTTAATACAGCTTTGTTGTGCTACAAAATGCCACCTCATGGCGAAAAGGTTTCTAGAACTGATGTTAAAGTCTCTATTAGGTTTATTTCCCAAGAGTGTCTGTGTATTTGGGTGATCCATCCTTTAAAGACATGAACATTGCATTGGGTTATTCCAGTAAATCAAGTAAGCCACTGAGTGATATAGTGCTGGGAGCACTAATGTCCTTGTGAGCTTTAATTCAAGAATGACACAGAAAAGATGGAGCACCAGAACCTAAGCCAAGCTTTAGAAGCTTTTCTCATACACTTGTGTTTTTAAAATAAATGTATTACCACTGACAGGAAAATGCTTCTACTAAAATGCAATCATCATAGAAACTAAACACAGTCATAACCACAAACCACTGTTTACACTAAATAACCATTTATTCATCAAATATATTTGAAGTCCTACTGTGGGTTAGATATTCTGACAGAAAGAAGGGATACAAAATTGAAAAGATTTGGTCCTAGTCATCCAAAGGTGAATAGATTAGTGACAAATACACTCTTGAACAATCAATTAACACACAAAATACTTCCTTGGATGGATAGAGATATGAAGTGTTATTGATGGGAGACTACCTCAGAGATACCATGAAACAGAGGTTATAAAACAGACAACAGTTGAGCCAGCAGACACGTGACAGAGCAGGTGATTTAGGAAAAGAGTAGAATTTGTAAAGGTCTAGGGTATTACAAAATTTGCTGAGAGAGTAATTTCTGTGTTTCCTAACATCTGGCATTCCTTTTAAACTGATGCTTAATTATGACATTTAGCAGAACTTTTAGTCATGGGATAATCAGAATTATTTGTCTTGGTAAACAGGATGGAATGGATTCTTAGTCTCTGACTATGTAGACATGGCTACAGATTCAGTAGTTATATCCAACTTTCTATCACAGGTTATGATAAGAGGCAATTCTAAGAAACATGATTTTCATTGTTTTTTTTGCATTGTGAATCTAAAGGACATAAAAGGACAATTCTCACTCAAATAAAATCTCTTAATAACTCATGTGAATTCTATTAAGTGATTATTTATTTATTTATTAAGACCACAAACATCTACTGAGAACTTACCAGATACCAACCACTGTGCTGAACTTGAAATACGCTCTAGAAGTAAATAAAATACAGCCTCAGCCCTCAAGACTCAAAGTCTAGTTGTATTTTCAGATACATGTCAAGAGATATTTATATAATAGTGTGATCAATGTAAAAAGAGAAGCAAATGGGTAATAGAAGCATGGACAAAAGTGATCTAACAAGAATAGATAAATATGGGTAGAAAGCATGGCTTATAAAATGTGACCAAGCTTTTGAATGAATTGACTGTTGTGCTAGGATACAAAATAGCGTAAACAAATATACAGAAGGGGTAAAATGCCATGGATTGTTAGGGAAATTACATACAAAATGTGTTGTGCTAGACTACCAAGAAGGCCTGCTAAGACCCACAGTACAGATAATGACTTAATATTTATTTAATCTTCAAGTGTTCTGTGTTCTTTTTGCCTTCACTGACAACCTTCTCTCAGCCAAATAGCATTGAGTGCTTTGTAAGCTGGTTTATAAGGCTCTGGGTTCTTTAACATGCAACAAAGAAGCAAAGCTTTTTGATACAGTTGAACAGCTGCTGTTAGGAACAAGATTAACAAATGAGTCAAAATGTGCTGCTGAGGGTTAGTTAATGCATTATATCAGTGTTAATTAAGGTATTATTAAAAGGCTGACTGTTGCCTCTCATATTGGTAGAATTTACACACACACTTCATTAGTCTTTGCCCTCCCTGCGGGATAAGTCACTGCACCTGTTCATCTTCAAGAGCAGAAATATTGCCTGCCAGATAGCTGGTGCACAGCTCAAGACAGGCAATGATGACATGTGGCAGATCAAAGAAAAAACATCCTTCTGTTTGATAGGGATTTTACTTTTTCTTCATTTAGATGCATGGAAGTCTTTCTTATTGCTTATTTGAGGAGAACTGTAAACTAAGTTCCTCCTACCCATGATCAATGTCAAATATGCATTTTGTGTAGGTACATTCCTCAAGATTTAGAATTTAAAATACATGACAAGAGGATAGTGATTAGAAAAATGTCTCTATTTTACACCATGGAAAACATCGCTGAACAGAGAACAAAATAAAAAAAGAGAAGTAAAATATTGATAGGGCAGGCAAAATCCCATGTCATGTACAAAAGATTATTTGGAAGCTTGAAAAATAGAATCTCTCTAGAGATACATGGATGCAAGAGTTCAGAGCTTTGAGGGGCAATGTCAATAAAAATAGCGGCAATAATGGTAGCTATTACTGATGGAAAACGTATTCTATCTGGCAGTATGTTATGAACTGCCCTCCCACACACACACTCTTAATCTCTATTGACATTTCTTTGAGGTCAAAATTATTCCCTGTTTATAATGGAAGAAACCCAGACTCCGATGAGTGAATGACTGTCCATTATTCCATTGTTAGTAACAGGCAGAGCTGCCTAAGTGTAGATGGGTCCATCTCCATGTAATGTGTTCCTAGCCACTATCTTGAATTGTTTATATATTTGGTAGCACCCAGCTATCAGCAGAATTCTAATTCTAACTATGCATTTTAGTCAACACAAGTGACTAGGCTTTCAGGAATTGTAAGCACCACTTACATAAGATACTATGCTTCTGTGATAACTGTTTTGTTAGAAACTTTTTGCTAGAAAAAATGGATTTCAAATTAGATTGGGAGCCTAAAGGATGATGGCTTGTCAATATATTCCCCAAACTCCAGAATCTGGTCTTTAACTTTTAGTTCTAGATCCTCAACTTTATTATATCTATTCAAAAGTGACTAGCCTTTTGAGGTCAGAGGGACTCATTAAATTAAATCTACAAGAGACAGCTATGTCAATTTAATAATATCTAATGTTAAATACAACTGGAAATCATCAAAATGGCTCATTTCAACTGAGCAGTGTGTTCTTGTCCTGTACGACAGTAGGCAAGAAGACAAATAATAATCAGAAGGCTGCTTTGGTCACGGAATCAGAGAAAAAAGGGTTGAATAAACTTATCCATCTCCTCTAAACAGATATACCTTCCAGTTAGGTTAAACTGCAAATGATCAGGATACAAGATCTCTATCAATGAGAAACACCCTGACAAAAATCTTGTTTTTAGCCTCCTTTTTACTATGGCTCTATATTGGTCAGTCTACCCTTTTGAAAAGTTGTAGCTTTCAGAAACACACTCAGATTGCACTTATATATTTCTGAAATTTCATTCTAGTTATTACAATTGTACTTAGATGGCTGTACATTTTCAAAGTATTGTTAAGTACAGATATCATGCTCCATTAATTTCTAGATAAATTTTTAAAAATTACCTCTTGGAGGTGATCCTAAGGTTGTTTACTACCCACATACTCCCAATATGTTGGAAAAATGGCCAGTGTGTGTGCCACCATTACGTGAGGTGATAGGGTGCATGGTGAGTGCTTCAGTAGGCTTCTGATTGGCATTCATCAATTTTCTCTTATTATTCTAGCATTATTTTCTACACTGGAGCCAGAGTGCTTTCCAAATGGTATTCCATACACATAACTTTTCTGTTATAATTTCTGAAATATATGGGTTACCTTCATGCTTATTAGTACCAAATCCTTAGGGTGAGTTAAAGGATCTGTAATATTTGGCCCATGCCAGCCGTCTCTCTCACCATAGTCCTTTTGTTCTTTGTGGTCCAACTACACTGACTATCTCTCAATCATCTAAATGTACCAGTGCATTTTTTAAGAGAAAATCTTTTTTTTTCTTTTTGAGAGAGAGAGAAAGAGAGAGAGAGAGAGAGAAGAGAGCACAAGGAGAAAACAAGCAGAGGGAAAGAGAAAATCTTGAGCAGGCTTCACACCCAGCATGGAGTCCAATGCAGGGCTCAATCCCACAACCCTGAGATCATGACCTGAGCCAAAATCAAGAGACTAAGACACCCAGGTGCCACAAAAAATCTCTTTACCTGCAGTTTATGTTACCTAAGATGCTCTTTTCCCTTTTTACCCATTTGATTCCTATTAATCCTTTATATTTACATCCTATTTCATTCCTTAGAGGAAGACTTCTCTGATCTGATGATGTGGATCAGGTTCCCCTATTACTTACTCTTATATTACCAGGAACTTCTCCTTCATATGCCTGCTCTAATTTATAATTTATAGATATTCATATTGTTATCTGATCAATATCTGTTTCATCCACTACATGCTCCAAACTACACAGGGTTCTATTTGAAAAGTAGCACATCACTAGTGACCAGCACAGTGAATGATGCACAGCAGGGCCTCCCAAACATTTATGGAGTAAAGAAATGCAAGCCATGGCAGTTTTCTGTAACTTACTTTGATTTTAAAAAAAAAAAAAACTGAAACATTAAAATGTTCATATTATTATAAAATAACTTTATACTCATTATAAAATCTTTGCCAATATAGAGAATAAACATCTGAAAAAATATCCTGCTTCTCTCCCAAGAAATGAAAAACTATTTTCAAATATCCCTGTAGTCTTTCTTTTCTCTATGATATGGATATAAATGGTTTTTACATGGATGAGACTATATTATTTGGACAGTCTCTTTTTCAATTGTACATGATGTGGAGACTTTTCAATGTCAATATATGTATCTTTTTTAAAACAATCTAGAATGCCATCAAATGAATAAAATTTGTTTTACCAGTTCCTAATTGATATACTTTTAGCTTAATTCTAATTATAAATAATGCTTATCCTTATAGGCCTATTATATGTGCTTTTTTAAGCAATGCATTTACATAGATTCCTAACAATGGCACTGCTGAGCAAAGGGATATTTGTCAATGTTGACATATTTTTTCAAATTTCTTTCATAAAGATTTTATAATTCAACCGTCCTAGTAAAAGAATATCTTCATACTGAAGTTGTAAGTTTTTCTTATATTGTGAAATTTAGTTTCCATATTCCCCTAAAGTTAGCATCCTTAATCATGAGGCAACTGACATAAACATAACTCACATGAGATAACTCAAATAAAGAAAACATAATAATTATATATGAAAAGGTCATAACTTATGACATTTTGATTCCTGGATGGATTCCTTAGAATGCGTTTAGAGTCTCACAGGTACCAATTAGACCCCTTTCTATACCTGTTGCCTCTCATTATGACTATTGTAACAATCAAAACTTAATTATAGGGAGTTTCAGAAATATGTGCCATCTACCAAACATATTTATATCCCTTTCTCCTTTGGTTAGGAGCCTTATGTAAATTGTCATGGACATACAAAGCAATAAGATAGATGTTGAAGTAATATGCTGGGAAGAAGCCAATAAAGAGTTATTTGAAGGAAAGAATAAAGAAAATTTTAAAAATGAATTCATCCATGATTTTGTTAGGATATAAAATAGTACTATGTTGGGAAGTCAAAGTGTTACAGACAGTAGAGGATTAAGGGTGCCTGGGTGGCTCAGTCAGTTAAGCATCTGACTCTTGATTTTGGCTCAGGTGTTGATCTCACTATTTGTGGGACTTAGCCCTGTGTCAAGCTCCACGCTGATACCACAAAGCCAGCTTGGGATTCTCTCTCTCCCTCTCTCTCTGTCCCTCCCCTGACTCAAAATAAATAAACTTAAAAAAATTAAGATAGTAGGGTTAACCAGAAGCTTTGGCTAATAAAGGGTTATGCACACAAGACAGGAAGTCTTGCCATCTAACCAATTTTTCTGATCATAACCAACTTGGGATATAGGAAGACAGGATGACGACCAATGTGAAATAATGCAAGGAAAATAAGTTCGCTAGTCTATCTTAAAATTCCAATGTCAAAGTTAACATCATTATACTTCTTTACTAAAAGAAAGCTATCCCTCAATTAAAACTAAGCTTCTTGTACCTTAGACCTATTTTTACTTGATCAGTCCTGAATGGAAAGAAAGCACAGCTGGTCACATCTCTACTCAATAGCCATGACAACCCCTCTGGCCTTGTAAGCCTCTGGCTGTTTCTACATGACATCAAGAAAACATTTCAAAAGTATTTCAAACACTTGGGGGTGAGGGTGGGGAGGGAAATAGCAATGTTAACAGGCCAGAGTTCTTCAATAATGGTGCTACTGAAATTATGATCCAGATAATTATTTGTTAGGGGGGTCTGTCCTGTGCATTGTAAAATGTTTAGCAATATTCCTGATACCAGCACCACCTCTCCATTTGTGACAGCCCAAAAGACCTCCAGCCATTGCCAAATGTCCCCTGGAAAGCAAAAATCACCCACCTTCTATTGAGAACCATGATAACACTGTTTTAAGGAAGATTACTCTATTACAATTAACAAGGAATGTGAACACATACCAGAAAGGGTTCTGACATCTTCAGGTTTTCAGTCAGATATACCAGATCTGAGATTCTAGTTGCCAGTCGAAAAGCTTTTCATAGGTTGAAAATTACAGTTTTTTTTCTGAGAAGTTCATTGAGATGTCATAGAGGTAGGCATCTTCCAACACATATTCTCATATAGACCATGTTTCGTTTGTATGCCTTATGCCAAGTAGAGTCCATGAGAAATAATCCCACAAATTTTGAGTAATCAACTCCTAGTCCACAGTTATAATTTTACATGTGTCACCAAAGACATGCAAACACAGACTTAAATCCACACAGCAGACATGGGATACTTAAAAACCAATTCATCAGACTCTTGGTTAATTTTTGTTGGCACTAAAAATATAAAAACTCTATATTAGCTGATAAAGCAAGGGAGACAAACATTTGTTGGACTCCTACTATTTCACATAGTTTAAATATATTAGCTTATTTAATCTTCGTATCAGTGCTATTGAATTACTGTAATTATTCAGACTTCATTAGAAGATGAAGAAATTGAGACTTAGTAGGTTTAAGTAAATTAACCAAGATGAGACTGTTGGCAATGGCTAAGGTACATATCTTAAGTCTAACTGCAGACCCAACATTCTCTTTCTATGGTACCATAGAATCTATTTTCTTCAAAAAGCAAAAAAAAAAAAGAAGTAAAAAACTTTCTTACAGAATCCTATTTGTGAAGAAAGATATTACATGAGATAAAAATCACTTTTGCTTTTAAAAAAAATAGTCCTTAAAATATAAAAAGAACATTTACAGGTCTGAATGATATGATAATGAACACACATTTTAAGAATTGAAATTTAGAACCATTTAAAATAGAAAATGAATTCTTAGCCAAAATATGTGCTCCTAGAAAATAAAAAAAGAAACATAACCAAAAGGCATTGAAACTAAATCACTTCCTGAGCCATAATGAGCTTAGGTTTTTAATCAGACTAATGAGAAAAGATCTGTAATTCAGCATGGCTCATGAGTCATACCATAAAGTTTCTCCCTACAGTTTCATGGCAGCCCTTGATGTATCATTCATTAGGTACTGGAAAAGTAACATTTTCAAGAACACAATGAACTACAGACAGACAGGAAAAACAATGAAGGAGCAGCTCCTGGTCCTCCCTTCCAAACTGCCCTTTATTTCTTCAGTCAGTGTGATCTCATTCCCTCCTCTCCAAGCTGTGATTATTACCTCTGGTCTATATTAATTTGATGAATTATTGGTGGGTTTAGAAATCATGTTCCTTAAGGCCTATATAATAGAAGCGTGGGATGGTAGGGAACCTCCTGTGGGGTGGGTGGAAACACAATCAATTAGTACCCCATTAGGTTCTCTGTCCCCTCCCAGGAGATCAAGAACAGATTTTTTAATTCACTGATAATGAATTTGTACTGTCTTTGTACAGTCTGTCCAGAATAACCTCAAATGTTCTAAGTATGCATTATCCGAAGGTGGGAAAACCATGGGTGTTGGTGGTCTGGATGTGAACATTTATCACTCATGACTAATAATTGCCTTGTAGCCTAAAGACTAGGAAGATAGAACTGAGCACTGAGGCTAAAAAGGATCTATAAAATGCAGAAGACCACCTGGAGAGAGAATCAGTAGGTTAAAGATACTTGAAAAATGAAAGATAGGTATAACAAAGATATGATATAACAGGAAAAGCACAGAGTCTCGAAATGGAGGATATGAAGTATTATCTGGGTCTGATACTTCTAACCTAATGATTTTAGAGTACATCTAAACTGCCCTAAACCTCAATTTTCCTATCTGTAAAGTGGGGATGATGACATTTCTGTTTCATAGGTTTGTTTAGATAATACAAAGCAATAATGCAGCTAAAAGTTCATTTCTGTGTTATGTTTTATACTTACAACTATTGTTTTGTAATTAAGTTATATTGAATAATAATCTTTTAAAAGACCTGCCCAGTTCTAATTATTTAGTAATCTTGGATATTTTATCGACTTACCCAGATTCTTTAAAGCCAGGAAAGTAAAGGTTATTTCATTCATACCTGTCTGATTCTTCAAGGAGTCCTAGTTCCTCATATAGAATGTATTTCCCTAAGATCTCAATGGATTTTATTCTAGGCAGGCCTGGAAAAGACAGCTAATCTATACCAGCATTTTAGCAACTGACCTGATCCCACAAACTTTAATTTCCTTTATTTACTTCCTTCCTGCCTTCTTTTAAAAATTTAATAATATTTATCTATTTATCTATTTACTTATTTTACAGTAATATATTGTATTTATTGAAAAAATCTATGTATGTATGTAGCAAACCTTTTATTTCCTATAAATGGCTAATGTGTCTATTTTCTTTCAGACTCCTGCCTCCATTCCTTGGGAACTGCCCTGGGCTGTAGGCTTCTACAATTACAGCTATGGACATTAGGGGGCAGCAGAATGCAAAGGAGCATCACTGTACCTTAGGAAAAAACTCAGCAGGCAAGTCCTGGTAAAAGGGGAGTCTGGTCCACTCTTGCCTGCAAAGTCAAGAGTCCTGACTCCAAACCTATCTGTCATCCCAGGAAACAGTATGGGATGGGGACAGCTACTGAGGTCAGAAAAACTTGGGTTTTGAATGATATTCCAACTATACGAATTTATGAGACACACTCAATGTCTGGGCTTTAGATTCTATTATGTAAGAGGTTACGACTGTATCTTCCAAATAAGATTGCAATACCTTTTTTATTTTTTTCAAAATTCAAACATGGTCCCTAAGTCATAGAAGTTATTCAATAAATACTATTTTCCTTACATATTTTTTAAATATCATACTTGTATTGGCATTTCTTCAGGTTAGCCTAACTCAATGATCTACAGCCACAGCCAAATACTCAGCTAGCTTACCAGCCAGGCATAAGCCTGATATACCTCCACTCAAAACCTATAGTCATTGAGCTTTGTCTACAGTTAACTTTCACTGTATTGTGATCTACCAAAAGAGAAGTTAGCTTTATAACAATCTTGGATAAGGTATAGAATGAGTAGGAAGAATATCAGTGTGATAAGCAGGCTTTAATATGGACCCCAGTGATTCCTATCTCTTTTACTCAAGGTCTTGTGTCATGCCTTTCCATCAAGCTACTTGCTTTTAACAAACAGAATACAGCAATATTAAGAGGATGTCACTGCTGGACTTGTGTTACAAAAGACTGTGACTTTTGTCTTACTAGCAGATTATCTCTCCCTCTCTTTCTGGCCTTGATGAAATAGGAGACATGCCAGAGAGACTTTTGTGGCAAGGAATGGAGGATGCTTCTTGTCAACAACTATCAAGGAATGAGGCTCTCAATTCTATAGCCTTTATGGAACTGAATCCTCCCAACAGCCATGTAAGTGAGCTTGAAAGCAGGTATTTCCCAGCTAAGCCTTTAAATGGCAACCCAGCACTGGCTAACACTTGGACTGCAGGTTTGTGAGAGACCCTGAAGCAGAGGACCCAGTAAAACTCTGCCTACATTCCTAGATTCCTCCCCAAAATTAAAGATAATGAATGTGTGTTGTTTTAAGCTGCTAAATTTCAGAGTGGCTTGTTGCACAGCAATAGATAACTAAGACAAGGAATGAAGAAAAATGAGATGAGTTCAGAGGGGGCCACATCATGTAGGGCCTGGCAAACCAGAGCAAAGAAATTCATTTTTATTCTAAGTGCAATGGGAAACCACTGGAGATTTTTCAGCATAGGAAATACATGTTCTCAATTACATTTTGTAAATATTACACTGGTGGCTCTGAGGTGATTAGACTTTATGGGACAACTTTAATGATATTTTACATGTCTTCTTACCAAGATTAAAATTGTTTATTCTTTCTTCAGAGGAAATGGAAGCACTTTTTCTCTATCATCTCTTCAATCATACTTATAAACAGGACAGTTTTTGTTCCCCTTGGAATCATCTTCTTCGAGATAAAAAAATTCCAGTCGGAGAAGTTTTCCTTTGTGTTAATTTTTTAAAGGTAAATCTAGATTCACATGCAGTTGTAAGAAATAATGCAGAGTGAGTGATCTCATATGCCCTTCATCCAGTATCCCCCAATGGTAACATCTTGAATAACTATAATACAATATCACAACCAGGAAACTGGCCTTGATGCAGTCCACTGACCCTACTCAGATTTTGCAAGATTTGCATGCGTTCATTGTGTGTGTCTGTGTGGGTGTGGATGTTTGGTTCAATGCAATTTTATCATGTAAATATTTGTAATCATCACCACAATTAAAGAATAGCTTCATCACTGCAAAGATCCATTGTGCTACCCTTTTTATAGTCACATGCACTTGCTTTCTCTCTCCCTGACCCATCATCTTAGGCAAGCAATAGTCTATCCTCCTTTGTCATTTCATGAATGTTGTAGAAAAAGAATCATATGGTTTGCAATCATTTGTGATTAGGGTTTTTTTTTTATATATACTCAGCATGATTCCCTTGAAAACCATTTAAGTTCTGGTGGTATCAGCTGTCTAATATATATTTTTTTTATTGCTAAATAGAATTGCATGGTTTAGGTGTATCATGATTTGTTTAACCATTCACATGCATGAAGTTTGTTTTTCAGTTGTTGACTATTACTAATAGAGCTGTTATAAATATTCCTGAGTAGGACTATATGTGAATGAAAGTCTTCCCTTCTCTGGAGTAAATAACCTAAAATATAATTGCCGGACCATATGGTAGTTTCATGTTTAGTATTTTAAGTCTTATAAGAAATTGCCAAATGATTTTCCAGAGTGCCTGTGCCATTTTACATTTTCACCAGCAAAGTACGATCCAGTTTTTCAGTATCCTCACCAGCACCTGGTATTATCAGTATTTTCTATTTTTGCCATTTTGATAGGCTTATAGTGATATCTCCTTGTCATTTTAACTTATATTTTTCTATTAGCTAATGATGTTAAATATCTTTTCATGTGTTTTCCATCTGTATGAGCTCCTCAGTGAAATGTCTGTCATATATTTTACCCATTATCTAATTTATTCCTTTTTTAAAAACTGTTAAGTTTTGAGTATTCCTTAAATTTCCCTAGACACAACTACTATCAGATATTTTTTGCAAATATTTACACTGGTCTTTAGTATTCATTGTCCTAACAGGCTCATTCATAGAACAAACATTTTAAATTTTGATAAGATCTACTTTATCGATTTTTCCCTCTAAGTGATATTTTTCTGTCAAGTCTAAGAACGCTGCCAACTTAAGATCCTGAAGATTCTTTTCCATTTATTTCTAAATTTAAAGATTTTGTTTCAAAATTATTTTTAGTTTTATGTTTTACATTTAAGTCCATGATCTACTGTGAATTAATTTTTATATAAGGTATAAGGTTTAAGTTGCAGTTAAGTTTTTGCCTGTGGAATCCAATTACTCCAGTCAGCATCAGCATTATGTGTTGAAAAGTATATCCTTCCTCAATTGAATTGCTTTAGCAACTGTAAAAAATCAGGTGATGCATATCTATACATAAAAATTTTTTAAATAATAAAAGAGATGTTTGATTCCTGTTTCATACCATACGTACAAAATAATTCAAAACAGATCATAAAACTAAATATAAGAATTAAAATTATAAAAATATTAGAAGAAAACATTAAGAGTAAATCCTTATAATCTTTGATTGGCACTTAGATATGACATCAAAAGCATAATGAACCAAAGAAAAAAATAGGCAAATTGGCCTTCATCAACACTGAAAATTTGTGCTTCAAAGACACCATCAAGACGTGAAAAGATAACTCATGGGATGGGAAAATATATTTGAAAATCATGGATCCCATAAGGGATTTGTAGCTAGAATATATAGAGAAGACTAACAACTCAACAAGAAAATAAATAACCCAACTTAAAAAATGGACAGTTGATTTGAAAACACAGTTCTTCAAGGAACATTGAAGAGCAAGAAATTGCTCAAATTCATGAATCCTGGAGAAATGCCACTCAAAACTACAGGAAGATATTACTTCACACACACTAAAATGGCTAAAATTAAAGGGACAGATAGTAGCAAGTGTTGTTATGGATATGGAGTATTTGGAACCTTTATTCATTGCTAGTGGAAATGTAAAATAATGCATCCACTTTGGAAAACTACTTGATAGTTCATCAAAATATTTAGTATAGTTACCATATGAACTAGCAATTCCACTCATATGCACATATCCAAGAGAAGTGTGTATGTTCACATAAAAATGTGTACACAAATATTCAAATCAGCATTATTCATAATACTCGCCCCCTGCTGCCCCCCACCCCAAGAAAAGGCGAGCTGGAGCATGAGAACCAGAATGTCAAAAAGTAGAAACAACCTCAAAAGATGAGCGAATAAATATTTATATTCACATGTTACATTTATATCAATAAAAGGAATGAAGTACTAGTATTTGCTATAAATAAGATGGACAAACCTCAAAAACATACAGCTAAGTGAAAGAAGCCAGTCCCCAAAAACCACATATTGGTTGATTTCACTTACATGAAATGTCTAAAATGGGCAAATCTATAGAGACAAAATGTAAATTAGGATTTTTGGGTATTGAGGAAAAAATAGGGAGTGACTTCCAATGGATACAAAGTGTCTTTTAGTGGGTGATGAAAATGTTTGTTCTAAAAATACGTAGTGGTGATAAACTGTGGTTTATAAAGTGGTTATAAAACTATGTGAATATTCTAAAAGACATAGGTGTTTTCTTTTCATTTTAAAAGTTTAACTTTTACAGTATAAAAATTATTATCTAAATATGTTACTTAAAAAAACAAAACCAAAAATATCATTGGGCATATTTATATGGCTCTGTTTCTGGCTTTTTTATTCTATTCCATTGATTTATCTATCTGTGTTTCAGGCAATGCCATTCTCTTTTAACTTCTATTGCTGTAAGTTAGAATGATTCCTCCCATTTTATTCTTCTATTTCAAAATTGTTTCAGCTATTCTAGGTCTTATGGATTTCCATATTAATTTTAGAATATTCTTGTCTACATCTACAAAAAATCTTGCCCACCTTGATGGAAATTATATTTAAGCTATAAATACATAGATAGTTATAACATGTTGTATTTTCCAAATGCATTTGGCCCTGAATCTCCTTCTAAATAGAATAACTAATATTTTATAGAACATAATTTAGGAAATTTTCATTTAAATAAATTTGCCAATAACAGAACCAAAATTATAAATGGAATTTGAAGATATCTGTAATCTATATCTAACTTCTGAGGACTGCCACAAATCCAAATTTTATTACAGGCAAGAGATGAGATAATTTATTTAAAATTATGATTTTTGGCTATGTTTGCATTTTATATTTTTTAAATATATTTGACTCTTTAAGAAATTTATCAGTCTGTAATTTCGTGAACTAACAAGATCAGGCAGAGTTGCTAGAGGTCAGTGATGAATAGAGGACAATGGTAGAAATTGTGATTTATATGAGCGAGTCAACATTCCTAAGCTTGATCAGCAGAGTGTGATCAGAGAAATATTCTCTCTAAATTTAATAACTAATGAACAGCAAGTGAGAAAAATAAAATGATAAAGATGGCATAGGAGTAATCAAAAATTTGTTGGACAGGGAGTTAAGAAACATTTATTTATTGGTCCTCTTCCTTGTTACTAACTAGATGTGTGAATTTAGGTCAACTTCTTAATTTCCAAAAGTCACAGCTTCCTCCTACATATGATGAAATAGTTGGCATTTAGTGTCATTATGAGAATGATTTAGGAATTAGATCGTTTTAGGACTGAATCGTGATTCTGCTAATTCCTTACTCTGTGACCCTGGAAAAGTTACATGATCTCCTTAAGCTAGTGTACTTATGGGGTTCTTATGAGGATTAAATAAGATAATGTATATAAAGTACTTAGTGACCTCAAAAAACCAGTAGCTATTATCATTTAGACACTAAATTCTTTAATGATCAAAAGTATATGTTCTGGACTTAGACTGTCTTGGTTTTAATCCTGTATCTATCATTTATTAGCGACAGAACTTCAGACAAATAACTTAAATATGCTGAGCCTCAATTCTTTAACCTATAAAATGGAGATAATGAAACTTCTATCTCTTAAACTTGCTGTGAAGATTAAAATAATGCATTCAGGTAGACGTTTAACTTGGAAGACACTTATTAAGCAGTAATAAAATATCCAAGGTAACAATTATTAAAGATATTCAAGTAAAACTAGGCAGTTGCCATAGACTAGTAGTATTAGGCCTACAATCTAGTTACTGAGTGGTCATCTTAGCTATAAATCTTAATACACTTCAATTACTAAATAAATGAAGAAACATAGAAAGACAGAGATGACCAAATTAAGGGCCACCAGTTTTCACCAGCCTACCCTGTGCAAGATGCAGCAACAGATACCACATGGACATTAACAGACAAGCACTTCTTAGTAACAGAAGGGGGACTGTCATCTTTGTTATCCCTTGACCTTCATCTTTCTGCCAGACTACATTTCTCACAGTTTATATTCCAGTTCTCCAATATCTCACATTCAGACTTTCTGTATTGGTTGAAAAGTCTAAGTTTATGTGGTATCTCCAGAAATCATGTTAAAGTGTTTGCACTTCTATAGGAGCAGTAGTCTTATGATTAGGTGCAGTAATGTTCACAGATGACAATACTACATATGCCGTGTGGAATTTCCTGGGCAGAATACTGTATCCTTTTCAGGAAATGGGATTTTTCTCCTAAAGTTAAAATAATGTTTTTGCATTGTGACATTGAATTATTTATATCAAAATGAACTTGGCAAAAAAGCCCCATGCAGAGGTACTGCATATCTCTTCTCCACACTGGCTAATTATTATTATTCTAATTGGGACTTTAAGATCTAGGATAATCCTTGTTAGAAAAATAAAAACATACTTACAAATATAATTCTTCTGTTGAACTGTCCATCTACAGTAGTCAGATAAAATACAGGATGCGGAGGAAAACTTGGATTTCTAGTAAGTAGCATTTTAAGTATAAGATACCACATATATCACAAAGGACATACGTATTAAACATTTTTAAATCTTCAACTAAAATGTAACTGTGTCCTGAATTTTTATTTTCTAAAAATGGCAATCCTAGGACCCAGCAGACTAAAATTATTTAATATCTATTTCTTTCACTGTCTTTTAACTCTGAAAGTGTAGAGAATGTATCTGCCTTATGCAAAAATTTTCCCTAGTGTCTATTATAGAAACTGATATATTATCAACACTTAATATGTACATATGGATTAAAATGAAATAGATGAAAAATTTTCCTTTAATCAAAGACATTAAGTTTTCAGGAAAGAAAATGTTTCTTTAGCTAGAAATTTGGATGCTATCAGATGATCCCATGGCTTTTTCATGAATCCTCCAAAAAGAAAAAGAGTATGTTTGTCTAGTCACTTATATTTGGGAAAATGTCCTTTAGCAATTAGTGGGATAGCATATGTCAAAGCCACAGTGCCTATAACACTCTTGTTAGTTTATGAAATAACTAATAACCCTAGTGTTTTAAACACATTTTCACTTTTTATCATTTATTCATGTATCCTTCACTCACTAGAACTTCTTTTTTATTTCTTTTTTTGCATGTTAGCAAAATTAATGCTGGTGATCTAAAAGAATTTCTGACCATAGGTGGTAGTCTGAATTCATGTGAAAATTTTGAATTCACTCATCCTGGCATAGTGCTCTAAAGAGAATATAAATTCCAACTTCCCAGATCCAAGAGATGTTCCAGTACCTGAGATATCCTTCTAAAACCTTCTTTACCTGAGTTACCAAGAGTGTTCTGTGTTTGAATTCACAAGTCCTAATTAATAGAAAAGCTATTAGTGTTGTGGGGATAAACACTGAGTGTAGAGGGGATGGGAATTATCTCTAGCACAGCTGAATGGTATTAGCACTGTGTAGTATTAGCTCACTTGAAATTCCATGGGCTCTTTTAGTAAGAAGTAACCCTACTGCCAGGAAGCAGCCACAGTAGCAGAAGCATTTGGGAAGCCACTATCTCTAATTTTCAAGTCAAATGTCTGAGAGAGGAAGAAATATGGTGAATGTCACACAGTAACTCAGATGATTTTACCTATTTATTTACAGAACTGTCTGGGGAGATACTTTGAGAGGAGATTGAACTAGATGTACTATAATAAGGGTCTGATAGCTATTAAACCATATCATCTAAGCTCCAGATTACTCTTCCATGGGGCTCCTAGTGAAGCATACATGTTTTACCAGGTGGTTCTCTATTAGGTTCTGCCAATAAATGGCATATCCCTTTAGTAAGGGATACTACAATTATGATGTGATGTATTGCTTTTTCTTTTGATATCTATTCCTGTCAGCATATCCCAAGCAAATGTTCCTTCATAGCAGGAGGACGTTACTCCAAGTTTCCATTTTGTCCTCATATTCCCAGAACAAGTCTTATAGAGCTTTCTCCGAGATGTAGTACCAGCTGACCGGTGCCTGCTTTTCATTCTGAGTTCCGGCTCTGCATGGCCCCACCCCTGGGTTTCTGAGGCACCAATTCAAATTGGGCCCTGCTCAGAGATCTGTTTTTTTGTCGCATAGAGGTTCTTCTTTTCTTGCTCCTGAGTACCATAATCAGTTAGAATCCACATTTCTGAGGTCAATCTGCAAGCTCTACAAAGTCTCGCCTATAAGCTTCAAAGTTCTAAACATCAGAGTGTCTTTTGTTTCTCCTTTCCTAAGAATGGTAGCTATTTCTGGAAATTAGTATCTTTGTGTCACCTCTGAGTTCTCCTTTAGCCTTTCCAGTCCTTTAACATCCATTAAGCCAACTACTTACATAGAACATTTGCTGTTAAAATAACTGATGTATACACGTTTCCTTGACTGAACTCCTACAGTACTTGATATATACACAAAGTGGTCCCACCAAATAGACCCTCACAGAAGATTCTGAGATTAATGCTGTAGTTTTGACCTTGAACACATACTGAAGTTCTTGACAACCAGAAATCAGCTTCCAGTTGTTCTTGTTTCTATTGCCATGTAATAAATTACCCCAGAACTTAATTTATAAAACAACAATTTTTTTCATGATTTGCTGGGTCAGAAATTTGGGAAAGGCTCATGTGGTTCTTACATAAAATTTCTCATGTATTTTCAGTCAGATATCAGCAAGGGCTGAAGTGATATGGAGGCTCAACTAGGCTTAATCTTAGGCCAAGAGTGACAAATGTCTTTCCCAAAGGGAAAAGTAGTAAATATTTTAGGTTTTATGGACCTTATGGTCTCTACTACTACAACTATTCAATTCTTCCATTTTAGTATAAAAGTAGTTATGGACAATATGCGAATGAGTGGGTGTCTTTATTTATTCTAATAAGATAGTTTGTAAAATAGGCAGAGGGCTGATTTGGCCCATGGACCATGGTTTGTTAATCCCTACTTTAGATGGATCTTTCGGATGAATGGCAACTACTGCTGGCTATGACCTGGGGTTAATCTAGAATGTTGACAGGAACACCTGTATGTGAACCCACCATCATAGTCAACCCAGAGTTGTCAAGAATCTTATTTGGGGACTGGCCCCCCTCATTTCAAAAGAATAAGATGAACGATTGTATCTCCATTTTGACTATGGAAAGCTGAAATAACTTACTCTCACTCAAACATCATCATCAGCAACAAAAGTATAAATTAACAAAAAAGTGAAAAAGAAATATCTGGAAAAAATGATAGCTAGTAACTTCATTAAAAGTTAAGAACAGGAGCAGAATCACAGAGCCAGAAAGCTCAGACAACAGCAAGCAGGGTCAACAACACCAAAAAGACTCCTAAACATACTGCAATCAACCTGCAGAAAAACAAAGAAAAATATCTTGAAAATAGTCATAAAAAAGAAAACCTTACCTATAAGAGAACAAGGGTAAGAATTAAAGTAAAATTTTTATCAGAAATCATGGAAACAAGAAGAGAATGAAGGAAAATACTTAAGTTTTGAAAGAAGTAAAGCTAGAATTCTGCACCAGCAAAAATTATCCCTTAAAAGTATAAAAATAAATAAATGAATAAAGGCTTTCTCAGACAAATGAAAACAGTATTCCAAAAAAAGAAAAGTACAGATCAATATCCCATGCCCATAAATGCAAAATTCTCAACAAAAGATCAGCAAATTGAATATAACTATGTAGAAGAATATGCCATTATGAGACTTATTCTGCAAAAATGTTAAAAGAATTTTTATTGGGAGAAGGAAAATGGTATATGTACAAAACAGGTCTACATAAAGAAAGGAAGAATATCAAATTAGAAATAAAACAAGGTAAAATGTTTTTTCTTACTTGATCTAAAAATAAATGTGTAAAATAATAATAACAATATTGGGGTGATTATAGCATAAGGATAAGTGAAATTAACAATAAGAGTGGTATAAGGAAGGAATTGGAAATACTATAATACAATATCATAAGAGATCTGCACTACCTATGAGTATAGAGTAACAAAAGTGTTAAGTGAGAGTGCACAGACTAGCTAAAAATGTATACTGAAAATTCTAGAGCAACCATTACAATTTTTAAAAGAAGTATAACTGATATGCTAAAAGAAGAGGTAATTATGTAATGATTAAATTCTCAATTATAACTAGAAAATCCAGAAAAGGAGTTAAAAAAAAAACAAAACAATAGTACATAAAACAACCATAACAAATAAACAACAACAAAAACCCCACAAAGAACAAACACTACATACAGAAAGTAGTAAGAACCATTATTGACAGTAATCCAACTACACTAATATTCACTTTAATTGTGAATGGTGTAAATATAACTATTAAAAGGCAGAGATTGGCAGATTAGAGAAAAGAGAAAAAAAAAAACAAGACCTAACCATATGTTGTCTACAAGAAACTCATTTTTAAATTTTTAAAATTAAGATTTTGTTTTGTTTTGTTTTGTTTTATAAACCTTGTGATGAGAGCTGACTTTCAAAAAATCACAGCAAGAGAGCTGCTCTGCTGTGCATGAAATCCCAACCCAGAAGCAGGTCATCACAAATTGCACTTTAAATATAATCAGATAGGTTAAACACAAAGAGACAAAAAAGAAAAAAAAGATATACTATGTTAACATTAACCAAAAGATCTTAAGAAAGCCAAAGTAGCTATATTAATTTTCAACAAAACAAATTTCAGAAAAATAAAAATTATATGGCTTAAGGAGGGGAATTACATTATGATAAAAGGGAAAATCTTCCAAGGAAGTAGCATAACAATCCTTAACATGTGTGTCCCTAACAACCAAGTGTCATAATATGTGAGCCAAAAACTAATAGAACTGAAAGGAGGAAAAGACAAATCTACTACTATAGTTTGAATCTTCAGCACTCCTTTCTAACTAAATGATAGATCAATCTGGCAGAAAATCTGTAAGGACATGGTTGATCTGAATAGCATTATCAATCAACTAGACCTAATTGACATTTATAGAATACTCCATTATAGCATACTCTTTTCAACAATAGCAGAATACACATTCTTCTCAAGCTTATATGGAATATGAATGAATATAGAACAAAGATCTTATTCTGGGCTAAAAACATTCTTTAACAAATTTAAGATGATAAAAATATGAAAAGCATGCTCTGACCATAATGAAATTAAACTAGAAATTAGTAACAAAAAGGTAGCTGAAACATACCCACATATTTAGAGATGAAATAAATTTGTAAATAACCCTTGGATAAGAGTGAAAGTCACTGTGAGGAATAAAAAATATTTAAATTTTTTAAATTAAAACAAAAACTAAAGACTGACCTTATCAAAAGCTGTAGGATGTTGTGAATGTAGCACTTAAACGTGAATATATACCACTAAGTGCATATTTTAGAGAAGTAAGATCTAAAATCAATAATCTAAACTTATATTTTGAGACTAGTGAAGGAAGAACAATTTAAGCCTAATACAAGAAGAAAATAACTAATAAAAATTAGAAAATAAATCAATAAAAATAGTGCAGAAATTATAAACAGTTTTAAAAACAAAGAAAACCAATGAAACCAAAAACATTCTTTGAAAATATAACTGGTAATCCTCTATACAGATTGTCCCAAACACAAAAATAGAGACAAAAATAGAGACACACAAATCATCGATAATAAAACAAAAGAGATGCCATTACTACTGGCCCCATAAACATAAAAAGAATAATAATAAAGGAATACAACAAACAGCTCTTTACACACTATTTTGATAATGTAAATATAATGGGCCAATTCTTTAAATACAAAAGGTACCACAACTCATACAACTAGAATTGATATGAATAGGCCTATATCTACTAAAGAAATTGAATACAAAACGAGTACATCTTCAAAGAAGAAAGCACCTGACCTGTAAATTCTATCAAATATTTACAAGAAACAATTATTTTTTCCAGAAAATAAAGAAGAGGGAATACTTCCCAACTCATAACATAAGCCCAGCATTACCTGATACCCATTCAGTTAAATATATTCCAAAATAAAAAAAGCACGGATCAATATCTCATGCCCATACATGCAAAATTCTCAACAAAAGATGAGCAAATTGAATCTAACTATGTAGAAAAATATGCAGTGACTAAATAGAATTTATTCCTGGTATACAAAACTGGCTTCATATTAAAAAATCATCAGTTTGCTCCACTGTATCAACAGGCCAAAAATGATAAAGCATATGAGTACATCAAATGATGCTGAAAAGTACTTGACAAGCTACAATATTCATTCATGATAACAACTCTATGCAAACTAGAAATAGAGAACATTCTCATTTTGTTAAAAAAAAAAAGAATCTAGTGCTCTCCTCCCCCAGAAAAACCCTAGAGTTAACATCATATTTAATGGTGATAAATTAGTTATTTTAGGGGGAGGAGGAAATTTAAATAAATGAAGCACTGGGGATTTTTTAAACTGTTGAAACTATTTTGTATCATCTATAGTGATGGATGCACAAAAGTATGTATTTATCAAAACTCATACTACTTTACAGCACAAGGACTGAACTTTATGCAAATTTTAGCACCCATTTGGGAGATTAAAAAATCTCATGCTAGAATGTAGAATTGACAAAACAATTTAACTGTATTAAAAATGTATGAAATTATTTTACTGAAGGAGGTGGAGAAAAAAGATGCTGACCTAAGTAATTTTGGAAGTACATGCAATCTGTAAGACTAAAGCCAAAAGGAGGGGTGCCTGGGTGGCTCAGTTGGTTAAGCATCTGACCAGCTCAGGTCACGATCTCATGGTTCATGAGTTTGAGCCCTGCGTCAGGCTCTGTGCTGACAGCTCAGAGTCTGGAACCTGCTTCAGAATCTGGGTCTCATTCTCTCTGTGCCCCTCCCTGACTTGTGCTCTCTCTCTGTTTCTCAAAAAATAAATGTAAAAAAATGTTTTAATAAAAAAAGACTAAAGGCAACAAGAAATATACATAAGAATAACATATTGGTTGATAAATATTTTCCCACTGAGGTATATGCCAACAATTATAATAGTGCAACAAATGTATACTTAATTGAACATTTACATTTATGTATGGCAGATGGTGGAAGCCAGGCTTCTTAAGGCTGGACTAGATGGTTCTAGACAAGCAAAAGGAAGAGGAGTCTATGAGAGTCATGTGATAATGAATTAAAGTTAGAGACATAAGAATGAATTTATGTTCAGTTTAATACAGATAAAAGTGGTTGCACAAGTAATTTTTTGGCACATATTACATTAGTAGATACGTATACATACATTTGTTAGCATACATATTATATTTCTTTGGTCTGTCAACTGAGAGAGTCTATAAGTAACAATATCCCAGTAGCAACAAGCACACCTAGCACTCAGATCTTGATTTGTACTAACATATTCCCATTTAAGGGCTCGGAAATCCTGAAACTAAGGTAGGATATATACAAGATAAGCCTGCAGTTACAGAAAGTTGGGACACACACACACACACACACACACACACACAGGAGTATATTAAAGAAATATAGATGCCAACTGAAAGAATTCCCAATAGTCATAGCTAGAACTTTGGAGCAACAAAATAAATATTAAATAAGTACTCGATTTTAATCCCAAAGTATAAACATCCAAATCCTTATACAAATATCAAATATTGATACCAATATATGATTGAATAAGCAAACAGGGAAGAATGAACAAATCTCCCATGCAGAAGAATTTGAAGAATCAAATATTTTTTGGAGATACTCTGCCTTCAGAGAGGTGGAACATAACTCCCTGAAGCTTAAGTGTGGGCTGTGCATAGTCACTACATCTCTCCACATAAGTACACAAAAAAAGGGGAAAGGTAATCTTCATAGCACAAAAATATGGCATACAGTACCTCAGTCATGTGATCAAGTTAACATCAACAACGATAAGTCATGTTGATAGTAGCTATCCTGGAGATGATGTAAAAAAAAGGGGGGGTTACCTCTATATTCTTCAATAATCACATAACTTTGATGAAATCATGAAAAAACATCACATAAAACCCAATTGGGGGACATTCTAAAATAAACATGGTAAGTATTCCTCAAGGGTTTCAAAGTCATCAACAACAAAGTAAATGTTGAGAAACTGTCACAGTAAAGGGGAGCTAAAGAAAGCATTAAGATTAATATAACATGGTATCCACGAAGAAATCTTGGAAGTGAAAATGGACATTATGTCAAAACTAAAGGAATCTCAAAAAAAACATGAACTTTAATTATTAATAATATGTCTGTATTGATTCATTAACTGTAACAAATTTATCATAACATTTAAGATTTTAAAAATAGGGGATAGGGGCCTGAGTAGCTCAGTTAAACATCCAACTCTTGGTTTCAGCTCAGTTCATGAGGTCATGACCTCACAGTTTGTGGGTTCAAGCCCCACATCAGGCTCTGCACAGACAGCACAGAGCCTGCTTGGTATTCTCTCTCTCCCTCTCTCTTTCTCACCGCTACTTATGCTCTCTCCCTCTCTCAAAATGAATAAACTTAAAAAAATAGGTCAAATTTAGTGTAAGGTATATTGTAACACTCTGTACTATCTTTGCAACTTTATTTTTTAAAAAAAGCACAGACTAAATGGCCACTTGGTAGAGTACTATAATACACTTTTATTATTTGCATAGTCCATCAAATTAAATGCCCTTTAAGTTTCTCTGCATGATTTTTAGTTAACTCGGATTCTTTATAGCTTGTTTTGATATTCAAATACAGAAAAATATGGGAAATATGTGTATATGCTAGTCTAAAAATTAAAAAGAGATTAGTTAACAAATAAAAAGGAAATGAAGCCTAGAGACAATCTCATGACCTGAATTCCTAAGGAGAGATGGAATTCATGAAATGGCTCATCTGTGCAAACTAAAAAGTTGCCATTAAAATTTTTTAATCTTTTTTTTATTTATTTCTGAGAGAAGGAGAGAGACAGCATGAACAGGGGAGGGGTCAGAGAGAGAGGGCGATATAGAATCTGAAGCAGGCTCCAGGCTCTGAGCTAGCTGTCAGCACAGAGCCCAACAAGGGGCTCGAACCCACGAACCGTGAGATCATGACCTGAGCAGAAGTTGGACGTTTAACCAACTGAGCTATCCAGGTGCCCCTACAAAGTTGCCATTAAGAAAGAAGAAATCAGCTAGAATTTTAATAAATTGTTAAAGGCCAAGTGTAAGCTTGAGTTCATTAGAAAAATGAGGGATGGGAACTCCAGACATGAATTTGTTTATACTCACCAGCTTCTTTCCTTAGGCTTCTACTTGGTGCTCACAACAAAGATTGGATGCAAGACAGGAGACCTGAAAAAGTCCCCTTTGATGATACAAACCTGAAGAAGGTGATCTGATCACCCATTGCTTAGGGAAAGGGACCTATCACATCTTTCCCGGACCCTTTCTTTCTACAAAGAAAAATCTTTATGTTCCACTGGGGCAGAAAATGCCCACTCAAGACCAACCAAAGATATAAGACAGAGTTGGCTGCCATGGTGAGAAGAGGCAAATATACTAAAATGTTCTACCTCCAGAAGCCCAAATATAGGACTAACAAAACTGAAGCTGAGGTCAGAACAGACAACTCCTGGCTTCCCCCTTGAGAATATCCATCCTACAATAGCCTACTACCGAGGAAGGGACAAGAGCATGGGCAGAGATCTCTTCTACAGCCTGAATGCATCAGACTGACTGAAAGCCAAGGACAAAGCACAATCACTGAGCAAATTCCCCTGCTGCTCCAACTCATATCTTAAGCACAGAAAACCAGCACCCCACTTCAAGAGGACTTTGAAGCCCACAGTACATGTGGGTTAATGATAACAACAAAAAAAACCCAAATCCAACTCAATTCCTTGAGTAGACCAATTCAATTTCCTACCCTAATGAGATAGGAATTTTCTTTTTTTTCAGCGCGATTAAACTGTTTTTAATGCAAGAGAAGAAGATGTCTTCTGTCGCTTTTTCTTTGCACGAGTAAGTGTGGATGAGCCACGGCACCTTGACGGTGACTTCCCGATCGGGAGGCTGTCCCCATCCTCGCAGAATACTGCACAGAGTGGTGGGCCGGAGCCAGCTGCAGGTGACAGGGTCAGGGCTGGCGTCTCAGACCCAGTGGAGGCCCGGAGAGCAGCACTGGAGGGGTGGGGGGAGGGTGTCAGAGGTCAGATGGAGGGGTCCCTGAGACCTACCTGGGGAGTGCTTGGTGGGAAGCCTGCCCCCCCGCCCCCCGCCAGTGACGGGGACGCCAGTGCACATCCTGGCCTCCCTGAGGATGTGCTGGCAAATGAGGCCCCTCGCTGCTCCGCCTGGAGGGATGTTATTCGAAAGGCAACCGAGACAACGCACTGCCCTCCTTCTCCATGGAAGGAAGGAAGAAGGGTAGGAGAGCGCTTCCCTGGGAAACGAATGGGGGTATGAGGAGGGGAGGGGCTGTCTGGATACGAGGCTGGGACACTTTGTCAGAGCCCGCCACCCAACCAAGGCTGGGGGGAGGAGACACGCCAGAATGTTCCAAGCAAGTGGAAGGGAGAAGCGAGCAACATCAGCTCTGGGGCCCTATATTTTCTTTTTTTCTCAGGAAAAGAAGAAAATATACCTATTTCCAGATGTAAATACTCTTCAGCTCAGTCTCTACTGATATATATATATATTTTTTTTTTTTTACAAATAGTTTATTGTCAAACTAGTTTCCACATAACACTCAGTGCTCATCCCCATAACTGTCCTCCTCTATGCCCATCCCCCCCTTCCCCCCACATCCATCAGTCCTCAGTTTTTGTCAGATATATTTTAAAAAGTAATAACATCAACTAATTAATAAGACAGCCAAGAATAAGATGTGTGGTTTTTTGTGGCCTAATTCTGAAGTCATGCAAGGACGACTTCTGCAGCATTCTATTTGTTACAAGTAAGTCATTTAGCCCAGACAAGGTAAAAAAGATATTGAGACCTGGAACAAACCTGTCTTTAGCAAGAATGGTAAAGAATTAGTGGACATGTTTTTAAGCCACCACACTTCCAAACATCTTATAGAATCATAGCAAGAATTAGATTACATAATATGTCTAAATCTTAAGATATCTATTAGATTATTAATAATGGGCTGGTATTGTCACCGTCACCACCACCATCATCATCATGCCAAGTTGATACCCACCAGCTATGAAATATACTTCTTATGGATATAGCACAATTTATTTAGTATTCTGCAATATTTATTAAAATAAACCCAAGCAAGATAATTTCTATTGGTTGGAACATTAGTTGAAAGAAATCATCTTGATGTTCTATAATGCTGGTAGGTTATTTTAAAAAATTGAGTATTATTATCCTAAGTTATTTTGTTGATTACCTTCCAATAAAAAAAACATATAATCCAGTAATACCAATATTAGCTATTTACCCAAAGTTTAAAAATGCAAAAATATATATATTCACCCTTATGTTTATTGCAGCACTATTTACAATACTGAAGATTTGGAAGTAATCCAAGAGTCCATTGACAGATAAATGGATGAAGATGATATGATATATATAAATATGTGTGTATCATATATATATAATGGAACATATATAAATGGAATATATATATAAAATGGAACACTACTTAGACATAAAAAATGAATGAAACCTTGACATGTATGAACCCTGAGGGTATTATGCTAAGTGAAATAAGTCAGACATAGAAAGGAAAATACCATATGATTTCACATATATTTGGAATCTAAAAACGTCAAACTAAATGAATAAACAAATAACAGGAAGTAGCATCAGACACATAAATACAGAGAACAGACTGATGGCTGCTTTGGGAAGGTGAATAGAGAAATAGTCCAAATGCATGAAGCTTAATAGGAGATACAGCTTCCCGTTATGGAATATACAGTTGTCACTATCACCATAGCACATAACATACACACTTTCATTGTGTTGTGAAACTAACATAACACCATGTGTCAACTATACTTTCAAAAATAGGGAAAAAATTGGAAAGGCACTTCTTTATACTGCAAGGACATTTACATAGTTTTACTTAAAATAGTTTTTTTCCCCTTTTACCTAAAAATATCTCTGAAGTCTTTGTTAAACTTCACTTAGAGATATGATACCATTTCTTTTGTACCCTTCAGAAGGTTACTGAAAATAATGTGGATGACTTGTCTTCCTTCTTCAGGTCATCACATAGTGACACACCATAGCTTTGTCTAAAGTGGCAGCATAAAGAAGAGCCTAGAAGGTGGCTGTTAAAATCACACTTTTCTGGTTTTGTTTTTATTTTTGTACATTTTTTTCAGTTTTACTGAGATATAATTGGGATGTAATATTGTATAAGTTTAAGAAATACAGCATAATGGTTTGACCATCACATATAGTTACACTTTTTTTCTTGAGATGAGAATGTTCTACTCTCTTAGCATTAAGATAAGAGCTTACTTATCTTAACACTGGAAATTTATACCTCTAGACACCTTCACTCACATCTCACCTCTAGATATCATCATTCTTTGAATTTTTTTTCAGATTCCACATATGAGCAAGATCCCAGAATACTTGTCTTTGTCTGAAAAATAAGATTTCAATTTCAATATGGATCTAAACACTTCTCTGCTCTATGACCTTGAGTAAATAGCTTAGTATCTTTTTCCCTCAGCTATAAAATGGGTGTAACAATTCTACTTACTGATCAGGAATGTTGAGCTGATTAAAGGTACATACTTGGAAAATTCCTACTTTCTATATAGTACAAAGACATATAATAGAGATTGATTTTATTTTCTCTTTAATTCATAACTAAATTTTCAGTATACCTGTTACAAGAGAAGAAAGTGATCTCTTTCTCTGATATTAATCTAGACTTCATATATGTATAGGTATAAACTATTTGCAAATACTCTCCATATAATTTTGCCCAGTGAGTATTCATGGCAATGTTGAAGGGTATGTAGCCTTTTCCTCATTTTATAGGTCAGTAAACTATGCTTCAGAGAGCATTAAATAACTTGTTTATGCACACCTAGGAGGTGCTAAAGATTTGAAGTGATGCACCAGAATTTATGATATGGAGTCCCTTAACCTGACCTCAAAACCTATTTAGCTAACCACTTTAACCCTTTCAGGTTGATAGGAAATTTAATTGCTCTCCCATTGAGGCTGGAACCTCAGGAAGCTTGTGGCTCTTTAGGTCTTCTCTACCTAAGCATCCAGATTTCTTGCCACTTTACGTGATAATGAACCTGGGAATTCTGTGAAGTTATCACCTTTCAGGGGCTCAGAAACGAAGTAGAGAACATGTATCTTTTACTCTCTGTCTCCATTTATTGACCCCATTACCTGGAGAACCCGTGGGTAACAGAAATTGGCAAGTTAGCACTTCTCAAGTACTCACTAACATCTGTATTGCAAACTGCTATTAGCTAATTTGACTATTTGCAATAATTTTAAGGTGTTCCATTTTTGGTAACATAGAATTACCCTGATGATTAGAGATGGAGAAGTTCCTTACTTATTACCTCTACCCTCTAGCATATTTTGTGACAATGTGAGCAAGTCTAGAATGAAAACTGCAACAAATATGAACATTTCTTAGCAAACAGGTCTAAAGACAGTTAGACAGTCTATTGTGAATGCTTGGTACTTTGTGATTTTTGACCTGTTAAGCCTCTAATGATCACCTTGAGTGAAGGGCTTATTATAAGGTAGAAAGAGAAATTATTCTAGGTCAAAATCAGATATGCCTACAATTAGATCACGCAGGGTAGATTTGCACTAGTGAGTAGAAGGGGTAGAGACCTGGACAGTGTGGACTTTTATACCAAATATACAATTCTAAATTTTGGCTACTGGGTTCACCAGTTTTTCAAATTTTTAAAATTCCATCCATGTAAGAATAGATATACCTATTCAGTATTTGTAGCCATTTGTATTGTGAATACTATTTACTTCAACACAAAAGTCACTACTAATATCACTTAGTCTAAGTCAAATTGTTAGTGAATTTTTGGAAATTTTTTGAAGTACTTGTTATGAAGTCTTGGGAAACATGGGCCCTTGATTCAGTATTTTTCTTGGTGCTAATGAACAATGCTTAGAGCATAGATATATAATGAAGGTGATTTAAATGTTAATTAACTGACATTTGATTGTAGACTACAATTAACTTACACACACATTTATTTAGGTCACTCTTACGGTTTTCCAAATTGCAGGGCTCATTGACCCATTAATGAGTAATGAAAACTACTTCATGTGTCAAGGGCAACATTTAAATATATATTTAAGAAAATGTAACTAAACGTAAATTATATGTGTATCTGTGTGTCACATACGCATATGTGTATTTGTTTGTGTGTCTATATATATACTAAATTTCAATGTATAATATACTTCAAATATGTATTAGGTTAAAAGTTTAAAAACTATTAATTTTTCCAAAAATATTTTAAAACAAATAACATATAACACAACAACCATACTCTATTGCTCTCTTACCTAATACTTTTTCTTTTTCTCTCTTCCAGCCCAGAAACGATTTACCACTTTTAAAAGAACAATGAAAAAAGACCTGTAACATATTCTCACAAAAATCTCCCCTCTTTATAAACAAAATCTCTGCTCTTGAACATTTGAAATGAAGGATTTTTACCTTTGGCCCCACTCTGACCAAATACTCTCGGACAGTAGAGGTCTCACATCTACCAGTCAAAATAGGTAAAGTTACAGATTTTAAAAAGTTCATAGACAGATGACCTACCATAATCCCTCTGTGCAGAGCACCACAGGATCCCAAGCCCATGCCACCTCAGCATGACACCAGGGCACTCCCTATGTGGAGTACCCCAGCACACCCCATGTTGCACCCAGTTCAGCTTCAGCTGTTCTGCTGGAGTGGCATGAGTGTAGAGATCCCAGGAGCACCCCAACACATGCCCACTTCATCTTTAGCTGTCCTGCTCAGATACTACCAGAGAAGAGAGCACTAGCTCTTCTGACTTACACCGACTTCATCTTCAGTTATCCTGACAGAGTGTCCTTGGCATGAAGTGCCCTAGGACCCAAAGCCAATGAAGCCACAGGTCCAGTCATACAACCAAAGTGGTCAGGCACATACACTTACACAGGGGAAGACCATACACACAAGCATTCCCTCCAATTTAAGAGAAGTAACTTCTCTGTCTAATTCATAGAAACAAAAACAGAAAGTCAGGCAAAATGATGAGACAGAATAGTATAATCCAAATCACAGAACAAGACAAAACCTCAGAAAAAGAACTAAATGAAACAGAGATAAGCAGTATGCTTTAGAAAGAGTTCAAAGTAATATTCATGAAGGTGCTCACCAGACTGGAGAGAAGAGTGGATAAAACTCAGTGAGAACTTCAACAAAGTGATAGAAAATATTTTTTAAAAAAGCCATTCAGAGTCGAAGATGGTAATTGCTGAAATGAAAAATACACTAGAGGGAATCTACACTCGATTAAAGGATGCAGAAGAATAGATCAGTGATCTTGAAGAGAGGATAATGCAAAGCACCCCTTCTGAACAGCAAAAAGAAAAGAAGAATTTAAAAGAATAAGGATAGGTCAAGGAGTCTCTTGGACAACATAAAGCAAAGAATCATTCACATTATAGTCATCACAAAAGGAGAAGGGAGAAAGGGGCAGAAACTTAACTTGAAGAAATAATAGCTGAAAACTTACCTAACCTGGGGAAGGAAACACACATCTAGTTTCAGGAAGTGCAAAGAGTTCCAAACAAGATGAACCCAGAGAGGCCCACACTGTCATAGAGAATAATTAAAATCTCAAAGGATAAGGAGAAAGAAAAAAAGTTTAAAGCAGCAAGAGATAAGCAGAAAGTTATTAACAAAGAAAACGTCATAAGGCAATCTGCTGTTTTTCAGCAGAAACTTTGCAAGACAGAAGGGAGTGGCATGATATATTTAAAACGTTTAATATAAACAAAATGAAACAAAACTTACAATAAAGAATATTCTATCCTGCAAGACTATCATTTAGAATCGAAGAGATAATAATTTTCCCAGAGAAACAAAATTAAAGTAATTTATGAGCACTAAGCGGGTCTTACCAAAAATTTTGAAGGGACTTGTTTATGTGAAAAAGAGAAGGTCATGCCTAGTGAAATAAGTCAGTCAGAGAATGACAGTTATTATATGTTTTCACTCATATGTGGAACTTGAGAAACTTATGCAAGACCATGGGGGAAGGGAAGGGGAAAATAGTTATAACAGAGAGGGAGGGAGGCAAACCATAAGATAGGCTTAAATACAGAGAACTGAAGGGGTGAGGGAGAGGAGGAAATGAGTGATAGACATTGAGGAGGGCACCTGTTGGGATGAATACTGGGTGTTGTATGCAAGCGATGAATCGCAGGAATCTACCCCCCAAACCAAGAGCACACTGTATACAATGTATTTAGCCAACTTGACAATAAATTATATTAAATAAATAAGTAAAAATAAAAAGGAAGAAGAAAATTATGAAAGAAAATAAAAGTTATGCGTAAAAGCAAACATACAGCAATGGTAATATAGCATCATTTACAAAGCTAGTATGAAGGTTAAAAGACAAAAGGAGTAAAATCAGTTATATCTATAAAGTTAGCTAAGGGGACTAACAAAATAAAAAGATGTAAAATATACCAACATATACATAAAATGTGGAACAAGATAAAAATGAAGTTCTCTTACAATGTGTTTGAACAGAAGTGAACATCAACTTAATACAGACTGTTATACACATAGGATGTTACATATGAACCTCATGATAGCCACAAACTGAAACCTATAATTGATATACAAAAAAATATGTATAGTGAAAGCCAATCATAACACAAAAAGTAGGAGAGAGGGAGAGAGAGAGAGAGAGAGAGAGAAAGCGCAAAATAAGAAAGGAACAGAGAACACCTGGAAAAACAACCAGAAAGTAAAATGGCAATAACTATATACCTATAAATAATTACTTTAAATGTAAATAGTTTAAATGCTCTAATCAAAAGACATAGATGAACATAATGGATAAAAAAACAAGAACCATCTATATGCTGCCTACAACATACACATTTCAGACTTAAAGACACATATAGACTGAAAGCAAGGGATGGAAAGATATATTCCATGCAAAAGGGAAAATAAAAGCTGGGAGAGCAAAACTTAAACAAAATAAATACTAAAATAAAGACTGTAACAAGAAACAAAGTTGAGTATTACATAATGATAACGGAATCGATCCAATAAGATATAACAATTGTAAATATCAATACAACCAGAATCAGAGCACCTAAGTATATAAAGTAAAAATTAACAGAAATCAAAGCAGAAATTTGACATTAAATAATAGTACAGAATTTTTTTTAATGTTTTATTTATTTCTAGGAGAGAGAGAGAGAGAGCATGAGCAGGGGAGGGTGAGAGAGAGAAGGAGACACAGACTCTGAAACAGGCTCCAGGCTCTGAGCTGGCAGTCAGCACAGAGCCCAATGCAGGCTCAAACCCACGAGCCACGAGATCATGACCTAAGTGAAAGTCGGACACTTAACCGACTAAGCCACCCAGGCGCCCCAATAGTACAGAATTTTAATACCCCACTTACATCAGTGGATAGATCGTCCAGACAGAAAATCAACAAGGAAACAGTGTCTTTAAATGACACATCAGAACAGATGGACATAACAGATATATACATCCATCCCAAAACAACTGAAAACCCATTCTTTTCAGTGTAAATGAAACATTCTTCAGGATAAATCATGTTAGGACACAAAACATCTCTCAGTAAATTTAAGGAGACAAATTATATCAAGTTTCTTTTCCAACCACAACAATATGGAACTAGAAACCACTAAAAGAAAAAAGAAAGAAAGAAAAAGAAACTGAAAAAAAAACCCCACAAACACGTGGATGCTAAACAACATGCTACTTAAATAACCAATAGGTCATTGAAGAAATCAAAGAAGACATAAAAAATACATTTTGGAGAAAAATGAAAATGAAATACAATGGTCAAAATCTTTTGGACACAGTAAGAGAATTTCTAGGAAGAAAATTTATAGCAATACAGGCCTACAGAAAGCAACTAGAAATATCTCAAACATCTAAACTTACACCAAAAACAAGTAAAAACAGAAGAAAAGTACAAACAAAACACAAAGTTACAGAAGGATGAAAACAAAGACTGGAGTAGAAATAAATGAAATAGAGACTAAAAAAAAAGAAATAATAGAAAAGATCAACTGAACCAAAAGTTGGTTCATTGAACAGATAAACAAAATTGATAAGCCTTTACCCAGACTCATTAGGAAAAAAAAGACAATCCACATAAATAAAATCAGAAGCGAAAGGGAGTTAACAATCAACACCATAGAAGTACAAAGGATTATAAAAGATTACTAAGAAAAATTATATTCCAATGAATTGGATAACCTAAAAGAAATAGACAAATTCCTAGAAATATACAGTCTTTCAAAACTTAATCAGGAAGAAATAGGAAATCAGAACAGACCAATTATTAGTAACAAAATTGAATCGGTATTCAAAGAATACTCAACAAATAAGTCCAGAACCAGATGGATGCACAGGTGAAATCTATCAAGCAGTTAATAAAGAGTTAATACCTATTCCAAAAGTATAAAAGAAAGCTTCCAAATACATTCTATGAGGCCAGAATTGCCCTTATACTAAAATCAGATACAAACACTATAAAAACAAACAAGCAAAACAAAACTAAACAAATCCACCTCAGGCCAAGGCCAATATTCCTGATGAATGTAGTGAAAAACCCTCAATAAAGTATTAGCAAAGTGAATGCAACAATATATGGAAAGAGTCATTTGCCAAAATCAAGTGGGATTTATCTAGGGATGCAAGGATGGTTCAGTATCAGAAATTCTATCAATGTGATAATGACATTTTAAAAATGAAGGATAAAATTTATATGATCATCTCAATAGATGCAGAAGAAGCATATTACCATATTTAATATCCACTTATGATAAAAACTCTCAAAAAAGGGGAACTAAAAGGAACATACTTCAACATAATAAAGCCATATATGAAAACCCCACAGGTAACATCACAATGGTGAAAACCTAAGAGGTTTCCTTCTAAATGAGGAACAAGACAAGAATGTCCACTCTCACCACTTTTATTCTACTTAGCACTGGAGGTCCTAACCACAGCAATTAAACAATAAAAAGAAATAAAAGGCACTCAAATTAGTAAGAAAGAAGTTAAACTGATACTATTTGGAAAACATCTAAAACTGCACTTAAAAACCCCCAAAATGGCCACAAAAATTACTATTAGAATAAATGAATGCAGTATAGTTGTTGGATACAAAATTAATATACAGAAATATGTTGCTTTCTACACACTAATAACAAAGTATCAGAAAAAGACATTAAGAAAACAATTCCATTTACAATTACACCAAAATAATACTTAGGAATAAACTTAATCAAGGCAGTAAAAAGACCTATACTCTGAAAACTATAAAACACTGATAAAAAAAAATTGAAGACACACACAAATGGAGAGATATTCAGTGCTCATGGATTGGAAGAACTAATATATCTAAAATGTCTATACTTCCTAAAGCAATATACAAACAGGGGAAAATTTCTATCAAAATACCAACAATATATTTCACAGAAGTAGAACAAATAATACTAAAATTTGGATGGAACCACAAAAGATTCCAAATAGCTAAAGCAATTCTGAGAAAGAAGAACAAAGCTTGAAGTATCACAATCCCAGATTTCAAGTTATGCTAAAAAGCTATAATCAAAATAATATGGTAGTGTTGTAAAAATAGATGCACAGATCAATGGAAGAGAATTGAGAGCCCAGAAATAAACCCACACTTGTAAGGCACAAAAGAGGCACAAATATACAATGGGGAAAATACAGTGTCTTCAATAAAAAGTGCCAGAAAAAATAAATTACTATGTGTAAAAGAATGAAACCAGATTATTTTCTTACATCATACATAAAAATGGCTCAGAGTAGGTTAAGACCTAAATGTGAGACCTGAAATCACAAAATTCCTAGAGAAAACATGAGCAGTAATCTCTTAGACATCAGCCTTAGCAATATTTTTCTAGCTATATCTCCTCCTGCAAGGAAAACAAAAGCAAAAATGTTGACAGTACACCAAAATAAAAAAGCTTTGAATGGTAAAAGAATCCACCAACAAATCAAAATGGCCACCTATTAAATGGGAAAAGATGATTGCAAATGATATATCCAATAAGGGATTAATATTGAAAATATATTAAAAAAAACTTACACAACACAAAAAAGTATCCAACTAAAAATGGGCAGAGGGACTGAATAGACATTTTTCCAAAGAAGAAATAAAGATGGCCAACAGACACATGAAAAGATGCTCAATGTTACTAATAATCAGGGAAGTGAAAACCATAAGAATATCATCTTACATCTGTCAGAATGGCTAGTATTAAAAATACACAATATAATAAGTGTTGGTGAGGATGTGGGGAAAAGGAAACCTTCATGCACTGTTGGTAAGAATGTAAATTGGTGCAATTACTGTAGAAAGCAGTATGGAGGCTCCTCAAAAAATTAAACTTAGAATTACTATATTACCCAGCAATTTTGCTACTGGGTATTTACCCAAAGGAAAAAAAAAGGCACTAATTCAAAATGGTATGCACTTATATATTTACTGCAGCATTGTTTACAATAGCTGAGATACGGAAATGATGCAAGCATCTATCAATAGATGAATGAATAAGAAGTGTGTGTACACACACACACACACACAAACATATAAACAATGGACTATTTTTCAGTCATAAAAATAATGAGATCTTGCCATTCACAACAACATTTATGAACTTAAAGGATATAGTTTAAGTGAAATAAATCAGAGAAATTTAAATACCACATAATTTCAGTTATATATATATGAAAAAACAAATGATCAAATAAATGCAAAGCAGAAACAGACTCATAAATACAGAGAATAAACTGATGGTTGCCAGAGGGGGGCAGGGTTGGGCAAAATAAGTGAAGGAGAGTGGGAGATGCAGGCTTCCAGTTCTAGAATGAATAAACCTCAGGGATTAATGGTACCTCGGAGGGAATATAGTCAATAGTATTATAATAGTGCTATATGGTGACAGATGGTAGCTATACTATTGGTGAGCACAGCATCATGTATACAGTTGTACCTATCACCACAACACATATCATATACACTGTCACTATGCTGTATACTTGAAACTAATGTGACATTGTGTGTCAACTATACCTCAATAAAAAATAATAATAAAGGAAGTTCATGTACAAAACAAGTAAGCACAGTAATCATCTGACTTAACTAGCATAATACCATCTCTGTGGGTAACAATTCCAGAAATATATGGTAGGTATGCATTTGAGGCTGGATTAAGAGAACACTCAGGAGTCGTAACAAGGGAAAGGTTTGGATTGCATTAAAAATCAAAAATTGGTAGAATTAATCAGTTGGGGTAGGACAAGAGGGGTTATGATAACTTTAAGATTTCTGACTGGAGGGACTACTTAGGAAGGGAAATGTCACGAATGAGAAGAGAAACTGTGTGTGTACTTGCATGTGTATATTTGTTCCAGAGGAATGAAAATTGAGAATATGTTCACTTTAAGGTATCTATGGAATACACCACCAAAGGTACACAGTAAACAGCTGTCTCCATGAGTCTATAGACAAAGAGAAAAGCCTGAACTACAGATACATAGTTCAGTGTCATCAGCATATCATTGATGCTTTGGAAGCTAAGCAGATTTCTTAAAAGAACATGTTGGTTTAGATGATCTGAAGGGTAGAGGGGCAAATTAGACAACATAACTTTTCAAGTATGAACATAAGAACACTACCCTTTAAGAGAAAATGAAAAGGAATCATGAGATAATAGAGAAACAGAAAGAGAGAGAGCTCCCTTATGAACTGAGAGAAGACCATTTCAAGGAGAATGTATTCAACGGTGTCACATATCACAGGGGGTCAAGTAATATAAGAACTGAGAACTTTTAGAATGGCAACAAGTATATTATGTGTTAATTTAGGAAGATTAGTTTTAGAGAACTGATAAAGGAAGAAGTCTGATTGTCATGGGTTGAGGAGTGGAATCTTTGGTAAGATGAAAATAAATATAAATTGCCCTTTTGAAAAATGTGCCTGTGAAAAGGAGAAATAAATCAATAGGTGAAGATATCATAGGATCAAAAGACAGTGATGGTACCCTCTTTAATTTTATATCCTTTGATATATAATGCAGTGTTGTGCACATTAAGAACTACGTTTGGATTCCAGATTTACATACCTGTCAACATGACATATTGATTTGATACACAAAAGATAAATTTAACAAACTGATATTCCACTTCTAATCCTCTAATCCTTATTTTTACACCATCTTTATATTAAATGGTAGCAACAGCCTTATTCTAGCTGATAAGTAAAACAAACACATGCATTGATCACTGACTCTTACCCCTTTTAATTTCTATCAAACTTCACATCTCTAAAGGGATATTTTTTCTGTACTTATAAAATATAGGGGGAATCTTACTATCTCCACTTTGACTACCCTGTTCTGACTCACCACCATCTCTCTCTCCTGGAATGTGACAACAAGGTCCAAACCTGCATCCCTACAGTCTATTTTCAACTCACAACAGCCAATGTATGCCTTATAAATTGTAAGTCATGCAATATCACAGATGTGCATGCAATTATCCAATGATATCCCTTTTCTCTGTTTGGAATAGAAAACAACTGTGATGGACTACATGACTACATTATGTGGGGCTTGTTTCTTTGTTGTCTGACCTTACCTTCTGCTCATGCTGCTTCAGTCATTCCCTCCTCCATATTGCTTTTTGAATGGCTAAGCAAAATGTCCCCCCGAGAACCTTGTACTGCTCTCACTTCTGGGGATTTTCTTCTCCAACATATTCATAAAGCTAATTCTCTCAATTTCTTCAACTCTTTGCTCAAATCTCACCTTATAAGGACTACCTTGACTACTTTATTTAAAAGTGCAAGACCTGCCCAATAATTTTGTTTTGTTCTCTGATGTGTTCTAAGTACTTAGGACAGTGCCAGGCATACAAAAGGTACTCATAAATATTTAATTACTGTATGAATTTATGAATGTGCAAATTTAGTCTTTTCTGATCACTTCCAGCTTCCAGAAAAACACAAGTCAGTGTGATACTGATAACGATATGCATATACAGGTAGTTTGGAATATCTTTTTTTTTTAATATAAACATAACTTTAAGTGCCAAGATGCCAATACAGTGTCAACTTAGAAAATATCAAAATAATTACTGGGAACCAAAAGCTATTTCTGGAGAAAAGAATATTCACAGGAAATCGAATCAATTCCAATGCAGTAATGTACCTCCCTTTCTCCTGCCCCAAAGGACTGTCTGACTCATCTTCATTCAAAGGAGTCCACAGCTTCAAGGAAAATCACTTTGTGTACTAGAGTAAAGCTGCAAGACCTACTCCATAGGACCCCACTCATACTCAGAGGCTATTATTATGTTCTATATTTCAGGACTTGGGTAGTTAATACTTTATTTAGCTGGTTGGATTTGGGAACTGATAAAAAGTTTATATTCTGTTTTCCTTTTCCAATCAGGAACACTGCATTCGTTCAGCATGGATAAGGTAGTCATAAAATCCATACCCTGCAGCTAGAGTAGTCATAACATTTATCATTCAAGTTAGGACACTTTTGTGATTGAAAAGGAACACTATTAATAATGATGGTAGGTACAAACCAGGAAATGGTGACCCTACTGTGGGTATGAGGACTCCAGGGAAGTCATGCTATACAGGGTACTAGTCATCGTCCTTTCATTTGCTGGATCATCAGTTGGTCTTAGGACTTAGCATATGAGCTGAAGTGGTTCAGAAGCATTAAAAAATATGTTGGGAAACTGGAACATTGGGCACTTTATAACTGTTGTAGGAGAAGAATTTATACATTTTAGCAACTTTACTGACTAAATGTTCTCCATGTGACTTTACTTTTCAATTTGCCAAGAACTGTCTCATTTTTTGACTACTGTCACAGTGCAATTATTAACCACTCCCCTTTTATTTTCAATTTTTCAAAACAGTTTGGGATATAAATTATTGCTACAATTTGCTTATTTGAAAGACTGATATTTTATAAAAATCTGAAAATACTGGATCACTGGCAAATGTAACTTGGTGATCAAAAAAAGAAAAAAATGCAGAGGTGGGGCTTCAAGACCAGCTGTAGTAGATTGCATCCATATGCTAGAGATTTAACTCTTTATCCAAAATTACCTAAATAATATTGTCTATTTCTCACCTTATTTCTGCTAAACAAATGTGGTCTTTGCTAATAGATGCATGCCACACTTTCACTTCTATTAATTTTCTAATGTATATTACCAATTATTTATTGGTTTTTAAACTTTAAATCTTTAAATCCTAACTTCTAAATTCTAATATTGTCATAGAACTATAAAATGCCTGGGCTAGTGTTATAAATCCTTTTTGGCATTACTTAAACATTATTATGAACTGGAATATTTTTCCATGCTAGATTATAATCAAAATATATTTTACTTAACAAATCCTGTAAATAAATAATAATAATAAATGTAAATAAATGATAATAAAAAATGGTTTGTACCCCTTTGTATAGCCTTCTAGGAACACCAGCACTAAGTTGTTTCTGTGTGTCTCAAGTGGATAAGGTCAACACCTTTCATCATGACTCTTATGTAATAACTACACATTGTTGTTCCACCATTATTTCCCTCTTTTTGATTTAAAAATTCAAGGTTTTATTTACCTCACTTAAAATTCATCTCTTTAATCATGTAGATTTTATTAAACTTTATAGCCACATTACATTAAAATTATATTATTGTTATATATTCTATATTTATAGAAATCATTCATATTTATACACATATAATTATTGTTACACATATTTTAATGAGACTTGACACATACACTTAAGTAAAAACATAAGAAAAGTTATATTCATAGCCACAAGTTGTCAGTAAATTTTTTTATTATTTTGGACCAGTGAGTAAATATGCCTTTCCTACAGACTTCTGTGCTAAAGAGTCTTTTGAGTCAGACATTTCAGTTGAATCCTGCCCCCGTGTTTTACCAGGTGTATAATATTGACCAAATTACTTAACCTATTTTCGTTTAGTTTTCTCTTTCTTAAAATGGCAGAAATAATACAGGGTTACAGTGAAGATTAACTCAGTAACTACATACACTGGTTTTAGAAAGGTACCTGGTTCATAATAAGCACTTTATAAGTTTGACCTTAAAAGTATTTAAAGATGCAAAGTGGTATAGTATAATGTGCATGAAGTTAGTTAGCAATTTGCGGATCTGAATTTAGACCTGCATTTGCACTTACTGGCTTTGTAACACTGAGGATGTTAAATCTCTCAGAATGTCCTTCCTTCCCTCCCTTCCTCTCTCCTTCCTTCCATTTCTTTCTTTTTCTTTTTTGTCAAATAAATAATGCCAATAATATCTATATCAGAGTGATGACAGGACATTTAGGATCATTTTTTAAAATTATTAAGATCTTAATTTTAGTTTTCCAAACTGTGTTCTTAGAATCATAGGACTTAAAAGGTATTGGAATTTCTTTAATATAATCCTCTGCCACAAAATCCTTCCAATTGCATGGCTCGATGGATCACTGACTCTCTGACCTGAAAGTTGAAAAGAATTCAGCCACTTCCCTCAAAAGTCAATCTCAACAATGAAAACAGAACTATCACATAACCAAGTTAGTGTTTTTCAAATATAAGTTTGTGATACATCAATATTCATAACATCAATCTTGTGGATGGCCAAACATAATAACCAAGTAGAATACAGGAAAATACTTTTTACAGAGTACATACAATATAGTATAGGCAAGTATTTTCTTAAAATTTACATTTTTTTCATATTTGCACATACACATGCATATATATATGTGTATATATGTATGTGTCTATATATGTGCATCTGACACTGTATGTGCATATATAAACAGTAATAAGTCATGCCAATGTATAACAGTATGCCCATATGGTAATTGGTCATGCCAAGGTATGGCAGTATGGTATTATGCCCATATGGTAATTGGTCATGATGTTAAATGTGTTATCTTGTGCTGTGGGTTGAACTCAAGATTTTAAAGAGATATTTTAGAATACACTATTTTCTTCAATGTTTTCCTTCCCTGAATTTCTTTCTTTCCTTTCCCAATATTAGGAAACAGTTCTTTTTTCACTGCTTCACATGGTAGATAAAATAGAATTCAAAAATAAATTCATAGTCTTTCTGGTTTTCTGTTCCAAAAGCTGAAGTCCTCAATACAATTTACAAGACTGATGTGGTAAGTGACAAATAAGAACTTAAGTCAGAAACAGAGGTAAGAAATTCTCTTCTAGCCTAGGATACAGGGAGGAAGAGAATGGGAAGAAGAATAGCATCAACTTCTCAGTAGCTTCCTTAGAAAGTATTAATATCTGAGAGAGGAAATTGATTAGTTGAAGAAAATTGGATCATGAGAGATCACATAAAGAGCCTCAAGGTTCACTCAAATGACACGCAAGCAGAGCCACACAGTAGTCACTGAACTAACAAGGGATATGGACATTTTGGTGATTACCTGTGTATCTAAATAATTTTAAAAACATATATTCTCTCTCATTTCCTACAAAACCCTGGAACTACATGTACTCCTGGAAATCATAATACATTACAAGAGGAAGTGAATTAAAATCCCTCCCAGCCTACCAGTGTGAGGGTTTGAAATAGAAGCTTTCCTGAGTTATAAATAAGAAAGCTACATATTTTTACACCAACATTTGAGGATTAAGGATCTTCTCTGATTCATGACCTATAAACTTGTGTTATATTCTTAAGATATATGTGGCTAGTAACCCCAGGATGAAAGGTAGAAGCTATAGAAGAATGGTAGAAAAACAAAACAAAACAAAGCTGTGTTAAAAAAAAGAAAGAAAGAAAGAAAGAAAAGGCAGTAGTATTCCTCCTGACAAGCTATGCTGTATAGTTTGCTCAGTTAGTTCCTGGATCCACCTCTGAAAAATTATGCTATTTTCTAGTAATGTATCTAAGGTATGCATAGGTCTAAGTCATGTGCAAAAGTGGCCATCTTTGGGTAGCACAAGCCATATGTAGCTCTTGTGTGTATTATGAAATGATATAAGGGTTATAGCCTTTCAAGTAAAGAAAGAGAAAACAACTCATGTAAAGTCTATTTCTAATACCCTTATAATGTGTTCATTTTTTCCCCCATAATCAACCAATTCTGGCTGGTAACAAGGGGAAGAAAACTTACTGCTCTGGTAGACTCAAAGGTCCTGAGAACAGAGTAATGATCTAAAATGAGAATACAATCAAATAATCCAAATCATGGTCGTTAAAGTCATCATACAGTAGTTTTATCCAACTGACCAGTTAGAAGGAACATTCTCCACAAGGTCACTCTCACTTCTGACATCAAGTATGAGCAGTTTCCAAAACAACCTTCAAGTTTGATAATTCACTAGAAGAACTCACAGAGCTCATTGAAAGCTATTATACTCATGATTTATTACAGAGAAAGGATATGGGTTATAATCAGCCGAAAAAAGGGATTCATAAGGTAGAGTCATGGAGTGGTCCAAAAATGACCCAATAGTTGACTTCTTCTTGTGGAATCATGGATAGTGTTACTTCCTCCTGGCCATGGCATGTGGCAACACATGTACAGTACTGTCAACCAGGAAAGTTCTTCCTGGCTTTTGACATCCAGAGTTTTTACTGTAGCTTGATGATATATTCTCTATATGGCTGAGTTTTAGTCTTTAACCCCTCTTACACCTCTGGGTGATAGTCATCAGTTCTTTCAGAGATTGGAACTGATAATATGTGTCTCCAAGTTCCTTTCATAAATCACATCATTAGATAGTTGGGTAGGAAAAGCTCTCAGGCAAATAAAGACGCTATCAGAGAGAACATTCCAGGGAACTTGAGTTTACCTCTTACTATTCAAGGATGGAAGCTAATACTCTCTTTGAGTAAGGTGAATTATTCACTACACAAGGCCACATATGGATCTCTGATCAGCTGTCTTAACAAGAGTCTTTACTGGACTCAGCTGAATGACACTGATGAAAAGTAAGCTCATAATCTTAGGAAAAAAATAATTTCTTATGATCTTTTCACTTTGATTGATTATTCAGGCATGTTTTTTCCATGACAAAAATATTCCAGAAAGACCATGAAGACTACACACTAAGAGATAATTTTCAATAACTGAATTTTAAAGCAACTTGCTATTGCTAAAATTCAAAATCTGAGTAACACCCTTCAATCCAAAGAAACTATTTCAATAAAGAAAAACAGCAAAGCAGACATTTCAGTAGAATAGAATAAGCTGTGAAAGATATGACTTGTATCTGTGGAATCACAGAAGAGGGGAGCTTAATCCATTCTGGAGATTCAGGGAAATCCTTCCTCAAAAGACCTTTGAAAAACAGTATTTGGCAAAAAGAGAAAGTAACAGTAGTGGCAGCAGTAATGATGATGAAAGCAGTTAACAGTTACATAGAATTATTATGTCAGATACTATTCTAAACCCTTTGGATTAGTTTATTTAAATTATTAATTTAGGAGAAATAGAATATTTACTCACAAACTCTGAATCTCTGCTCTCTCTAAATTCATGTCTTAAGGTAATATTTTCTGGAAAGTTTGTCACCTTTTCTCAAAATGGAGCGATGGGAGCTTATTCACCGCTGATCCAAGAGGAAAGGACGCCATTTGGCTAGAGATATTACTCAACAAATGCGTGTGAAAAAAGGTAAAGTGTTCTTAAACTTCACTTTCATTGCAGCTATTCTCTAAACCCAGAGAGCTTTTCCTTAAGCAAGAGCATGTCTTTTCTCCTTCCTCCTTCCCAGACTCCCCTCCCACCCACTATGAAGTAGGAAGCTGTGTTTGGAGGCAATGACAAATCCTGGGGCCTGCGTTTCACTCAACTTGCATGCAGAGCTCCCATTGAGGCCATTTAATCTGATTGACGTCAGCCAGCTCTCCGTGCACAGAATGTGCCACTCAGAATCTAGAGGAATCGATCATCCCTTAACTTACATTGCCATGACACCTACAGCCTCCAATTTATTTCAGTTTTTAGCTTCTTTTTCTTTTCCTTCTCTTTCCTCTCCTACTAAAAGAAGTGTATACTTTCTTTCTTCACAGAAAACACTTATTAGAGCCTAAGCTTTGTCATCGGAAAATTCAGACTATCACTTTGCTCTGTAATTAAGGTTTTCTGAGTAAAGCTGTTGCAGAGTGTGAGGCAAGGTTAATAAAAATTTCACACACCTCAGGTTAAACATTCACTGGGATGTGGCCATTAGCAGACATAAACATTTTTTTCTGAGGAAATATAAATACTTGGTATAGAATTTTGTTAGCCCCATTAAGGAAAGGAAGGAAAAGGACATATAAAAACATCTACTTTGTTCTGGGCATATCACATACATGATCACATATAAGTTGTTTCTCAACCACTGTGGTCCCCTGCCTCCTCTTTTCCCCTGGAGAAATTTGGCAATAGTTGCATATATTATTAGCTGTCATATATACTTGGAGCAGGGTGGGTGCTACCAGCTTCAGATGGATAACGACCAGTTATGATGCTGAACATCCTGCGGTGAATAGGATACCCACACACACAACAAAGAATTTCTCAGTCTAAACTCTTAATAGTGCCAATGTCAAGAAACTCTGAAACTAAATCTCATAAAGTCTTACGTATAATATTCTCAGGATACAGATGAGGGCACTGGAAGTGACTAAATGACTTGTGTGTTCTCAAAGTTAGTAAGTGGCAGGATTTGAATCCAGGCTGGTCTAGCTGCAAAAGTGGGACCCTTTTGCATCATGCTGTACTGGAAAAGCCTTGGTGTTAAGGGAAATCATAACTTTGAAAGCCTAGTCTCTGGAGGCATTTAACTTTTTCATGTATAGCAATCTCTTCTTTAAGAATTTAATTTCATAAGGATAAGAAAGCACCTCTCTGGTAATGAATTATGAAGAATTACCTAGCCAGTAAGAAATCCATGGAGTGTACAGGCTACATATATGTAAGAAAATTTCACCTAACCCAAGAAAAATTGCCTGTTCTGGCTACATGTACTATATACTGCTAATCAGTATGCATGTATCTATGTATGTTTGCATGTGTGTGTTTGTGTGTGTATTTATGTGTATATAGATAGATAGATAATTGTATGTGTGTATATATGATTTATTCTTCTACTTTTTTCTCTTCCAGAACATAGACATGCATAAGTGATATTCTACCTTAAAATACCTAATATATTAGAGAAAATGGGCAATATAATATACTAGCATAAGGTATATACCTAGGGCTATAATACCAATAGCTGCTGACTTTCACACAGGAAGACTCATTTATTCATTAGTCATTCATTTAACAAATGGTTATTAAATTCTTCATATAAACTCAATTAATCTAGCCAGACACAAAGAAAATAAATACAAAAATATGATAAATGCTAAAACATAGATGAGAGCAAGGTGGTGTAGTGTAACAGGGGGAGAAGAACTTAACTTTCTTTGGAGATGATGGAGTAGGTCTCCTGAGAATGGTTATATAAAAGGTAAGTGAAATATTGAGGCTGGAGTCCACTAGGTTGAGTAGTGAATGAGGGCAAAAGGGGACAGAAAAGCCAGGCCATGAATCTTATGGACTAAAAGTTTGAATTTTGTTCTGAAAGTCAATTGAAATCAATAAGAGTTTCAAAATGAAATTAGCAATCACATTTACATTTGAGAAATATTATTGCACCATTGAATTTAGAGAAATCTGGGAGAGGGGAGGTTGAAATACATGTTTTGACTTTATTCTAGTAATATGGATAAAAAATGATAAAGATCTCAACTTAGGCAAGAACAGTGAAAGCAGAAAGGAAAAGTCAGAATCAAAATAGAATTAAAGGTATAAATTAAAGAATTTATAGGTCTTGGGTATGGAAGTCAAGACAAAGGGAAGATTTCTTCCTTGGAGAATCAGATTAGAGAAAAAGCCATTTGTTTTTGTACAGAATTACCTTTAAGATACCTATGTTGAATAAAGAATATTGTGGGCTAATATCAGAAACTCTGCTGGACACTTCATGTATCAATCATCACAAAAGTCTGATGATGAAAGTGTTGATCCTTATATCTTAGAGATGAAGACTAACAAAGCACCTGGACGGTTCAGTCAGTTAAGTGTCTGCCTCTTGGTTTCAGCTTAGGTCATGATCCTAGAATTATGGGATCTAGCTCTGCAGCAGCCTCCACATTGGGCATGGAATCTGCTTGGGATTCTCACTCTCTCTCTGTCTTTCTCTCTCTCGCTCGCTCTCTTTTTTTTCACCCTCTGCTCCCACACTCCATTCTCTCTTTCTCTCAAAAAAATAACATAAAGTAAATAAGATAAAATAACATAAAATAAATAAAATAAAATAAAAAGATGAAGGCTCAAAGAGATAATTTGTTTTATTTAATATGGTTTAAGTGCCAGGGCCAAAATGTTAGATATCTTCAAAATTCTAGATATCTTCAAGTCTATATCTCAAGTCTATGCATAACCACTATGCAATTTGTAAAATTGATGCTCAGGAGAGTTTAAAACATACATGTCAGTTACAAATATAATTCTAAGGATAGCATTTCCATATGTGACAGATTATTTATGAAGAGCATTAATTAGGAATGAGTAACAACCAACCAGAGATTGAGAAGATTTAGGACAGAGTCTTAGGAACACATGAATACTTAAGATACGTTCTTCAAGGAGGTGGACCAAAAATCAGTCAAGACAGTGGGAAAATAGGGAAGGGTAAGATAGTGTCACAGATGCAAAGGGGGACACTTTGAGCAGTCTTGTTATGGAGTCAGATTTGTTTTGCACTAAGAAAATGCCTCATTGGGGTGCCTGGGTGGCTTAGTTGGTTAAGCGTCCGACTTTCGCTCAGGTCATGATCTCACGGTTCATGGGTTCGAGCCCCGCGTCGGGGTATGTGCTGACTGCCAGCTCAGAGCCTGGAGCCTGTTTCAGTCTGTGACTCCCTCTCTCTCTGACCCTCCCCTGCTCACGCTGTCTCTCTCTCTCTCTCCTAGAAATAAATAAAACATTAAAAAAAAAAAAAGAAAATGCCTCATTGCACAGGCATAGTTAGGACCCCTACTGGGTAAAACTCAGTCAATTGATCCAGTTCCAGAGGAGGTGATGTGACTTTCATCCTCTTCTTTCATGTTACTGTAACCATTCTAATTCAGGCCCTGTTTATTAGGTGAAATGATATTTGCGAAGTCACCAACACACTGGAGGCACTCAAAAATGGTACACCCTTCCTCTCCCACTGCCCCAAATATTAGACTGCAGCTCTGACAGCTAGTAACCTCAATTTTAGCAGAGAAGAACATCAGAAACTCTGGCAATTTATTAAACATGAGCACTACCATGCAAGTTAATTACTACTATTTCCACTGCACAGGTGTTGAACTTTACAGAGAAGTTACAAGAATTTTCTAAGTTCTCAGAGCTAGTAATTGATTGACTACACTTTTGAATTCATGTCTATCTAGCACCAAAGTCATTGCCTCTTCCTCAGTTTATAAGCCCCCTTTTTAGAAAGTGATACACCCAGAAGAGAGAGCTGCAACCCATGTTAATTGCAGCATTATTTACAATAGCTAAGATATTGTGTCCCCCAATGAATTAATAAAGTTAGTTATTTAGATATAGTTATATACGAATACTATTCATCCACACCTAAAAAGGAAGTCCTACAATTTGCAACAACATGGATGGATGCTGAGGGTGTTACATCAAGTGAAATAAGTCACCAGAGAAAGAAACATACTAAATGTCCTCACCAATAGATATAAGCTCAAAAGACCTGAACTATAGGAACAGAGAACTGATAGGTAGTTGCTGCCAGAGACAAGAGTTTGGGGTAGGGTGAGGGAATTGGATAAAGTGGTCAAAAAGGTTCAAACTTCTAGTTATACAATGAATAAGTTCTGGGGATTGAATATACAACATCATGATTCTACAGGCCTATATCACTTTATTGTGTTTTGCTTTATTATGTTTCACAGATAATGCATTATTTACAATTTGAAGATTTGTGGCAACTCAATGCTGTACCAAACAAGTTTTTCCATGCCATTTTTCCAACAGCATTTACTCGTTTCATATATCTGTGTCACATTTGGTAATTCTCACAATATTTACAATGTTTTCATTGTTATTATAGTAGTTATGGTGATCTGTGATCAGTGATCATTGATGGTGCCATTGTAATTTGTTTGGGGGGACCACAAACCATGCCTATATTAGATGGTGAACTTAATGGACAAATGCTATGTGTTCTGATGGCTCCACCAACATAGCAGCTCCCATCTCTTTCCCTCCACTTGGGTGTCTCTATTCCAAGACACAACAATACTGAAATTAAGCCAATTAATAATCCTACAATGGCCACTAATTGTTTAAATGAAAGAACTTGAATGTCTCTAACTCAAAAACTAGAAATGTTAACCTTAGAGAAGAAAGCATGTCAAAAACTGAGACAGGCCAAAAGCTAGTCCACTTGTCCTGAAGAGTTAGCCAAGCTGTTGGACACAAGGGAAACATTCTTAAAGGAAATTAAATGAACACACTTCTCCAATGAACACACAAATAATAAGAAAGCCAAAGAGACTTATTGTTGGTATGAAGAAAGTTTTAAAGGTCTGGAGAGATCAAACCAGCCACAATATTCCCTTAAGCCAAAACCTAATCCAGAGCAAGGCCCTAACTCTCTTAAATTCTATGAAGGCTGAATGAGGTGAGGAAGCTTCAAAAATCTGAAGTTAGCTGGAGTTGGTTCATGAGATTTAAGAAAAGAAGCCATTTCCATGAGATAAAAGTACAAGGTAAATCAGCAAGTCCTGATGTAGAAGCTGTAGAGTGTTATCCAGAAGTTCTAGATAAGATGATTAATGAAAGTGGCCACACTAAGCAAGGGATTTTCAACATAAACAAAACAACCTTATATTGGAAGATGCTACCTGGGACTTTCATAACTAGAGAGAAGTCAATGCCTGGCTTCAAACCTTCAAACGACAGTTTGACTCTCTTGGTAGAGGCTAATGCAGCTGGTAACTTTAAATTGAAGACAATGTTTATTTACAATTCAAAACAATCCTAGGGCCTTAAAGAATTATGCTAAATCTATTTTGTTTATGCTCTATAAATGGGACAACAAAGCCTGGAAGACAGCACGTCTGTTTACAACATGGTTTACTGAATATTTTAAGCCCACTATTGACAATTACTGCTCAGAGAAAAAGATTCCTTTCAAAAGATTACGGCTCATTGACAGTGTACTTGGTCACCCAAGAGCTCCAATAGAGATGAACAAGGACATTGATGTTTTTTATGCCTTCTAACACAATATCTATTCTGTAGCCCATAGATCAAGGAGTAACCTCAACGTACAAGTCTTATTATTTGAGAAATACATTCATAAGTTTATAGCTGTTCTAGATAGCTAGATAGCTAATTTCCATCAAAGGAAATTGAAAACTTTTTTGGAAAGAATTTACCACTCTACATACCATTCTAGATACATTCATGATTCATGGGAAGACATCAAAATATCAACATAAACAGGAATCTGGAAGGAGATGATTACAACCCTCATGGGTAACTTTGAGGGGTTCAAAACTTTAGTGGAGGAAGTAATTGCAGGTGTTGTAGAAATAACAAGGAAAGTAGAGAATTCAAAGTGGCCCCTGAAGATGTGACTGAATTGCTGCACTCTCATGATCAAACTTGAATGTATGAAGAGTTGCTTCTTATGGGTAAGCAAATAAAGTGGCTTCTTGAAATAAAATCTATTCCTGGTGAAGATGCTGTGAAGACTATTGAAATGACAGCAAAATACTTAGGATATTCATGAACTTAAGTGGATAAAGCATCAATAGAGTTTAAGAGGATTGATTCTCATTTTGAAAGAAGTTCAATGAATAAAATGCTATAAAACAACATTGCATGCTACAGAAACATTGTTCATGAAAGGAAGAGTCAACTGATGAGGCAAACTTCACTGTGGTCTTATTTAAGAAATTGTCACAGCCCCCCAACCATTACCAACCACCACTCTGTTCAGTCAGCAGACAGCAACACTGGATTAAGATCATTCACCTGCAAAAAAGATGTTGTCTTGCCAAGAGCCCAGATAATGGTTAGCATTTTTTAGCAATAAGTTATATACATTGTGCTTAGAGACATAGTGCTATCATATAATTTATAGACTAAAGTGTAAATACAACTTTTATAGGCACTGGGAAACCAAAAAAAAAATCATTTGACTCCCTTTATAGAAATATTTGCTTTATCACAGTTGTCTGGAACTAAACCTACAATATCTCTGAGGTATGCCTGTAGTTAACTATACTGTATTTTATATTTTAAAATTGCCAAGATAGATCTTTAAAGTACTCATCAGAAAGGAAAAAAAACATAACTATGTGGGGTGATGGATGTTAACTAAACTTATTGTGATAAGTATTTCATAATATACATATATATCAAATCATTACATCACATACCTTAAACTTATATAAAGTTATGTCTTGATAAAACTAGATAAAAGTTTTAAAAAGAAAGTGATGTAATCTAATTTTTAAAACAAGTACCATTGGGTAAGAGGAAACACTGGTGTCACCAAGGGTTAGGAGACTTTAATCATACTGCTTCATTCCTCCATCATCGTTCCAAAGCTCAAACTCTAATTCTGAATGGGACTGGGTGCCCTCTCTTCATTTAGACCAGGGTTCCTCAACTTCAGCATGACTAAAATTGAGGCAGTTATTTCTATGTTGGGGGGGCGGGTGGAGGATTGCTGTCATGTACACCATAGAATGTTTAAAAGCATCTCTGACCTCTACCTACTAAATGCAAGTAGCATCCTCCCTCCCAGTTTTGACAAGCAAAAAAATGTTTCCAGATTTTTGCCAAATACTTAGAAGACAAAAATGCTCCCTGGTTGAGAATTATGGGTTTAGATGTATAGCACTCCCATTCTAAGTAGTATATAAGCTGAACTCTGTGTTTGTGATCTCTCTTCCTATAGACTGACCTGCTCATCCTCAAATCCTTGTCTCTACCATTTCTTTTTGGCCATCCAGCTATCCACATCTCCCTGTAGTAGACCAGTTTCATTATAGGAGCTCAGTTAAAGAATCCAGAGGCCCTTCCCTGATCTGACTGCTGAAACCTGTTCTGGATCTGGAGACCAATGCTGTGAAAATGAGCTTCCCATGATTGTGTAGCATTTGGGTGGAAAGGCCTCATAAATCACCTTATTGTTTCGTAGGCCTTTGAGGGTGCTACTGGAAATGGCAGGGAGTATGACTCATCCTGCCATGCTTCTGTAATATTAAATAAAATAAATAACGGAACTAAGAAGGCATTGAGTGAGGAAATGAGGCATGGGTGCGTGAGGCAGAGGTGATCCTACTGCACTGCATCTAAGTGAATATCACCCGATTACTGCGAAGCTGAACTCAGGAAAGGAACTGCCAAATCACAGTTTTCTGAATGAACTGCAGAGTATACAGTCAGATGGTAGTGAATTCCCCAGGCAAGCCTTTTCCTCTGAGCTCCCTTTCTGAATAACAAGGAAGTGCATGCAATTTGGCTGTCATGGTTTGTTCTCTGTCTTAAGTAATAATGGTAATAACCAGACTTTATGTTTGTGCAGTGTTTCCAAGTTTACAGAGCACTTTCCCAAATGTTATGTCATCCTGCTCACAAAGCAATCTTGTAGACACTCAGCCAGAAGGAAGAGAGTACTCTAGAAGGGGAATTTACACAGGTTTGAGATAGCAGAGAATGCTTATAAAAGCATAGGCTCTGGAATCTTACTGGTAAGAATAATAGCTCAGACCAACTCTGGAACTGTGAGCCTTAAACTGTCAAACTTCAGTGTTTTCTGCACAAGGGGGTTACTAGCATAGGTATAAAGTATTCAAACAAATCAGACCTGTAATTACTGAGTACAATATCTCTCTTACCACGGGCAAAAGGCTCTTAATAATTGTGAAAGAAATCTTTAGCTCAGCATGACCTGTTGATTATAAAAGTATGAATTGCATTGTGTATTGTGTTGTAGTCAAGATTAGACTTTGGAGCCAAATGACAAGGGTTTGAATCTCAGTTCTGCCGCTTGAAATTGTGTTACTTGAACCTTCTTCTACATCAGTTCCCACATCCATAAAATGGATGAAGATTAAATAAGTTAGTACATGAAATGCACTGTCTCACTGTCTGAGTGATTTGTACTTCATTATTTCTTTTTTTTTAAGGCTCTGATGCCTATTTTCATCCCAACTAATGTGGCTACTCAGAACTGACTTTAAGTAATGTATTAAGGCAAATAACACTGGATGCTATTAGAGATAAATCCCCAAATCTCAGCTGCTTAACACAACCAAATTTCCAGCTCATGTCATCTGCTAATGCATGTAGAATATGTGTGTGTGTGTGTGTGTGTGTGTGTGTGTGTGTGTGTGTGTGTGTGTGTGTGTGTGATGGGGGTTACTCCATGCACAGATTTGGACCAATGCTCCTACCATGCTATGTCTCTAACCTCTTCTAGGTGCTTAGATCTCTACTTTTGGCAGATGAGGAAAGCATGGGAGATCAGGAATGGGGTCAACAATGGAAGAGAGCTTTTGCTCTCATTCCACTGTACAGAACTCAATCACATGACTGTACCTAACTCAGAGAATTCTGGGGAATGGAGTTTAGCCATGTACCAAAGAAAAGGAGAGTTCACATACTAGAGAGTTCCAGAAATCTCTGCTATATGTACTGAGTTCAGGGGATCTTAGTCACCCAGAAGTAGGCTTTGTAAAGCACTGCTCTAATAATGAGAGCCATGGTGTCACACTGCTCTCTGATCTAAGTAGTCTCTCCAGAGGCAGTATTCTTCCCTGACTGTATGAGAGGTGCTTTATACTTATGCAGCAAGATGGGTCCTACGATTGGGGTCCATGTTGAAAATAACCTTCCTTCTGAATGGAAACATAGCTCTCTTGATATATTCTAAGTGTTTATGAAATCTACTGAGGGCATGACTCATGATATAGAAATCCAGAGCTGTGTAAAAGACAGCTTATATGTTTTCAGAGACTGAAAATTAGAGCAATGGGCTTAATTTTGTCATGGATATAAGATCAAGGTGGACCTACAGGAAACAGCAGACAAATGGAAATGAGCTAAAAGCTAAAAAGTATGATCAGAGACTGCAAAGCTACACACAAGTTTATAGCCTAGAGGAAATACACAAACACAATAGAAAACTTTTTAAAAACTGAGAATCAGCCACCTAAAAGTACTGACATCAAAAGAACATAAAAGAGTATATAAAAGAATGCACTGGTGGAGGCCCAGAGGAGATAACCTCAGGCAGGGAAAAATACAAAAAACAAAAAACAAAAAGCAGAGCAGTACCCAGAGCTCTGTACCCAGAGCAGTACAGAGGAGGGAGTTAAAGACATTGGTTTTCTGTTTTCAGCCCAGAGTGCAAATCTATAACTCATATCCTACTAACTGTGACTCAGCAAAATTTTTAACATCTCTGAACTTCAGTTTTTCTGTTAGTGTACACACACACACACACACACACACACACACACACACGTCATATGGATTTACCTAAGGGTTATATATATAGTATATATATAACCTAAGAATTTAGACATATGTATTCTTATTCAGTAGCTCTAACTTGGGTCTCTGAGTCTGTAGGTTTACCATAGTCCTATTTTCTCAGGTGACTACCACTATTCTATTAGATCTGGGATCAACAAGGGCTGGATAATAAATGGTTCCGTCTTTGCATGTCATAGAGTCTATGTAACTATTCAACTTTGGTATTTTAGTGTGATGGCACCATAAATGATAACATAAATGCATGGGCATGGCTGTGTTCCAATAAACCTTTATTCATGGACACTGAATTTGAATTTCATGTAGTTTTCACATATCATAAAATACTATCTTCATTTCCTTTTTCGTCTTAGAAAATGTAAAAACAATTCTTAGCTAATGGAGTGATATTAAAAACTGCTTGCATTTTTTCCACCTCATGCAAGAAAGCAGAGTTTCCTGGACTTTGATAATCATCAGGATTATATAGGGACCTTGTTAAAACCCAGATCATGGGGCACCACCCCCATAGTTTCTAAGTCAGTAAGTCTGTGATGTGGTAGGTGATTTGCATTTCCAACACATTCCCATGTGATGCTAATGCTGCTGGTCTAGAGGACTACATTTTGAGGATCATTTCTCTAGAGGAATGTACAGACAATTTGTTCTTCAGATAGTCTCACTTGAATATTATTTCCCATTTTTGAGCTTTGGAAAACTGTTTGGTGGTTGAGCATCTCATGTATACCCTTGAAGAAATATCTGAAACAAAGACATTTTCTATTGCTTTAGCAGTTACTGCATAGTCAATAAATTATGCTGGTTTAAAGCATGAGCTGTGGAGCAAAATCAGCGCTGGCTTGAATCCTCCCTCATTTGTACAACCCTGAGTAAATATTTATCTTTTCTTTATCTCAGTTGCCTCGTATATAAAATAAAGACAATAAACAATACCTATGTTGCAGATTGTTGTAAGGATTAAATGAGTATGAAAAGCATTTAGACTAGTACCCAGCCCATTGTAAACATTTAATAAATGATTAGTATTGTGTATAGAGGTAAGTTATGACAGTTAATATGTTTTAATAAGAACAGTGTCCTAAATTAAAGGTCCACACTGAGGTGAGCCAAGTGTATATATGCAGCAGGGCCAAGATCTTCTCCATAGTTTCTGATCTACTATTAAATATGTAGACAATTAGCTATTCTATGCCCACAAATGCACAAAACCATGAAAATTTTAGCTTGAACATTTTTAAAAAGCATATATCACCAAATCTCCAAGAAGTCATTCAAAATAAAATGTATGAGATGCCCACAGGATAGCTGAAGTTAAAGTTTTAACTTTACTATTAATCCTTCAAGATAAACGAGTTGAAAAATATATATCTAGGTTAAGTCTGCCAGCTTAAATAACTCACCTAATAATTATTGAGCTTCAAGTGGTAAAGTTGTTCGTGAAGTATTAGTAGTAAAGCAGGGTAGCCAATGAGAGAGATGCAGTGTTTGCTCTCAATGAACACAATTACCAAGGAAATAATCATTCAATTAATTATTTACAACTATAACTAAATATGAAAAAAAAGTGTAAAGTACCATGAAGAAATATCACGGAAGGAATTATTCTAAGGTGAGGGTCACAGAGAAGTCTTCTCTGAGCAAGACACATCTATCTAACCTGAGATTTGATGACTTGTTAGAACTTCAGAGGCATTCACTAAAATGATTGTGGTCTAGAAGCATATGACAGAAATCTATAGAAAAATACTTAGTTTTCTATCTGCATGTGTGCACAGAAGAAAGGATCATGAATCTCTTTCATCAAAAGTATTAACAAGTAATTATATACAAATTAGAGGAAGGTATTGGAAGGAGGAGTTGCCAAGAATATATATACTTTTTCTTTTTTTAGAAGATTTTTTAATGTTTTATTTATTTCTGAGAAAGAGACAGTGTGAGCAGGGGAGGTCAGAGAGGCAGGGAGACACAGAATCCGGAACAGGCTCCAGACTCTGAGCTAGCTGTCAGCACAGAGCCCAACATGGGGCTCAAACCCACAAACCGTGAGATCATGACCTGAGCCGAAGCCGGATGCTTAACTGACTGAGCCACCTAGGCACCCCTATTTTTTTAGACTTTCCCACCTTTTATTATCCAATAAATGCATGGGAATGGAGACAAAGACAGTACAACAGCCAGGTTTCAATAAATAAGAGAAATGGGGATGGCAGTGGGGCCCATGCCTGCATGACCCCACATAAATAACCAGGTTGCTGAGCCAGAGTGGACATAGGAACTGGGCTGGCCAGTCGCCCACACTGCCCGGGCTGGGCCACAGACACCAACACCACAGGGACACACAAACCATGGAGGCCAGAGTTACTTCACCAGCCCCTCACACCCTCCTCTCCCTGAAAGCTCCTGAGATCTTGGGGTGGCTGTGCAGGCTGGCACCCTGTACCACAGCTCTGCCCAGGTCAAGACTGTGGTACCAATTTCAATAAAAACAGCAGGGTGGGGAGGTAGATACATGCATTAAGCCCCTTTTTGTAGGCAGAGCCAGGGACAGCCCCCCCCATGGGGGCCTGAAGGCAAAGGCCATAGAAGCCGCGAAAGTAGAGCCAGATAAAGCTACTAGTGGGAGGGGTGGCAAGGAGTCAGGCTCTCCCCTCACATGACCCAGACCAGACCCTGCAAGGAACTAGAGAAGCCCTGAGCCCTGAGGTACCTTTCTCTTCCCACTTTATGGTCAGAAGAATTGTAACCAGGTGATGGCCGGGGACTTGCTCGTGGTTAGAACCTGGGAACTCAAGTCTCCAGCCCTTGGCTTTTTGTTGTTCCTTCCCTTTACAGGGCCCACTGGAAGGGGGTGAGGGGTGGGGAGGTTCATGCCAGGGCCCTATATAGAGGCAAGGGCAGCTAATTACCAAGGTGTGGGGCCAGGAGTGACAGGTAGAAGGCTCCCTCCCTACCAGGCCAGGGCCTTGCCACTTAGTGGTACAGAGGATCCTGCAGGGTCCCAGGTTCTGGCCAGGCCGGGGCTCAGGGTCAGGGCATCCTTCAGAGAAAGAACAGTGTGGCAGGGAAAGGGGAGGGGCTCTCATCCTGCTCCTGCACACAGCACCCTCCAGCTGGCCTGCCTCCTCACTGAATTATATATAATTCCACTGGAAATTATGTTACCCGCTAAGAGACCATTTCTTTTTTCTTTTTTTTACAAATAGTTTATTGTCAAATTGGTTTCCATATAACACCCAGTGCTCATCCCCACAAGTGCCCTCCTCCATGCCCATCTCCTCCCTTCCCCCCACATCCATCAGTCCTCAGTTTGTTCTCAGCATTCAAGAGTCTCTCATGGTTTGCCACTAAAAGACCATTTCTAACAAGTCTGACACTTAGAGCACCATCGGTAGGCAAGTTCTGAACACACATCCATTTCTATGTATCATTTGAGCCATACATTTCAAGCAGTAATTAATACCTTACTATGCTGTTATACAGACTCAGGAAATGCTTATAAATTATGCAAATGATGTGGGTTGTTTTTTTTTTACCAATTTTTCCCACAATGTGATAAGCTACATAATTGATAGAGAAATGGCTATCCTTAACATTGGCTCATTGGCTTCATTTTCTTGCAGGATAAAACCTGAGAAACTTAGTTTATAGGTATATGTCATAGGCAAAATAATGTTCCCACAAAGACGTTCATATCCTCAATATCTGAATCAGTGAATATGTTATATTACATGGCAAAGGGGGAATTAACATTGCATATGGAATTGTACTTGCTATTTAGCTGATTTTAAGATCAGGAAATTATCCTGGCTATCTAAGTGAGCCAATATTGAAGAAAGACAGAAGTCAGTGTTTTGAATAATATGCTTTGAGAAGGACTAAGCCACCATTGCTGGATTTGAAGATTAAAGAAGTTCATGACCGAAGGAGTGACAACAGCCTCTAGAAGTTCTCTCTGAGGGCCTCCAAAAAAGACAACAGTCATGACACTGACTTAACCCAATGAGACTCATTTTGGATTTCTGACCTCCAAAACTATATCTATACAGATATAGATATAGATAGATATAGATATAAGTATAGATATAGATAAAAACATCTTTAAGTTGTCACATCTAAAATAAAACTCCTGATCCCTGACTAATTTTATTTCTTTCCAAATTTTTTCCAGTTCACCTCACACCTAAACCTTAGAATTATGCTTGCCACTTCTCTTTCCCTTTCACTCCATCACAATTTTTGTTTGTTTTCTTATTTAAAACTATATATCTGTCAAGAATCAACTATGTCATAAATACTGTTCTTGGTTCCTCATGGAATCATGAGCAAGTCCATTGTTCTTTTCTTTTTTAAAAATTTTTTAAATGTTTTATTTATTTATGAGAGAGAGAGAGAAAGTGAGAGACAGAGAGATAGAATCCGAAACAGGCTCCAGGCTCTAAGCTAGCTGTCAGCACAGAGCCCAACATGGGGCTGGAACCCATGAACTGTGAGATCATGACCTGAGCCAAGGTCGGACGCTTAACTGACTGAGCCACCTAGGTGCCCCATCAAGTCCATTGTTCTTACTTAAAAATGAATCTGAATCTAATCAATCCTTTTCTCTGTCTACAGGACACCATATCCAAAGTAGCATGTCTCAACTGGAACCTTACAAATCCTCCTATCTTACATCCTCATTTTGTTCTTGGAGGTCAGAATGATTAAAAATAGATCATATTATATCTTGATAATTATAATTCTCATCATAATTCATGTAATTATCCTGCTATAATAGCTTACTGTCATAACCAAATAAAAACCAGACTCTACTACAATCGTGTCTCTATACAATTTGTCTCTTTTATTTCTGATCTCATTTCTTACTATTCTCTTCCTTGCCCACACCACACCATTCACAGAGGCCTCCTTGCTCCTGGAACATGATCAGCATTTTCTCACTTCAAGACCATTGCCCTTTGTTGTTTCTTTACCCAAAGACACTCTTTTTTCTTTTCTTTTCTTTTTTTAAATCAGATCTTCACATGGTGCACTCACTTGCATCATACAGGTTTCAGCTAACTCTATACTCCTCAGCTCCAGCATTTCTTCCTTTTGTCAAATGGATTGATAAAATTAAAGCATTTTAAATTTATAGTGCTTTATGAACACACACAGTAGGTTAAAAAGTTTTAAACTAACTTTTGACATAACTTTTCTTAGCGACCTCATGTTGACACCTTCTGTTCTTTTTAATTTTTTTAATGTTTATTTAATTTTGAGATACAGAGAGAAATAGAGCATGAGGTGGGGTGTAGAGAGAGGGAGATACAGAATCCAAAGCAGGCTCCAGGCTCTAAGCTGTTGAACTCACAAACCATGAGATCATGACCTGAGCCAAAGTCTGCTGTTTAAATGACTGAGCCAACTAGATGCCCCTTATACCTTTGTTCATAATGTTTATTATGCATAACCTACTCTAGAGTTTTGTTAAAGTTTGACATCAGGTTTATGAGTCTTACATTATGCCATTTTCTCCTATTCTGCCTTTGGTCAGTTGAGGCATTGGCCCATCCAGTCACATAGTAGTTGTTCAGTTAATAATTTCTCCAAAATTAAGCATTAATGATTTTGAGATCTTAATAGAATGTTTCTTCCTCACACTCTAGTGGAAAATATCTGAGACTTTAAACTTAAGTGGCAATGTTATGATCTTAACAAATTCTCAATGATATATGGCTATACTAAGGGACTTAAAATAAGGATAGCTGAATAGAAACAAAACAACCTATGCTCTTCAGAGTTTTTGAAAGCCAACAGTGTTCTTTGGAATACTTAGTTTTGCCTCAGTGGCTTGATCTTCCTAGGCCTGCCTTGTGTCCCTGAGTGATATTATTACTATTGCTGGTAAAAAGTTGTACTGTTGTATTTTGGGCTAAGCACTATTCTATGAGATTATGCATTCCATTTAATTTTAGAGCTTTTCTGAATTCCAAATTGTGATCTTAATGTCAGAGTCAAAATTCTTTATCTTTTTGAAATATATAAGATATATATAAAGATATATTTATATATAATAAACATAATATTGATGTTTATTATTTAACATACTAATGTATTGAAATTGCAAGAGCTAGTTCCTTCTACTAAAGCTTAAGATATTCTATTGTCTACTCCTGTAATTCAGATATTCTTCATGATGTCAACTTATTTCAGATCTGGAAAACTATATTAATTTTTGCCTTCATGATAAAACTGGTGTCACCAGGGAAGCCACATCTGCTGGAGATTTTTCATACCATTATAGCTGTCAGTTTTTTTCTTCATGATAATTATTATAGCACTCATAGTTTAGCAAACTGTTTACTTACACATTCAAAAAATATTTACTGAGTACTCAGGTTAGAGACTAACTAGATACCAGAAGAACAGATATAAGTAGTCATGTTGATATACAGTTTGCAATAGTATTCACAGAAGTACAAACAGTTGTAGTAAGAGCATAAGGATATCTTAAGAAATACTTGGACAGTAGGTGACCTTCAGAAAACTAATTTGTACTGACTGAGATTACTTTGTTTAGTAGGAAGAATCTCTATCTGTTTTCAGAATAGATATTGATATATCAAAATATGATATAAGGTGTTTCTCCTTCCATCCAGGGAGAATAAACTGGCCCTTGTATTTTCAAAATGCATTACTGATTTATAGACATTATGTCATTTGGTACTTATAATAATCAATAAGGTAGATATTACTTCTTATTACCTAATTTGGTACTATAACAACCAAAGGAAGAAGATTCTATCATTACTTATGTTTTATACAGAATAAGAGCAAAGAGGTCAATAGAAATCAAATAGTATGCTTTTGGTCACATGCCTCTGAGCACTATAGTATAGTTTCTCTTAATGAAGTTGTCAATAAAGTTTTTCTCTCCATTGTAATCTCTTCAGATTATACCATACTCATAGAGCATAAAATTATCACTTCACTGACCAGATCATAATTCACAAAGTCAGTATTTTTATTGATATTTTCCTTTAGCATGCAAACTTCATCTGTTCTAGCCTTTAGCTTCCCTTAATTCATTTGTACCAATCATACCTGTATTATCTTTGTACCATTGTCTTATTTTAAATTTTCCTTAAAAGCAGTGCCAGAAAAAAGGGCTGTTGTTCAAATAGTTTATTTTTGGAGGTGATCCCAGAAAACAAGAGTGAGTGGTCAGGAGATGTGCAACAGGAAGGGAAAAAGATAATCCAAAGATTAAGTCACAAGAAAGTCACAAGGTGATCCTATTGTGGGCAACCAGGATTCAATCCTGCTAGAATTGTTTGAGGAGTCATGTAAAATGTACTTCAAATTGTCTGCCAGAGAGCCTGGGTGACTCAGTCAGTTTAGTGGCTAACTCTTTGTTTTGGCTCAGGTCAAGTTCTCATGGTTCATGAGTTCAACTCCCGCACTGGGTTCTGCACTGACAGTGTGGAGCCTGCTGGAGATTCTCGCTCTCTCCCCACTCTGCCCCTCCCCCACTCATGCTGTCTCGCTCTCTCAAAATAAATAAATAAATTGAAAAAACATTGTCTGCCTAAGGGGCAGAAGAGGTAAGGGTTAATTCACTAGATTCTATTTCCTACCCGTCAAGAGTTGACCTATAACTACCTCATACTTGTTTGCAAAAGCGTGAAAATGGATGAATGGAAGCCTGCAAACAGAAAGTGAGAGGTATATAGTGCAACTGAGGTGAGATGCTATTAGTTTATCCCTATGCAAATCTGGATTCCACACCAAAGACTGGAATAAAATGGTAAGCAGAGATAATACAGGGATGGATACAGAAATCATCCAATATGTACACCATTTGCCCTGAAGTCTTATTTTATCTAAGCCTTTCTCTCATAAACACATTAATTTCTTCAAATGTTTATGGACTATTATTTTCATTTCCATAATTTTATAATGGAAATAATACTTGATTTTGAACACTTCTTAATAATTAGGCTGCTTGGTTTCTTTATTAGTAGATATGCTATTTAATTATTAGCCCATCCTCAATGGACCACCTTCTTTTTCATGGTCTCTTGACAGTGTGGCTGTTTAAGAATAGTTACGAATTCTCAGGTAGATGAGAAATAGAGGTGTGCCATACTGTGTGGGTGTTTCCCTTGTGCCTGAAATGTTTCTGATTCCACACAGATAGAGATGCAGAGGGTTTTAATTAGCGCATAAGATTCCACGTGTCCTTTCCATCTCAACTGAAAAATTCTCAGATCTCCTCATACCATATTTTTTCTTATTTCCTGTTAATAGCAAACTGGACTTTATAATTTGGGATTTATCATTACCAAAACTTAAGTATTAAGTTGACAAATTGCTGTTGTATTTGTCCCATCAACACTTCACTAATCTTTCACTTTTCCAACTATCAGCTGTCAACTCTCAATTGACTACATTATCTTTCTTGAACTACTAATATCGGTTTATTTTTACTCTGCATTTTAATTTTGCCTTTTATCCTTACATTTTTGGTCATTGTTCCCCATTTCCTAGTTGCAATATATAACTCCAACTCCTGACTTGAGCTATCAAAGAATCCTCTTCCCTTCTCCTGGTAAACTACATACCCATTACTATAGTGAAATACTTTTCCTTCTCTACAACAGGTATTTCACATAGGAGCTAAAAATCATGACATCCCATATTCTCATGGCCAAGGGAAAGATGTATGACCCACCTTGTACCAGAGGCAGCATTCTGTCTCCAGAACAAAATATTGATGGCTGTGATACACGCAGGACCCAAGCCAGATCAATGTGGTCCTTAACTGCCCCACCTCCCAAATGGAATCACCAGTGACTGAGACTTCACTTTCATGGTAACAAGAGACCTGAAAGATACAAAGCAACATGTAGGGAGAAGATCAGAAAGAATGGCAAGAGAGTAATAGAGATTGAAGAGTCTTTGATTCTAGTTATAGTGATTTACTGAATCCTAAAATTAAACCATAAACAGGGTAAGATTACAACCATCACTATTTATTTATTTTTTTAATCTTTATTTGTTTTTGAGAGAGAGAGAGACAGAGACAGAGTGTGATCAGGGGAGGAACAGAGAGAGAGGGAGACAGAATCCAAAGCAGGCTCCAGGCTCTGAGCTGTCAGCACAGAACCCAACCTTGGGCTCAAACTCACAAAACATGATCATGGCCAGAGCCAAAGTCAAATACTTAACTGACTGAGTCATCCAGGTGCCTCTCACTATTTCATTGAATCAGTTTACGTTGAATTTGCGTTACATGCAACCAGAGAGTTGTGATTACATCACTAAACGTATCAGCCAAAGAATAAGTGTCAAAATCTCTAAAAATTCTCAGTTCTTTACCACACAGAATAAGAAGTCACCAATCAGAAGCTTTAACCTTCTGCTTTTACTTTGGAGAAAATAATAGTTTTCTTTATTCTAAGATATTAAGTTTTGGAAAATTAGAAAATCTTTTTTTATCCCCTGTGCCCTGGGTCATCTGTGCATATGGAACAGTAGGAATTTTTTAAAAAAAGGAATTTTGTGTTTGGGGGCATGTGTTCTTCAGTACCTCATGTATTACCTATCTTTATCTCTCTTTCCCCAGAAATCTATCTCTGCTAGGGCACCTGTGTGGCTCAGTCAGTTGAGCATCCAACTTCAAATCAGGTCATGATCTCACGGTTCCTGGGTTCAAGCCCTGTGTCAGGCTCTGTGCTGACAGCTAGCTCAGAGCCTGGAGCCCATTTCGGATTTTGTGTCTCCCTCTCTCTCTCTGACCCTCCCCTGCTCATGCTGTCTCTATCTCTTTCAGAAATAAATAAAACATTAAAAAAAAAAGAAATCTATCTTTGCAACAGCAAGGGCTCCCATATCTGCTTCTTATCTGGAAGCAACTGTTTAATATTTTCTTCTCCTTCAAGAGTCAGTATTACTATTTTTTCTGAGGCTATAAGTCTTATATTAATGGTAGAAGAGTTTCAGAAAATCAAATTACTAAGAAGGGACAATCTAGCAGATGATACATCACAAATATCATCTCACTACATTTGGGATCAATTAATATGTTAATATTAACCCTACTGATTAATATAGAAAACAATGTCATCACTTCAAAACAACAACAAAAAAGCATTTAAAGGCATGAAATAATTACTTCTGGGTAAAAAGAAAAGTAACATGGGGAAATGTCAGTATAGAAAGTTACTTCCTTGATATAAAGAATTTTTTAAACCAAATGCCAACATCATACTTAATGGTGAAATACTATAGTCATTCCCATTAAAATCAGGAACAAGACAAAGACATCATTATTTTTTAACGTTGTCTGGAAGTTCTGCCCAAAGTAATAGAGCATGAGACAGAAATAAGAGATATAACTATTGGAAATGAGACAAAATTAACATTATTTGCAGGTGGCAGAATTGTATATAAGAAAATGGTAGAGAATTAAGAGATAACCTTTTAGATAGAATTCATCTGAAGAACAGTGGTTGTATTATAGATTGATATAAAAATCAGATTAATATAAAAAATCAAGTACATCAGATATACTTAAAATACAGTTAATATTAAAAATTAAAATATTAAAAAAACATTTCAATCAAATATCATAAAGCCAAAAGTATTCCACACCAAAAACACACAAAACAATGTACTCTTCACACATATACACATGCAATTATTGTCTAGTTATATCATTATATGAACTTATATAAAAAAGATTATAAAATGCTTGAATCATTCTAGATAGATTAGTTATTGTGTAGTGACAAATAATTCCTCCAAATAATCTTAATTTATTTCTCACTCATGTTTCATATCTTTGTTCAGTTGGAAGAGGGCCCTGTTCCATATGATGTTCATTCAGAAACCCAAATATTGATATGCTCTATACTGTGGCAATGAGAAAGGAAGATGGAAATTGTTCAACAGAATTCTGCACCACTTCTGCTTACATTTCATTGGCTAAAGTAGGCATATGTTACTACACGGCAATGAGAAAGAATGAAATACGGCCATGTGTAGCAACATGGATGGACCTTGAGGGTCGTTATGCTGAGCGAAATAAGTCAGGCAGAGAAGGACTAATATCATATGTTTGCACGTATAGGAGGATTAGGAGGAACTTAACTGAGGAACAAGGGGGAGAAGAAGGGGGGAAATAGTGGGGGAAAGGGAGAGAGGCAAACCATGAGAGACTCTTGAATGCTGACAAAAACTGAGGATTGATGGATGTGGTGGGGAGGGAGGGTGGGCATGGAGGAGGGCACTTGTGGGGATGAGCACTGGGTGTTATGTGGAAACTGATCTGACAATAAACTATTTGTAAAAAAAAAGTGTAACCCATATAATCAAAAAAATAAATAAGAACATTTTTATAAAAAAGTGAAAAGTAAGGCATATGTTATGCCTAATCTCAAACTGTGGAAATAGTGCAATACTAACCACGGTATATATAAAAAAGTATATCAACAGAGTGGTTTATTGCTATATGCAATCTAGAGACTAAGAATTCAGAGTCCATGGGGGCATCTGGGTGGCTCAGTCGGTTAACTGTCTAACTTTGGTCAGGTCATGATCTCACAGTTGGTGAGATCAGGCCCTGTGTCAGGCACTGTGCTGACAGTTCAGAGCCTGGAGCCTGTTTTGGTTTCTGTATGTGTCTCTCTCTCTGACCCTCCCCCTTTCTTTCTCTCTCTCTCTCTCTCTCCGTCTCTCTCTTTCTCTCTCTCTGTCCTCCCCCCTCTTCCCTCCTCCCCTACTCATACTCTCAAAATAAAACAAAATAAAATAAAATTCAGACTCAAGAAGCAGCACCCATGTCTGTGACAATCAACCCTAAGTATCCCAGAAGGACATATTTTGCTATGATTTGTTATTTTTATATGAAAAGTAGAAGCAATAATAGTAAATAGCTTATTGGATTTATTACCATTTTATGCATTTATGAGAAATATTGAGAAGCACCTGGGTAATTCAGTCAGTTAAGTGTTCGACTTCAGGTCAGGTCATGATCTCACGGTTCTTGGGTTTGAGCCCCGCATCAGGCTCTGTGCTGACAGTTCAGAGCCTGGAGCCTGCTTTGGATTCTGTGTCTCCCTCTCTCTGCCCCTGCCCCACTCACTCACTCACTCACTCACTCATTCATTGATTCTCTCTCTCTCTCAAAAATAAGTAAAACGTTTAAAAAATATTGAGCAAGCTTTTTTGTGCCAACAATATACTATTCTGTATGCTTTGATATACCATGAACAAAACAAAGATCGCACCTTTAGGTCACTCTAAAGACTGTGCCTTTACTGTGAGCAGATGGAGGTCATAGGAAGGTTTCCCTTCAGAAATTCAGAAGTTATATTATCTGAGCTACCTATTAAAATGATCCTTCAAGCTTATCTGTTGGAAAAAGATGCTAGTGGAGCAATAGTAAGAGCAATAAGACCTCTAAGGAGCAGCAATCCCGGTGAGAGAGAGGTTGGACCAATGTGGTACCAGTGGATGTAATGAGAAATACATTCAATACAAAATATACCCAGAATATTTAGACTTTGAATATATTTTAGAAGTAGAGATATGAATGAACATATCTTGGGATGTATTATAAAAGTAGAGCATATGATAGATTATCTGTAGAATGTGAGATGAAGAGAAGACTCAACAGGGCTGCAATTTTTTTTTTCCTGAGAGACAGCATGAGCAGAGGAGGGTCAAAGAGAGAGGGAAACACAGAATATGAAACAGGCTCTAGGCTCTGAGCTACCTGTCAGCAAAGAGCCCAACGCGGGGTTCAAACCCACGAACCATGAGATCAGGACCTGAGACGAAGTCGGACACTTAACTGACTGAGCCACCCAGGTGCCCCAGGACTGCAAAATTTTTAAATGAAGCCATTAACTGAAAAAGAGGGTAGTAGTGAAATCCAGTTTTGGATATGTCAAATTTGAAATGCCATTAAGTTCCAAGTAAATGTGTTGAGCAGAAAAGTGATACACATTTCATAGAGTTTCGGAGGGTGTTCATAACTGCAAAAGCAAATGTGAATGTTCCCATAGAAAACATGTTATATAAGATGTTATATAATTAACATCCAGTAAATGTTGTTAGTGTTATTATGTTCCTTGAAGAGATCATTGTTTCAAAATCCTTAATTCTTAACAGATTAATGTATAGTCTTGATGTCATCTCAACAAAATTCCTTTGACAAAAGGAGTTGACAAAGCTATTGTAAAGTGTGTCTTGAAAAACAATCAACAGTGAAATTATTTTGGACATTTAAGCATAATGGTATTAAAGAGAGAGGTTGAGGGTAGTGGCCCTGATACTAAACAAATTGAACAACTTTATTAAGTGTGGAACTGATTCAAGAGTAAACAATAAAATAAAAGTAACACAAAACAGATGGTCCCTAAACAGAGTATATATCAATTATTATACCTCTATCAACTTGCTATATTAAAAAAAATAATATACTGCAATCTAATGTGGGAAAGGATAATCTAATCAATTAATTAATTTGGTGGGATGTTTGACAATCCTAAATTATTAGAATATTATATCCTTACCTCAGGTTTTATATCAAAACAATTTTTAAATGGTTCGGAGTTTTTAAAAATAAATAAATAAAAAGATAAAATGCTAAAAAATTATAATGAATAACCATCTACTTTTTGGCTAAAGAAATCTATTCTGTGCAAACAAGTAATAAGTAAATAACAAAATAGTGACACATTTGACTACATAAAACTTTGTTACCGTATCTCAAAATAAATAAATAAATAAATAAATAAATAAATAAAAATAAAATTACCATATCTCATATACCTTGTTATTACAAAAAGCAAATGACAAAGTTGAGAATATATTGCAAAAAATATGACTAAGAGTACAAAAAACCCAACATTATCATATTAATATTTGTTTTAAGTCATTAAGAAAATAAAAGCTAATACAAGATGGAGGAAAGACATGAGCTGATAATCCTAAAATTAGGAACACATATGTTTTCTCTTCCTACTAAAACTTCCTAGTAAACAAAGAAATGCAAATTCAAGAATAGTTAATAATTAAAAATAATTTTTAATGTCTATAAATTCTTGAGAGAGCGAGAGAGAGAGACATATCATGAGCAGGGAAGGGCAGAGAAAGAGGAAGACAGAATTGAAAGCCGGCCGCAGGCTCTGAGCTGTCAGCGTAGAGCCCGACACAGGGCTTGAGCTCAAGAACTGTGAGATCATGACCTGAACCGAAGTCAGATGTTTAACCAACTGAGCCACCTAAGTGTCCTTAAGAATAATTAATTATATTAAAATAATTATATTAATTATTAATAATTCTTAAAAGCATTTCTCATTTGTGAATTTACACTAAAACAAATACTTCATACTCCCAGAAGTTAATTCATAAAATTTTTCTAGAAAGCAATTTGGCAAAAACATATCCAGAGATCTAAAAGATGTACATGCTTTAATTATGCTTTTTGGAATTCATCATAAACACATACCAAAAATGTAAACAATAATTCTATGCTAAAGGATTTTTATTTTACTGCAATCTTACCTTAACAGTGCATGTGCAGTTGAAAAGTTTTCTAAATGTTAAATAATAAGGAATTGATTCAGTAATTATCAATACAAATAATACTATAGTATGTAGCCACTGAGAATGATACTTTCATATTATTTTAATTAAATAAAACACTTTCATGTACTATCCAGTGCAAGAATAGTGCACGAATCTTTAAATATTATGTATAGCTATATACGCATATAATATCTATATATTCATATTTAATATGTAACATGTTATTTCTGTGTTGATATGATTAGTTTTTCTTTATATTTATGTATTGTGTGCTTTAAATTTCCCTATCTTGCATATGCATTAATTTTAAAATAAAATAAAATTAGGTACATATAGTATAGAAGAAAATATACAAGAAGCATGGGGTACCTGGGTGGCTTAGTCTGTTAAGTGTCCAACTCTTGATTTCAGGTCATGGTTCATGAGTTTGAGCCCAGTATCAAACTCTGTGCTGACAGTGCAAAGCCTTCTTGGGATTCTCTGTTTCCTTCTCTCTCTTACTACCTATCCCCTACTCACTTTTTATCTCTCTCTCTCAAAATAAATAAATAAACATTTCAAAAGGAAAATATATAAGAAGCATTTACATAGTTAAAATTATATCTGTATATATGCTTACACTATATCAAGCATACGGGTATTTGAAATATATAGAGAGTTTCTAATATATAGAGAGTTTCTACAGTTTCTAATATGCTGAAAATTCAGTGCCCTGAGTAAATTCTTTTAGTAAGTACTAGTCAGTAATCATTGCCATTCTCCATATTGGTAGTTCCACCCATTTTTTTGTTTTTTTGTTTTAAATTTAAATTCAAGTTATTTAATATACCGCGTAGCCTGGGCTTCAGGAATAGAACCCAGTGATTTATCTCTTACATATGACACCCAGGGATTGAATTCACATACTTTGAGCCCCATTGACACCTATTCACTCTATGTAACAGCTTGGCATTCCACACTAATGTAAAGTCAATACTGTAGTGACACAGGATTATCCCTTATATATGAAAGTTATTATCAACTCATGTATTAAGACCCATCTAAAATAATGTGCTTTGAATTCTTCCTTGAAATACACATATTTTTTCTGTGATGTCATTATGTTCAATATTCTATATGTAAATACCTGCATTATTTGCTCATTTTTAATATGTCACATACTCCAAAGTACTGTAAATCCTTAAAGAAAAATACAAATTACTCAGAAGATAATTTGAACATTTATGTTCTTCATGTAAGCAGTTGTAAATAGAAATGGCAACAGAATGTGGTGCTTAAAAATCCGGACCTTTGATGTCCTCCTAGATTCTATAATTTATAGTTCAGAATCTTTTTTTGCTATTACACCATAGTGCTAAATTGAGTAAGACTCCTAGGACTCAGGGCGCCTGGGTGGCTTAGTCGGTTAAGCGTCTGACTTTCGCTTGGGTCATGATCTCGAGTTCGTGGGTTCGAGCCCCGTGTCGGGCTCTGTGCTGACTGCCAGCTCGGAGCCTGGAGCCTGTTTCAGAGTCTGTGAGTCCCTCTCTCTCTGACCCTCTCCTGCTCAAGCTGTCTGTCTGTCTGTCTCTCTCTCTCTCTCTCTCTCTCTCTCTTTCTCCTAGAAATAAATAAAAACATTAAAAAAAAAATAAGACTCCTAGGACTCCATATTTGAATTTCCAATAAAAGTGCTCACATGTCTGCCTTACTGTTACTTTAGTGTTTATTTATTTTTATTGAGAGAAAACCTTGATGAAATTGATGACAACCAGTAGCAAATTCCAAAAAGTCAATAATAGCAAAACAACTCTTCAGTATCCTCAATGACAGTTTAATATGCTCTTTTAAATGTTTAATTCCTGAATTGTTTCACCATTTTCAAAGGTAAGAATATTCATACCAATAACAATGACAAGAACATAATGGAAGAATTTAATGAATGTGTTCTTTCAAATTTATTCAGCAATATGAATTAAAACTGGCCACATTTCTTGACAAAATATCTTAAATAATTAATATAACTTGATGATTAAGCTAGGATGCCTTGAAAAGGAAGTTCTACTTACCTACCTTAGAATTTAAATCTTATGTGTTGTCTATTAAAACTAGCCATTCAGTGTGTAGCTGTGCAATGAACTAAATATTTGGGTTATACATACAGCCATGAAAACATCATTAGCAATAGTGCCATCCTAATGCAACATATGTTAAGGTTAGTTTTCTGTGTATGTATGTAGGATTAGTTTTCTATGCATATGTGTGCACTTTACATGAAGTAGTAACATCTCAAATTCAGAGATGAGTGGAAAATAGCAAAGTGCTGAGTGAGCCATTTTCCACAAAGTTCTATATTTGAAAAACTTTCCCCAATTGTTTAAGACTTTATTTGTCTTATCTTGTCTTGTCTATCTCCACTTTATTTTTAAAACAGTTTCTCTCTTTTCTTTTCCCTTTTCTAGGCATATTCACCATGGTATACATCTAAGACATAACATGTAGAATTATGGAAATGGAAAGTATCCCACTATCTGCTTTCCCCAGTATTTTCTTTGGGAACTGCTGGTAAAAAAGAATTGTGTTTCCAGATGAATTTATTAACTACAGTTTGTACTTTCCCTACCCTAAGATTCACAGTGAAGATTACTATATTAAAGATTCTGAGACAATGAAATAAAGAATCTAATTTTAAAACTTTTATTAAACCAGAAATCCACAAAGTTATTTAACAGACATTTTACTACATGTCACAGTTTAAAAAAAAATTTAATGTTTATATTTTTGAGAGAGAGAGCGAGCGAGCATGACCAGGAGGAGGAAGGGGACAGGGGCAGAGAAAGAAGAAGACAGAATCCTAAGCAGCTCCAGGCTCTGAGCTGTCAACACAGTCTGATGTGGGGCTGGAACTCATAAAGTGCAAAATCATGACCTGAGGCAAAGTCCAACATTTAACTGACTGAGCCAGCCAGGCACTGTACATGTCACCATTTTGATACTATTTAGGTCCTGCAATCTATTTTAAATTGACTCTATTTGTAAATATATCTTATAAGGGTTAAATATTACTCTAGTTATTTCCTCATTTTAACAAATCAAAGAACTTCACAGTCCCTTTTTGCCAGCTGAGTTAAGTAGAGCTAGATTAGTTATGTCCACTAAATTAATTATCACTAACATAGATGGGAAACATAATCTTCCTATGATTGATATGGCTTATAACTCTAAGTAAACAACTAGCATTTTTTCTAATAAAAATAACAAATGTTATTTCCCATAACAAACATACTGGGTCTGCTATGTACTGAATGCCTGTATCACTCCAATAGAATCCCTATATTGAAGCCTAACTCCCCAGTATGAAAGTTTTAGAGGTAGGGCCTTTGGGAGGTAATTAAGTGATAAATGACTAACGTGCTTTTATATGAAGGGACATGAGAGAGATGATTCTCTCTCTCTCTCTCTCTCTCTCTCTCTCTCTCTCTCTCCACATGAGATAAAATGAGAAGACAGATTATTTGCAAATCAGAAAAAAACCTCTCACCAGATACCTGATCTGCAGGCGCCTAAATCTTGGACTCCAACCTCCAGAGTCATGAGAAATAAATGTGTTGTTTAAGCCACCAATTTGTTGTAGCAGCCCAAACCTAGACAGTATCCTTAAGGTTATAACAAACATAATCAAATATATTAACTATATGGTAACAAATTAAATAACATTTTATGAATCTGAGCATGTAACTTTTTTTTTTTTTTTCTTTTGGAGAGAGAGAGATTGCGAACAGGAAAGGGGCAGAGGGAGAAGGAGACAGAGAATCTTAAGCAGACTCCATGCCCAGTGCAGAGCCCAATGCAGGGCTCAGTCTCACAACTGTGAAATCATGACCTGAGTCAAAATCAAGAGCCACCTAACTGACTGAGCCACCTACGTGCCCCATAGCCATATATCACTTTTGAAACATCTCCTTACTTACCAATTCCTAGCAGTTAAGAGCTCAAAACACCCACGTGAGAAGACTTTCAATCTTTCAATTTTCTTTATCAATTACCAATCCAGCTACATGACCTCATCTTTAGTTATCTTTTCTTGCCATAGTTGAATTACATAAAATGAAGCATATACATTCTTGCTTTCTATAAATCCTTGTAATAGCCCACCAAAATTTATTAAGCACCTACTTTGTCCTTGACACACCATTTGATGCTAGGATATAATGTCAGTAAAACAGTCTCTCATTACGTAGCTTACTGTTCTGTGCAGAGCATGGAAAAATCAATAAATTACACAAACAAAATAAGCTTACAATTGTGATAAATGCTGTGAAGAAGAAATATATGGCTGTGAGAAAAATTCTAATAGGGGCTTTGACCTATTCGGGGAGAGCAGAAAGTTTTCCCTGAGGAAACAGAATGAGATGGGAAGAAAGAAAAGATACTAACCACAAAAAGGACAGTAGGAAGGAGGGTTAGAGAAGAGAGGCCAAACAAAAGCTTCAGGGCAAAGGTAGCACAGTAATTTGGAGAAATGAAAAGAAGGCTAGGGAAGCCACTGCTTAGAGATTTGATTGCTCCATGGGAGACTAAGTCAAAGAAGTAAGCAGGGGCCAGACCACAGAAAGATCCTCTTAGGAGATGTCTGAGTCTTTACCTTTGGAAAACACAAAGAGAAGTCATATCCTGTTATTTTAAGGAAGGGTGTGAGATGCCCAAGTTGGTATTTCTAAAGTACACCATGTTTGTGATATGAATGAGAGAATAGAGGAAGTCGATGGTAAAAGCTATAAAAATGTTAGTGATGCTATAGAAATCGTCTAAATTTTAACAACTCAGAAACGCAATATTTTTAAAAGGCTTTATATACTTTCTTGATATGTGGAGAATTGCTTATTTAGATAAATAGGATTCTCTTAGCAGACTGGTCTCAGTCTTCAATATCTTACACCAGGGAGCCCTGTAAGATTGCTAGAGGAAATGAGGTAGAAATATTGAGAAATTTTGATTTGTTGTATTTTGTTTTTAGGACAGAAAGATAATAATCAAGAAAATAAACTGGTAAAATGGGTTTGTTACAAGAGGGAGAGATCATGTTCTTGCTCTTGAATCCCTAACTATTTGCTTACCAGTTTTTGACTTTCACTCATATGCCTTTGATTTGAACTATTACACCTTCACAGAACTAGAAATCAGACTCAGAGTCAAGACCCTAGGACACTTAAAAAGGCTTTCAATGTCAAATAAAGGGTAATATATCTTCATTGGATTGACTTTTATAAATAAACTTCTTACGGTTTGGGCTATTCACAAACTACCCTGAGGATCCATGACTTGTAATTTTGACGTCAGAAATTTGATTCAGTACTAAGAGGCTAAGAGCTGCTGCCTACATCTGCTTCTCAATACCCATTTTGAAATTCCAATGATCATTGTTGACTATTTAGGGAGTCTCAAAGAATGATCTGGGGGGGCACCAAGGTGGCTTAATCAGTTAAGCATCCGACTTTGGCTCAGGTCATGATTTCCTGGTTAGTTAGCTCGCATATAGAGCTCTGTGCTGACAGTTCAGAGCCTGGAGCCTGCTTCAGATTCTGTCTGTCTGTCTGTCCATCTATCTCTTCACCACCCTCCCAGCCCCTACCTCCAGGCAACTGCTTACTCTCTCTCTCTCTCCCTCTCCCTCTTCCTCTCTTTCTCTCAAAAATAAATAAACATTTCAAAATTATTTTAAAAAGAATGAGTTTAAAACTCTTTGTTTCAAAAGGAGTTATACTGGTATTCATGAATTTAGGTATTTGTGAAGGATAAAGGATTTATTTATGTCAAATGGCAAGATTTAGTCTTCTTCATCAAGCAAGAAATAAGTTTAAAATAAGGATGGAAAAAGATTTTGAAGATATTCTCCAGCTCTAAACTGTTAAAATTTTCTCATTTTACAAAGACGTTATATGTGGTAGAACCACAATCAAAATGTAATTAATATGACCATTCATACAACTTCTAGTTTTGAAATAGACATAATTCTTATTTTACAAAGAGGAAAACTGTGAAGAATAGGGATTATATATATTTTCTAACATTCTTGTATTATTAAAGGAACTTTATTTTTATAGAACAGTGAAAAAATAAAAGGGATTATTACCAAAATCACCACTCAATCAAGAAATATAATCACCCAGAACATTCCATTGATTCCATGGGCATGCATACTGACAGGTGAAGATTTTTATACTGAGTTTCAGTATTAGAGATTTAGCCCTACTATCATTATTTACACAGAAAGTGCTTTGTTACCAAAATATAATAATCAATTCTCCTGAAAACTTTCCATAATAGAATCTTGGTGCTGATGGTGAAAAATGTTACCTGTATGGTTTAAAATTCATATACTTACTAGGGCGCCTGGGTGGTGCAGTTGGTTGAGGGCCCAACTTCGGCTCAGATCATGATCTTGCATTTGGTGAGCCTGACCCCTGTACTGGGCTCTGTGCTGACAGCTCAGAGCCTGGAGTCTGCTCCAAATTCTTTGTCTCCCTCTCTCTGTTCCTCCCCAACTAGTGCTGTCTGTCTCTCTCTCTCAAAAGACAAATAAACATAAAAATTCTTTTTTAAAAAAGATCACTTTACACATGTTGTAGATAAGGAAACAGATTCAGAAAAGCCAGGTAAAGTTCTGGAATCACATAGCTAATAAGCAGTACCAGAAGCTAGTAAGTAGTTATCTCAGAAAGTAAATCACCATAGTTATTAAATAGAGTCAGAAAACAACTTTTTAAAAAATGTTTATCTACTTTTGAGAGGGTGAAACAGAGTACAAGCAGGAAGGAGCAAAGAAAGAGAGAGACACAGAATCTGAAGCAGGCTCTAGGATCTGAAATGTCAGCATAGAGCCCAATGCAGGGCTGGAATCCACAGACCATGAGATCATGACCTGAGCCAAAGTCAGGCATTTAACAAACTGAGCCATTCAGGTGCCCCCCCCAAAATAACCATTAATGGCAATAGCCCTATATGGAAATGAATTCTAAAAAGGCGAAAGTAGAATTAGAGAGTTTTCTTTTTGCTTTTAAGATTGTGAAACTAAAATCAAACTTTTATTGATTGAATGAACGTCCTAAATAGGAGGGTCTGGGTGGCTCAGTCGGTTAAGCATCCGACTTTGGCTCAGGTCATGATCTCATGGTCCATTGGTTCGATCCCCATGTCAGGCTCTGTGCTGACTGCCAGCTCAGAGCCTGGAGCTTGTTTCAGATTCTGTGTCTCCCTCTCTCTCTGACCCTCCCGTGCTCATACTGACTGTCTCTGTCTCTCTCTCTCTGTCAGAAATTAAAAAAAAAACATTAAAAAATAAATAGTAACAAAATTGTATTGTCATTGTGTTTAGATATGTCCACGGGTGGAGATAAGAATTGCTGGTCAACAAGGGAAAGATAAATATCATATAATTTGACATATATGTAGAATTAAAGAAACAAAACTAACAATTAGTGAAGTTTAAAGAAAAACTTAAAAAAAATTAAAGACAAATAGAAAAATAACAATAAAAATAATTACTATTTTAGCCAAGTCACCATGATGAATCATCCCTGTGCCCTTTGCATTTTTAGAATCTTCCCAGGTTGAATCTTTGGGTGATCTTAAGGAATTATTTGACACCTTCCATTGTTTTTTACTTTAGTTGCCAGTCTTGGTATTCATCAGTTCTTCAAGATTCATGAGAACCAGTGACCAAGATTTTGGAATGATATGTCTTATTCAAAGAGCCTAGCCATAATTTTTACATGGATAATGGTAATATTATAGGAACTGCCATCATTCTTTGTATGCTATAGCTAGGCATGTGGCTAAATCCTCCAGGTGGGTTATCTTATTTAATCTTTCAACAGCTCTAGGGTATTAGTAATACTCTAAGTTTATAGATGAGGACATTAAAATTTACAGAGCAAGGCAATTTGCTAAATATCATACAATGAGGCAATGGTAGAACTGGGATTTGAAATGAGTGAGTCTAACTTCAGAGTATTCTTCATGGTTCTTTACACTTGACAAGAGAAGTAAGGTATTACAGTAATGTATGAATATATGAAATACCCCAAGATGTTTGGGAAATTTCCAGGGATCCAATGTGAGTGAAGATATTTTGGCCAAAGGAGAATATGTTGTGTCCCTAAAGGAAAAGAAGATTGTTCTTTCATGTTATTAAAGTCCTGATTTATATACATTTTTAAAAATGTGTTAAAGTAATTCAAAGAGTTTGCTGAAGCAAAGATTAAACTGGTCACATCAGATATTGTCCTCCTAAAGGACAAGGAAATTGGGGAAAAAAATCAGAATCCAGGCAACCGAAAACATGTTTAGTTTAGCAGAGTGTTTTCAATTCTAAAATTCTAGTATGGATGAAGAATAATCCAATTTTGTTACCTCCTCTTAAATGGTCATTGTGCATTTATCCTGGTACCCTTTCCAAACAAGAGCATAAAGTGAATATTCTTAACTGTATTCTAAGACTTGTTTTCTCAACAGGTATTTTCCTTGTGATTCCATTAAACTCAGGAGTACTTAGAAATCCTTCAGAAATAAACAATGAAAACCCTTATTATGATAGCCCATCCTTATCACATCCTGAGTGTTAAATAAAACTTAGTCTCAGTTATTGCTCCATTCAAATAATTAAATTCCCTCTTCCTTAGAAAAGCCACTGATATAACAACTCTTGGTTGACCTCACATCTGGCGTTTCTCTTCTTCTATAGTTAGAACAATCCAATTTCATTAATTTACATATTACCTGTTGTCAGTGCAACCAAGGTTTAAATGCCCCAGACCTGTTTACATGTACCATCAAGGACAACTTCTTGCTTTTTGTAATCTGTACTGCCCAGACTCACAAATAAGACAGAAGCACTACTTAAACAGAATCTGTTCTAAAGAAAAGGAGCAGAAATATATTTTATGAATTGAGATTCTGAAAAAAATCAGTTTATAAAGGGCAGAATGCAATTGGGACAGAGGCCATGCTAAATTCTGATCTACCATGTGATCATTGTAATAGAATATCTTCCTTAGCTTTTGGTTTCCAAATCCTTTCTCTACTTTGCCCTGGAATTCTTTTTAAAAAGATCATATGTTTCTATAACACAAACAGGACATTCTTATGTATAGTTACAATATCCAGAAATGCAAAAAGATCCTACTTACTTGTTTTTAAAGGAGTATTTGATTCTTGCTCACTGGAAGTTGAGCAGAGAAGTTATAGTGTGTCAGGGTTACAAACTGAAGGATTCAAGGAAGTTATTCTTTATTTCCATTCACCTGTATATTTAATACAGGAAACTTAAAGTTATCACTTGACTGTGTTCTATCTACTGTTGTGGCAATCCTCAAATCACTTCAAAGAAGAGAGATAGAACTAATGATATAGTGGCCTTTCCAATAAAAATTATGAAATGTTAATATTGATCCCGATTATATCCATCAATTTCAATATTTTTTATAGTGGGAGGTGGGCAGAGAGAGCCAGAGAGAGAAAATCTTAAGCAGGCACCACACCCAAAACGGAAGGCTCGATCCCACAACCTTGAGATCATGTCCTGAGCCCAAATCAAGAGTTGGACATTTAACTGACTGAGCCACCCAGGTGCCCTTCAATAGATTTTTACTAAAAATATGGAGGTCTAGATTTCATGGAGAAAATCCAGTCTGGAAAATTTAACCAAAGCCTGGTGTTCACAAGAGGCTGTGATCAGGAGGCTGATATACAGGGTCAAATATGGCAGTGGAGAAAAAAGTATAAGCACATTGATCCATCCTGCATTTCTGGGACCACAGAAGTTTTGCCTATAATAAAGGAATAGCCCTAAATTGTACTATAAACACTTAACCAAATCTAAATACTTCCTAGAGACAGAATATTTTATTGATTACAAGCAGGAAGATAGGAGGCTTAGGTTCAACTTCTGACTCTAGTTCTTAACAGTTTGTATTCTTAGAGAGGATATTTAACTCATTTTTTCAAAGTATCCAGGTAGTAGATTTACTGTCAGGATTAAATGAGAAAATGCATATATAAGGATGAGACAGAGCCTTCTGTAATAAGTTTCTGGTGTAATTATTACAACACCTTATAAGAGATCAGAAAGCCATAACTCAGAAAATAACTGCAAATATTTTCTTCCTCTTGACACAGACAGGGACACACATACATACTAGACATACAAATACACATACTTAAAGACTGAATTTGTTTACTCCAGATAAATAAAATTTGGGAAAATCTTTGGTCTGATGCCTTGATTATAAACACAAGGAAAACAGAAAGAGGAAAATATTGTTTAGGAAGTAGTTTGGGTTTGACTTGCAAGTTTTCAAAAAAAAAATAAACCACCATTCATCCCCCAAATTAAATTAGGTTAAAACTTTTCTAGTTTATTTTTGTACATGGTGTGAGAAAATGATCTAGTTTCATTCTTCTGCATGTTGCTGTCCAATTCTCCCAACACCGTCTGTTAAAAAGGCTGTCTTTTTTCCATTGGATATTCTTTCCTGCTTTGTCAAAGATCAGTTGGCTGTATACTTTTGGGTCCACTTCTGACTTCTCAATTCTGTTCCATTGGTCTATGTGTCTGTTTTTGTGCCAATACCATACTGTCTTGATGATGACAGCTTTGTAGTAGAAGCTAAAGTCTGGGATGGTGATACTTCCCATTTTGGTTTTATTTTTCAGTATTACTTTGGCTATTTGGTGTCTTTTGTGATTCCATACAAATTTTTGGATAGTTTGTTCTAGTTTTGAGAAGTATGCTGGTGCAATTTTGATTGGAATTGCATTGAATGTGTAGAGTGATTTAGGTAGTAATGACATCTTAACTATATTTATTCTTCCTATATCAAAATGGATAAAGGACCTGAACGTGAGACAGGAAACTATCAACACCCTAGAGGAGAAAGCAGGAAACAACCTCCTTGACCTCCACCGCAGCAACTTCTTACTTGACACATCCCCAAAAGCAAGGGAATCAAGAGCAAAAATAAATGATTGGGACCTCATCAAGATTAAAAGCTTCTGCACAGCGAAGGAAACAACCCAGAAAACTAATAGGCAACCAACGGAATGGGAAAAGATAGTTGCAAATGACATATCAGATAAAGGGTTAATATCCAAAATTTATAATGAACTCACCAAACTCCACAGCTGAAAAACAAACAACCCAGTGAAGAAATGGGCAGAATTTATGAACAGACACTTCTCCAAAGAGGACATCCAGATGGCCAACAGACACATGAAACGATGCTCAGCATCCCTCCTCATCAGGGAAATACAAATCAAAACCACACTGAGATATCACCTCACGCCAGTCAGAGTGGCTAAAATGAGCAAATCAGAGAACTCTAGATGCTGGCGAGGATGTGGAGAAACGGGCACCCTCCTACACTGTTGGTGGGAATGTAAACAGGTACAGCCCCTCTGGAAAACAGTGTGGAGCTTCCTCAGGAAACTAACAATAGAACTCCCCTAGGAACCAGCAATAACACTGCTAGGAATTTACCCAAGGGATACAGAAATGCTGAGGCATAGGAGCACATGTACCCCAATGTTCATAGCAGCACTCTCCACAATAGCTAAAACCTGGAAAGAGCCTAAGTGTCCATCAACAGATGAATGGATCAAGAAGATGTGGTTTATCTATACCATGGAATCCTACATGGCAATGAGAAACAATGAAATCTGGCCATGTGTAGCAACATGGATGGACCTTGAGGGTGTTATGCTGAGCGAAATAAGTCAGGCAGAGAAGGACAAATATCATATGTTTGCACGTATAGGAGGATTAGGAGGAACTTGACGGAGGAACAAGGGGGAGAAGAAGGGGGGAAATGGTGGGGGAAAGGGAGAGAGGCAAACCATGAGAGACTCTTGAATGCTGACAAAAACTGAGGACTGATGGATGAGGGTGGGAGGGGGAATGGGCATGGAGGAGGGCACTTGTGGGGATGAGCACTGAGTGTTATGTGGAAACTAATCTGACAATAAACTATTTGTAAAACATATATATATATTTAAAAAAAAAAAACTTTTCTAGTTTACTACCTGATCACATTTTACTGACGAAGGTTATCGGATAACACTTTGGATATGGTAACACTCCCAACGGCTCAGGAAGACTGGAAATACAATGTGTAACAAATCTTGTCAGAAATTCTAATCCTTAATGGAAGCTTTCCAAAATGATTGGAAAACCAATAGTTAGCCATACGGATTTGAATAAATGTCCTAATTCTTTACAGCTTTTAATTCTTTAGATCATTTTTTTTCTTAAGTCTATCACTTCCCTCTGTTAATTCTCAATAAAAGTGGCTGATCTTTATCCAAATCTGCTCCAGCCACCCTCCCTCCCCAAACATCACTGCAAGGGAATTACAAAAGCTGCACTTTGAAGACTGAGTAGGATTTTTCTTGGCAGAGAGAAAGAGAAAAGGTGAGAAATCTCACCAGTGTTAGCGTTGATATGAACAGAAAACAGTGGCAAGTTGGGAGCATCTGTATAGAGCAATAGTGAAATAATGTTTAGGTTAAAATTATGCTGAATTTCATGTTATCAACTCAACATCACCTACATTGCTTTCAGAGATTTGGGGTTAGGCATCAATAAAGGCATTAATTTGATATTTGGAAGGTACAAGACAAAGATAGCCCCTTCAATCTTGGGAGAATTAGCAACCCCACATGGGCCAATGTTGAAATTCACAGTCTGTTTCAGGGCATATGCTGACATTTACTGTGAGTTAGCCTTTGTAAATTTACTAGATAACTTTGAGACTCACAGTGGCTTCAAAGTTCTTGAGAACCTCCCATTCTGAAATGCACATTAAGAAGGAGGAGTTTTTCACAAGCAGATCTTTAGTCTGAAATGCACGCAGTTTACTAGCAAACACTAATAAGGGAGTGGAGAAAACAAGGAAGAAAAAGAAAACAATAGTGTACTAAATTATGTTTTCTCTGTGGATTACTGCAGCTTAATTCTTTAATTCTGTTGAAAACTTTAGGAGTTTGTTGTAGTTAACCAGCCTGAGAAATAAAGGAACTGTGATATTTGTATACAAAATCCCATTTATCATTGGTTGACAGCTGCTCCTAAAGAAAAAAAAAATCAGTCACTCTTGGCCTACCATAAGCTTGGGAAGAGTAGATTTGGTATAATATAAAGCTCTTGAGAGTTTGGAAGTCAGCTTTTGTTTATTATCATGGTGAGGCCAGAGGGAGTATGGCTTTACCATATGTATTCAACTTTCTATTTATCCTTAATGCCCATCTCAAAACATCTTTGTAAAATTATCTCTAATTTCCTACATTTGGCATTAATTATGTCCTTAGCTCTATTCCCAAAGCACTTCTCTGAAGTGAAGACACACTGCTTTATCTTCCAAGTAATTTAGCATAATACTTGTGTGAAATGCTGAGCTGGTTGAGTTGGAAGGACTTGATAAGGCAGGGAGTACAGTCTCAAGGGAAACAGACCTATATTCTTACACTTAATAACTGTATGTCTTAGATTGGCAATTTAGATCTTTAAGCACCAACTTTTTTATTTATAAAATGGGAATGCTGATATGTATTGCAAAGCATTGTAATGATTGTAATGATTAAGATTCCTTTCTTACATCATATTTTCTGGTTCTCTATTCTAGTAGGTGGAATTCAGATCAATGGGAAAAGTTAAAGAAAGGAGTCTTGTCCATGATCAGGAAAGTTGAGCATGGGTCATGTTTACTATTCTTTTCAACTGCAACAATTTACAAAATAACAATGCATATTCCCAGGCCTCAGCCAGCCCTGCAATAAAATTAGTGTCACTTAAATTAATGAACTTAAATTAATAGTTTTAAAAGAATTATTTCAGCTTTAATCTTAGTATTGATTGTTGAGTCTTCATTCTTTCCTATTTCAAAATTTTTCTTGACCATATCTGGTATATATCCAGATTGCCTGAAGTCTAAAGGTAAGGGATGTTATCTATTTTGTTCATTATTGCATCGTTAGCATCTAGAGCATTGCCTGGAATGTAATAGGCATTCAATAAATACTTGCAACTAAATGAAGGAGGAGAAAGTGTATCATGTGTGTGTCTAGATATGAACTCATTTTACTCAATTACTAAACTAAATCTAAGGATATTATTGCTCCTTCTAAGCAAAGGCAAAGATACCAGATCCTAAGCTCCTATTAAATTTACTAAAAACTTGAAAGATCCTTTGAAACTATAGAACAATCTTTGAAAATGCTGTGGAAAGAGTTTTAGCCAAGTAGGAATTAGTCAGGATACCACCAAGAGATGTTACCCAGAGATATCATAATTTAGATCAAGGAGAATGCCTAACATAGCAAATACACATTAAAATGGGATTTTGGTATTGGAGTATAAGGTTAGAGAAGATAACCAAAGTTTCTTTGGATTCTAGCATTCTGTCCTGAGTATATAATGTGGTCATTAAAAATTCCTTGATAGACTAAGAATAAAGTAGATAAATGCAGTAAACAAATTATCCAGCATGCTAATGAAAATCTAGTGATTTAAGGCTGTATTTAAGTTGTATTCCTAAGAGTTGACAGTAGTGGTTAAGAAAATAAGATGGAGTGTTGGATATATCTTGGGTTATGTCTTGCTTCTGGTATTGCCTAGCTAAGATGTTTTGGACAATGTAACTACTCAAAGACTTGGTTTTGTAAGATATAAATGATGAATAATGCCTACTTCACATAACTCTTGTAAAGATTAAAAGTTATAGAGTGTCTCAGTATTTCATACAACCTCCAAAACACAGAAATGTTCACCATAAGTGGAGCATTTTTGTTTTGTTTATAATCAGAGAGTGTTACAGATGAAAACCCCTTGTAATAGAAGAAAATGTTGGTCATCAGAATGCTATCAGGGCATCTTCATATGTGATTGGCATCTTTTGATTCAATAGACAGAATGAAACATATTCCTCTAATTCCCTCTATTCCACAAAGTTAATTTAATCCAACAGTTTAGAAAGCAGATTGCCTTAATTAAAGCAAAGCATTTAGGCTGGTGTCTGGGTCAGAGTAAGAATTCTGTTTCCTCTCATCATCCTCAATATACTTTATATCATGTTTGATCTATCAAAACACATATTTTTATTTCATTTTTAAACTATTTTTAAATCATAATATTTTATTTAATGTTAATGTGGTCCAGCATTTTCATCAGAAATGGATAACTTTCACATCTAAAATTATTACATTTCTTTTTCATTACAAATTTTTATTTAAATTCTACTTAGTTAATATGCAGTCCAATATTAATTTTCAGGAATGGAATTCATAAGGGCCCTCTTTAATATCTATCACCCATCTAGCGTATCCCCCACCCACATCCCTCCACCAACCCTCAGTTTGTTCTCTATTGTTAAGAGTCTCTAATGGTTTGTTTCCCTTTTTCTTTCTTCCCCATGTGGTCATCTGTTGTTTCTTAAATTTCGCATATGAGTGAAATTATATGGTATTTTACTTTCTCTGTCTGACTTATTTTTCCTAGCATTATACGCTCTAGCTCTATCCATATCATTGCAAATGACAAGATTTCATATTTTTTATGGATGAATAACATTTCATTGTATATGTAAATGTGTGTGTTTTTATTCATTCATCACTTGATGGACACTTAGGCTGCTTCCATATCTTGGCTATTGTAGATAATGTTGCTGTAAACATTGGGGTGCATGTATCCCTTTGAATTAGTGCCCAGTTTGTTTTCTCTAAAACTTATTTTATTTATTTATTTTTTTAATAAATAGTTTATTGTCAAATTGGTTTCCAACAACACCCAGCTAAAACTTATTTTAAAATTTACTTTCTTAAACACTTAAAAAAATCTTGTTTTGGGTATTTCTTTATATGTCCATCAATACTTAAAATTTCTTTCAATATTTCTCTACCTAAACTGGATTTCTTTTCATTTCTTTCCTGCTCTCAATCATACATTTTCATCTTTGACTGTTTGTTGTTCTATCAAAGTTTTAATTTTACTAAGTCCCTAATTCTTTGAATTATATTATGAGGATGAAGCAAAGTTGTTTCTTAAATTTATTTGTTTCTTAAATTTACAATTTTTTAAAAGTGTGTTTTTCTGTTTCTTGAGTATACTATTCTTGTTTTCTATGATGTGAGTACAGAGTCCTTTCATGGTCATGTTTTTGGGTTTGTGTTTCTGTTTACACATCCTTAAATGAAAAGAGATCAGTCATTGCTAGCATTTTGCCATAAACAAGCCTTTCCCTTTGTTTCTATCCCTGTTTCCTGGTTACAAGTAGCAGAGTTTCCTCTCAGGATTTAAGCTAGCGGGCCACAGATGTACATATCCCCTAGGCAAAATTTGTGTATCTAGCAATAATTTTTCAAATCTGGCTACGGAATTGAGGGGAGGAATCATCTGCTTGCTCTGACTGGGATTAAGAAAATTAAAATTTAGTCTTTAGTAATTTAAAGTAATAGTTTCCTCTTGCCAAAAAGCCTGAGTAAAAACAGATTTCAAGAATGTATTACTCCCTTGACTTTTCTGTCACAGACTATTACTAGTCTGACTTCAAATTTGTAATAAGAGTGCTAGCATCCATTCATTGATATATTTATTACAAGAAGTAGGATGTCCAAATGCATGAATGATTAAGGGAGTAGACTGAAGGAGTAGAAGCATGACTAAGCTTTCTTTTTAATACAGATCCTGATCTCTGATACAGAGACATGCAATGCAAGGATGTCTTCTCATCTCCTTCCTCAAATTTTATTTCTTTTTGGAATGAAATTATGTTTCAGCTCAGTCACTGTTGACGATTTTCATTTCATATCTTCAAATCCATAAATAGTGAAAAATTGTCTTTGATTCTGTTTTCATGGTTGTCTTAGTTTAAAAAGCCGTTATTAGTTTCAATTTGGTAGAATATATTTTGCTAATCAGATGTCTCCTTAACTAAAAGGACTATATAAAATTTTATTCATGCTTTTGCAATTTTCAATTTTACATTCCTGTATTATAGTATTTTTTTTGTTTTGTTATATTTTCAGAAACTTTTTGTTTTTATATCTCATACATTTTCTCTACATTTTACCCTATACTCTCATCTTCCTTTATAAATCTCGTGTTTTCTTGTATATTAAACAGGAGTTCATGTCACCTTCTAAAACTAAGTATTGATTGAAACATAATAAATTATGATCAAGGAATACTGGTACTCTTCTTTTAGTGAAGTGTCTTAGTCCATTTAGGCTGCTATGACAAAATATCACAGATTGAGTAGTTGGGAAGTATCTAAAATATGGAAATTTACTTCTCACAGTGTGGAGGAGGAAGTCCAAGATCAGGATGCCACCACAGCTGGGTGAGAGCCCTCTTCTGAATCACAGACTTTTGGTTGTATCTTCACATAATTTATGGGGCAAGCTACCTTTGTGGAATCTCTTTTATAAAGGCACAATCCCATTCATGAGAGCTCCACCCTCAAGATCTACTTGTCTTCCCAAAAGCCCCACCTTCTAATACCGTCACCTTGGGCATTAGGTTTTCAGCCTGTGAATTTTCAGGGGACACAAACATTCAGCCCTACAGCAGGAGACAAATAGCAGAAATCCAAATGCTGACGGCCCTATTGATATGCCTCCCAGATCCCATTTACTAGGCAAGTGCACCAAAACACGAGTCACTGAGAGCTGTGAATATTGCCTGTTAATAATCACAGCTGCTCTCTTCTCCAGAGAATTGCCTTTGCAAATGACAACAGAGGGAGGTTATATCTCCTATAGTCTATCATGAGGCAAGGGCAAAGGACAGCTTATACTAAATGACTGATTGACACTGGGTGCCGAAGTACTGAAACATTGCTTCAAAGTGGCTATGTCTATAGAGATCTTGCTCATCTCTCTTATGATCTACTCCTACGTATCCATAATGTTCATTGCTAGAAATAAAATATACCTGATTACTCTATATTAATCTTGTTTATAGCCTTACTGCCAAATTCAGACATACACACACGTATTAATTCTAGGTACACAATCATGTTATCTATGAATTATGACAATGACAATTTTACTCCTCCCCTCAAAATCCTCATGAAATTTATTTGTTTTTCTTGTTTTATTGCCCTAGCAAGAAAGATCAGGAAGATTTCCATTAAAATACTAATAAAAGCAATGATAGCAGGCATTCTAATATTTATTTTTGGGGAAGGACTTTCAATATCTCACTATTAAATATCATGTTTGCTCTAAATTTTAAGTTAAATTTTACAGATTAACAAAGTTTCATTCTATTTCTAGTTTGACAAAAGTTTTCAGCATGAATGGTTATCAAATTAGTATCAATTGCTTTTTGTATCTATTGAAATAAATATGGTTTGTTTACTGTACTGATTCATAATTTATTTTTAAACGATAAGCCAACATTACATTTCTGGAAAATCCAACTTAGCTGTGATACATTATCCTTTTTATGTACTGATGGATCAAGTTGTCTAATAATGAGTTCAAAATTTTTATAGTTAGTATTTTGAAATAATGCCTGTAATCTTCCTTTATTGTATTATCATTCTACAATCTAAAGCTCTTCAGTTCTCAACATTTTTGTGGTATGTATTTCATCTTTATTATCTTCTGAAATTTTGCATGAGATTAATGTTATTTCTTGTTTTAATGTTTAGAAAAATTTGTGGATGAAGCTCTCTAATCCAGGAATTTTCTTTGTGGAAAGGTTGTAAATTATGATTATATTTTTAATGGACATAAAGCTATTTGCATTGTTTCTTTTGTGTCAGCTTTGACAAATTTTACTTTTTCTAAGAATTTCTGTTTAATCTCAATTTTTAAATTTTGGGATTAAAGACTCCACAATACACTCTTAATATTTTGTTATAAAACCATCCTGTAATTATTCCTAGTGACTTATCTAGATATTAAATTAGTATTTCTCCTATTTCCTGGGCATACAAATTTATACTCTTTGTACTATTGTTGTCATGTATTTAAAATATTTACTTTTACCAGCATTTTCCCTTGTTCTCATATTACCATGTTTCCATGTGGGATCAGCTTCATTTGTCTGAAGAACTACATGTAATACCTTCTTTATTGTGAATCTGTTGGCCACAACCTTCATATGCTTTCTGGGGGGATATAGTCATGGATGTTGATTTTAGCTTCATTTTCAAAAATATTTTTGTTGGATATTGAATATTAAGATGATACTCTTGTTTGGCACTATAAAAGTGTCATCCCCCTTACCTTTTGAATTCCATAGTTTATGGTAAATAGTTACTCCTGAACCTTATTGTTTGAAGATGGTGTATCTTTTATGTCCTACTGCTTTTTCTCTTATCTTTGTTTTTTACTTGTTCTACTATGATATGCCTAGGTGTGGTTAATCTCTGTTACTTACTCTGCTTAGGGTTACAAATTCTCTCTGAATCTCTGTATTTATATCTGTCATTAATTTTTTAAATTATTTTATCATTATCTTTTTGAATATAACAATATTCTGAACCACTTACTTTCTAATACTCTGTTACTGAGACTCACATTATATTTATATTAAAACTTTTCACTAGGCCTATGGGATTCTTTTCTTCTCTAATTCTATGTTCTTTATTATCCTGTATTTTTAAAGATGAATTATTTTTACCAAAATAACTTACATTTATCATCTGTTTTACATTGTCTAATTTGTTGTCTATTGAATATTTTACTTCATTCATTCTGTTTTTCAGTCCCATTATTTCCAGATTCTTTGTAATATATTAAACTTCTTTAATGAAATTCTTTATCTTATATATTTTCCTAGCTATATTAATTACAGTTATTTTACTGCCCTTAGATGATGATTCCAATATTTCCATACCCTATAGGTCTTCCTATATAATCCTTTTTTTGTTTGCTTTAGTCATTTGGATCTATTTTCTAGTATTCCTGTCAAGTTTTTTTTAAATCTTAGAAACTGATGTGGAAAAATTGTACAGAGTCTGAATGGTATAAAAGACTAACTTTCTCTGGCAGTTTATTGACTATGGAGAGGATCCCCTTAACTAGTTGATTTCCAATTTACCATTAGTCATAAGTCCTATCTATTTCTGAACTTTTAACTAAAAAGTCTGTGATATTTATGGATCTCTTTCTGGGTGGGGTTTAAACTCTAATATTTGTGTCTCAAGCACATTGGAACTGCTTAAATATCTACTTGCCTTTTCACCCAGTAATTATTCCCATGTTCTGTTTCCAGAATTTTGGCCCACAGATACTCAACTCAGGAACCAATAAATGCCTCAAGAGGAAATCACACAAAGAATTCATGGCTTACTTTTCTGTGGTCTCATTTCTCTAAGACCAGCCCCATGAGTTGTAGGATTCCTTGGCAGCCCTAAATTCAAATTTTAGTTGCCCTTGTCCAGTAAGACTACAATATCCAGATCATTACTTTCTGCTCAGCTTCTATGTTTCATCATTAAAATCAACAAATTCCCTGAGAAGAAAATTTAGGTATAAACACATATATCATGTAGTTGTGTTTCCATTATTTCTGATTAGCATCTTGGTTCCTTAATTCTTAGCTTCTTGTTTTCTGATATATTCAAACAGATGCTTTTTCCCCCCCCTTAAATTTTATCCAATATGATAGTGGTTCTTAGAGAGAAAAAAGGGTAGCTTAATATTACCTCACCATAACTGGAGTAGAAATATTCCAAACACTACTTTATATTTAAATTCAATTCTTATAAATGATTCATGCAGTTAGTTATGAAGATGAAATTCAAACCTGTGGTTTCATTTTGTTTGCTGCTTTAGCTATTATTATTATTATTATTATTATTTACAAATTAGCTATTCACATCGAAAATGTCTCTACTTCCATATGAATTAACAATGGAGATTTGTTATAAACAAATAAAACTGAATTGTTAAATAAAGAGTTCCAGAGAATGTGGATTTATTAAACAAACTCTAAAGCTCCAACTATAATTCTTGGGAAAGTAAAATCAGGTCTGCCACGGAGATCCAAAGGCTTCGAAGCCCTCCACTAAGAGGCCCCAATGAGAAGATTTGACTTAAACATTTATTATTTTTTCCAACAGAATTATTTTTTAAAAACTAAATGATTTTTACTATAATTTTTACTTAAATATGGATTTAATTTATCAGATTCTTATTCTCAAAGTATTTTTTTTTTGTGACTTGAAGACTTTTTTGCCTCATTGACAACAAATTTCTGTTGGAAGTATAAAATTTAAATGAGTCTATCCATCTGTGAAACCAGTATTTGATCTATATTACATGAAGTATTTTTATAGGTTTCCTTTTTTATATTCATAAATAATCCATTCCATCAAAATTAATTCAAAAGTCTCCATAAGGACTATTTACAGTAAGAGGAAATTAAAAGGAAATTCTCATTTCTACCTGTTAAATTTTATACAACCATTTTAAAATGTATTTCTAGGTGGCACGCTTAGTGATAGTCATTTTGGACAATATAAAAGACACTTCTTCCCAGAAGAATAGTAAAACTTAACTGTCTTGGAAAAGGAAAAAGAAAAATAAATGAACAATATAATACTATTCACATCATGAGGGTTTATAGAAAATAAGCTGGGGAAAAAATGAGAGCTAACTTTTTTGCATTGTGTCAATACTTTTTTTGCATAGTTTTAATAGCTAGAACCAAACTCCAGTTCTTTTCCCATTGTACCATATTTCCCTTACATGATTTTTAGCTTTGTTCTCAATATTTTATTTTTATAAAAATGTTTTAATGTTTTATTTATTTCTGAGACAGAAAGACAGCATGAGCAGGGGAGGGACAGCGAGAGAGGGAGACACAGAATCTGAAACAGGCTCCAGGCTCTGAGCTAGCTGTCAGCACCGAGCCCGAAGCGGGGCTTGAACCCATGAACTGTGAGATCATGACCTGAGCCAAAGTCGGACACTTAACCAACTGAGCCACCCAGGCACCTCTCAAAAATTTATTTTTAATAATGTATGAATGAAATAAAATCCTTCTCTGCAAAACAAATTAATTTGGGGAATTTGGCAAGATTTTATATAGTAAGTCTAATTCATTCAGAGTTTATGTTCAAGCCTGATATTATTCCTGCCATGCTGCAAATAGTACAAAATTTATATCTTTACTAACACTGTTCACAAAGTTCAGTTTGAAAGGACTAAAAATAATTACTTATATCTTTTGAAATAATTACATTAGCTAAAAGTAGCAATATAATGTTTTAATGTCAAATTCTCTCATTAAAAGTGTTATCTTTTCTGTAAGCTTTCTTTAACCATTTCAATCAGTTATTATCCTCCATATCTATCCTTCAAGAGTACGTCATTCACCTTCTTACACAGTGCCTCCTTTAAAGTATGTGGTGTCCCATCTCTAGTGAATATTTTTATATAACTACTTTCTACATAAACTAAGGGGTGAGGTACAGTCCCTGTTTGTCAAGAACTAAGCGGGGAAAGGTACCTGATCTGTTGTAGTGGATTTTTGTTACAAAATTTTCCTCTTTAACGTAATGTTTTGCTTTAATGTCTATACTCACTTTACACTAAACAGCTCATGAAAAAATTAGAAGTATATTTAATTCTTTTTTTCTATTCCACGTGATAACGCAGCTAAAATACACTAGGCGTGAGTAATTACTAATCTCCAAAATTTGATAAAATTCATATCTCCAAATCTCAATGACATGCCACCTTCCCTCTTAAAGACTTCATTGTAATCTTCTCTAGCCTCCTCATACAATGAGGATATATATTCTATTTGATACTGACCTCTTTACTTTTTTATAATTATTTACATCATTATCATATCTCCTCTAAAAGAATGCTAGCTTCTTAAGAACAGGATTCATGCCTAATAATCTATGTATGTATCTGGCAAGGGGTACTGTCAGTATTTGGAACACAATCAGTGCAGGTTGCAAGAATAATTAATCACACAGAGAGGTGTGAATTGGGGATAGTATACTGCTTTCTTCTCCTCCTGGGTTGCTGTGAAGCTCAAATGAAAACAAAAATTCTATAAAAGTGTTACATAATTTTAAAGAATCAACATTATTATGGTGATTTCTGCCTAAACTATATAGAACCACATAGCAGTTTTAGATATCTTTGATTCTCCACCACAGCTGTTATGCAAAAGCTGTGAATGCATCTTCCAATTCAACATAATGTAGCCTAGACATCAATCATAATTGATGGGTAGAGAAAACTATTTGATCATAGAAACCATACTTAGAGTAGGCTTCAGGATTTTTCAGCCAAGTATTTTTTAATGAAACTGAGATTGTGCTACATTTATCCAAGAAATATTTTTGAACGCCTAATATATGCCAGACAATATTAAGTGTTAAGAGCTAAGGGTATGGTGATGGACAAAATGAACGTGGTCTTTGCCCTCAGAGAGTTTGTGTTTTAAGATGATTTGTCTCTAAAAATATAGCTATACTTCAATAGTTTCCTGATTGATATCTTTAAATTTTTTTAAGATAAGTACTTTAAACTGCTTCTTTACCCTTTACCTCTCCTGACGTTTAGTGAATACTTTAAAAAGAATTTCCTCTGTCAAGATTTCTGTAATCAAGTTTAACATTTTTGATCCAACAGAATATTGCCCTTGTCACTCAAGGTTAAGTCATTAACATTACCTGGTTAGTTAATCTTTTGGTTCTTGGTATCAAGAAGTCTAATTAATTTAAATGGATTAAAACCAGTCAATATACTTGTATACAGCAAAGACAAGTTGTGTGCCTTGTCCACCTACACTCTTATAACTTTGTGTCTAACTAAATGAGAGCTCTGAAATGTTGTGTCCTACTCCTAAGCAAATAAAAGGAGGAAGCTGACAACTTTTTAAGAAACAGCTAGTTGTTAATGCAAGGCTGGACTCCTTCAATGCTGCCAGTCTAATAAGAAATTTCTTTCCTATTCCTCTGACTCATCAAATCCCAAAACACCCAAGTTTCTCATCATATATTTGGATTATTTTTATATAAGCAAGGCTCAACCAAGAAAAACTATATATAAATAACATAAAATTTAAAAATTATACTTTTCTATCTATAGCCTAATAGAAAATAATATACATATATATTATATATGTGACTTAAATAATCTATTAACTTATTGTAGAATGCCCTCTAGTCTGTCATTGATCTCTCTTTTTGCACAGTGGCAAATGACTGTTTTCTTAGTCAGAGAAGTCCTACACATTCATTGATGTTGAGAAGTATTGATTTGAGTAGTCAGCATTGCCTCAAACGAAATGATAATTATTCCATAGTTACTCAAATAACTCTGTGATAAAAACTTTCTTGAACCTACTTCAGCCATCTTATATACTTTAGTAAGTGTGAACATGGTGGTTTATGTCTCCACTGACCTGGAGAAGTGAAGGAAACTGTCTGCCATAGATGCAGAAAACAAAAATTCAAAACTGGAAGAAAGGATAAATACATGTCTCTTCTCTTAAGATGGGTATCAGCAAGAACTCTGTGGTCTGTCCTTCATGTCACTGAAAAGTGATTATGTACATGCTACCATCAAAAATCAATACTTCTGAAAATACTGTCTTTTGTAAGAGTTTTTGGATACCACATTTTTCTAGTTTTTTGTCCTGTCTTCAACACCACCTGTTCTCAGTCTTTTGGCAGGCTTCTCTTCCTTTGGCCATTCTTTTTCATTGGCCATTATGTTTCAAGCTATCTTTTCTTTTTTTCTATCACTCTATATGTTCTCACAGTAACTTTATACTGTTGAATAGCTTAATTACCACTCATGTGCTGACATCTCCTAAATTTAGAGGTCCACCCAAAACTTTCACAGAAAATTCAGATTCGTGTTTTCAAATGCTTACCGGCCTTTTATGCTTGAATATCTTCCAAGTACTTTAGTCTCAAATATCAAAAATTAAACTCATTTCACCCCACTCCAAACCTGCTTCTTTCCCTGCAATTTCCCTGTAAGTGGAGCCACTGATTACTGAATTGCCAAGTCAGAAACAGGAGGCATCCATGTGTATATCTCTTTTCCATGGCCCCATCAAATCCATCATCAATCCAGACAATTATATCTCTTTAATATTTCTGAAATTCATCCAGTTCTTTCAGCTCTATTCTTAGCTCAAGTCATCATTATCTCTTACCTAGATTACTATGTATAAATTTAACATTTAGCTTTCTTCTAATTCACCCCATTAATTGGGGCAGTCTTTTAAAATGCAAATATACTAAGGCCACATCCCTGCCTAAAAACCCTCAAAGACTTCCGAGGGCCTTCCAGATAAAATCTAAGTTCTTTCCATTTATGCTCTCATCATGAATGTACCTTTGCTGATCTGCCTGACCTTAGCTCTTTCATCTTTCCTTTTGAATTCCAATACTATTCAATCTTTTGCCTCTCCCTGAAAGTATCATGCTAACACTGTCTCTTTTCTCTCAAATTTTATACATGCCATTCTCTTTTCCTGGAAAATTATCCCCTCTTGGCTTCTTTGAGTAAATTTTATCAGATAACAATTTAGATATTATATCACCTGGAAAGTCTCTCTTGACCTATGTATTCTGAGCTCCAAATCTTCAATCTTTATTCCCTTCATCCATGCTCCCATAGCACCTCTACTTTCTTCATAATAATTCTTATCAAGTTGAACTGCAATTGCCTAGCTACTTTTCTGTTCTCCCCTAGATTTAGTCCCCTAGACTAAGAATGCTGCATTATTATTCACTAGTACCTAGCATAGTATCTGTTATACAGCGGGTACTCAAAAAACCATTTGTTAATTACAAAATTTTTTATATCATTTTCTATTTACACATAATGGTAGATATGTGTCCTTCATAGACACACCCCCTGACCCATCCTTACTTTAACCAGTGCTCCGCTTTTGCCTGATTAGCATAATGGACTTTTGACTAAGATTAAATTTGAACAACCAATAACAAAATTTTCAATTTTCCCCAGCTAAAAAGAGTTTACAATCAGGTTCACCTCTTAATATGTTAAGGGAAATATATCCCTCTTTTCAATTACTTTTTTTCATTTTGTAAATTGTAGTATAGTTGCTTGGCTACATGGCTGGACCTCTAAGGATAGAATATGAGATTTATTCATCTTTTTACATCTTAAAGCGTGTGCCCATTGTGTCTATTCTCCTCTGAATAAATGTTTGTTCAATTTAATTAAACATAAAACCAGAGAACTACAAGCTTGATCTTTTATTGGAGACAATACTTAGGAAGAGTCTCCAATTTGACCTTCCAGATATACTCTCCACTTTGTTCTGTGTGTAGAGAGGCAGAATTCAATGGACTACATCAACAAGCTTCCTTGACCTTTGTTTGGCTTTGGCTAATGAGAGAACATGGCAGAAAAGGAGAAGAGTGAACTATGCATGTTTATTCTCCTGGATCTCTCCCTGCCAGTTTACTACTGAGTTCCAGTAAATGCTTCCTCTCCTGACTGCCTCAATTCTGAGTCCCAGTGGCTGCTTACTATTATAAGGATACACATACACAGGATATTGTGTTATTCTTGATTGGTTTCAACACTTAAAACACCTTTATATAAATAGGCCCTGCATTAAATTCTTCTCAGGTTGCCTGGGTGGCTTAGTTGGTTAAGCATCCAATTCTTGTTTTCAAACTGTGTCAGGCTCTGCACTGAGCATGGGAGCCTGCTTGGGATTCCCTCTCTCCCTCTCTCTCTGCCCCTTCTCCTCTTGTGGGCTCTCTCTCTCTCTCTTTCTCTGAAAATAAATAAATGTTAAAAAAAATAAATTCTTAAGTTACCTATTTAAAATATCCTAGTTATTTCTGCCAAAATCTTGATAAACAGCCCTTCCCATATATTCTCTGACCATACCTCTTCTCTACTTGGAAATCTTCTCTCCATCCCTTTTGGGTGTGGATTGATTTGTTCTATCCCCAATACGTTTTAAGAAATACTAAGCTCACCTGGACATAGAAGTGGGAAACTGTGAGCAATTAACAAGAATGCAGTGACCCATTTCCTCTGATTCAGTAATGAGGCCAGTCTAGCATCAAACTATAGGTGAACCCAATCATAGGAAGAAGGCAATCCTAGTCCACATTTCATCTGAAACTTGCAACCAGTACACAGCAGACATAACTTTATACTTTTCACTCTTGCAGTTCTTCTCCATGAAGATCTACTGGTCCCTTTAAATAATATTAGCCACTGTGAGCAAAGGAGCCACCCAGAGTAGAACAACTATCTAAATTTTAGTAGTAAACCTAAGCTTTCTTATGTGCTTTTAGACACTCCAGAGGCCATGGTCTTTTGTCCACCATCATATGTTTTTATGAATTTAATTGTATTTTGTTTTTCACTGCTATGGCCAGATATTCATGTAAGGATAAAATGCCTATCTATAGAAACTTTACATACTTTTATTTGGAGACCAACAGTACACAGATTAACTTATTGTTATCAATTCTGCATAACCTCTTTGTGCTCTAAACATAATGGTATGCAATAGAGCCTATTACCTACAAATCACAGGTTTGTAAATCATCCATTATTTGCCTAAAATTATTTTTACATCTTTTATATTTTTCTGTAGTTTCATTTCTAAAGCTAGCTGAATTGGTGTAATTGATATTCTTGGTCCATTTTAAACTTCCTCCCGTTAATTTTGTTTAAGTGTCGGGCAAATGTAAATCACAAATTTTCCTTAAGTAATTCGTTGGTAGATTACACAATCATTATCACCATTTGCGAGAACAGAAACCATAGTCAATTTCAGTTTTCTAGATATGTCTCACTTTTGTTAAACTAAATTATGAAACAGGTTATTAGATCTTCCTAATCTCCTTCCTCATTTGTAAATATAAAGGAGACAAAACAAGTATAGAGCCTAACCTAATGACTAACGTAAGTAGGCACCGTGTAAGGTCAACAATACAGTTCAGGTCACTATAAATTAGTTAGGTTATAAGTTACTTTTCATTTGGCTTTTCTATACTATTCAGTACTACATACCTTCTTCGCTGCAACAATCTTTCCCTTGATTTCCATGACCTCATATTTTTTTCAATTCGGTATCTTTGATCATATTTCCATTTCCTCTCTAGATTTATCCTTTATAAGTTCCAAAATATTACTTTAGGCTGTTAACTAAATGACTTCATCTCTTCCCAAACCTAAACTAACCATTAATATACCAAGTTTTATTTCTATTAAGTCATCTTCTCTGATCTTCAAATCCGTATTTGTAACCACCTACGCACCATCTCCATTCAGATCTCTAAAAGGTACAATTTGTGGTCTTAAACCCTATAATTCATTTTCTTTAATGGCTCCTCTCTCAATGTATGAAAACAAGAAATATCCATTTCTTGAGACTTGAAGATATCTTTAATGCCTCTTCTCTGTCTCACCCCTCAAAAATCATCCGTCTTCAAGTCCTATAGATTTTATTTGCCAAATATCTTTTGAACACACTTATTTGTTCTGTCCTACCACAAATGTCTTAATCAAAATTTCTCATCTGGACTACTGAAAAAAATACATTAACTTCTCCAACCATGTCTTTACACTTGAGCCAGAGTCAACTTAAAAAACAAAATCTTGTCATATCATGCTCCTGTTTAAAGTTCATGAATGGTTTCCCATTAGTTTTGCAATAAAGCTTAATTCCCTATTATGAACTACTTTTTTGTTTTTTACAAATAGTTTATTGTCAAGTTGGTTTCTTATAAAACCCAGTGCTCATCCCAACAAGTGCCCTCCTCCATGCCCATCTTCCCCCTCCTCCCCACACCCATCAGTCCTCAGTTTGTTCTCAGCATTCAAGAGTCTCTCATGGTTTGCCTCTCTCCCTCTCTCCCACCGTTTCCCCCCTTCTTTTCCCACATAGTCTTCCGTTAAGTTCCTCCTAATTCTCCTATATGTGCTAATATGATATTTGTCCTTCTCTGCCTGACTTATTTCGCTCGGCATAACGCCCTCAAGGTCCATCCATGTTGCTACACATGGCCAGATTTCATCCTTTCTCATTGCCATGTAGGATTCCATGGTATAGATAAACCACATCTTCTTGATCCATTCATCTGTTGATGGACACGTAGGCTCTTTCCATGTTTTGGCTATTGTGGAGGGTGCTGCTACGAACATTGGGGTACATGTGCTCCTATGCATCAGCATTTCTGTATCCCTTGGGTAAATTCCTAGCAGTGCTATTGCTGGGTCATAGGGGAGTTCTATTGTTAGTTTCCTGAGGAACCTCCACACTGTTTTCCAGAGGGGTTGTACCTGTTTACATTCCCACCAATAGTGTAGGAGGGTGCCCATTTCTCCACATCCTCGCCAGCATCTAGAATCCTCTGATTTGCTCATTTTAGCCACTCTGGCTGGTGTGAGGTGGATCTAAGTGTGGTTTTGATTTGTACTTCCCTGATGAGTAGGGATGCTGAGCATCGTTTCGGGCGTGTAGTTTGGTGAGTTCCTCATAGATTTTGGATATTAACCCTTTGTCTGATATGTCATTTGAAACTATCTTTTCCGGGGCGCCTGGGTGGCTTAGTCGGTTAAGCGTCCGACTTTCACTTAGGTCATGATCTCGCGATTTGTGGGTTCGAGCCCCGCGTCGGGCTCTGTGCTGACTGCCAGCTCAGAGCCTGGAGCCTGTTTCGGTCTGTGACTCCCTCTCTCTCTGACCCTCCCCTGCTCACGCTATCTCTCTCTCTCTCTCTCCTAGAAATCAATAAAAATATTTTTTAAAAAAAACTATCTTTTCCCATTCCGTTGGTTGACTATTAGTTTTGTGGATTGTTTCTTTTGTGTCAACTAAGAAATTGCTTTATATATATAATTTTTCATAGTATTCCCTGATAATTGCTTGTATTTCTGAGGGGTTGGCTATAATAAGTCCATTTGCATTCATGATTTTGTCTATTTGGGTGCTCTCTCTTTTCTTTTTGAGAAGCCTGGCTAGAGGTTTGTCAATTTTGTTTATTTTTTCAAAAAACCAACTTTTGGTTTCCTTGATCTGTTCAATTGTTTCTTTGGTCTCGATGTTGTTTATTTCTGCTCTGATTTTTACTAGGTCTCTTCTTCTACTGGGTTTGGGGTGCTCTTGTTGCTCTGCCTCTAGTTCCTTTAGGTGAGCTGTTAGATTTTGCACTTGCGCTCTTTCTAATTTCTTGAAATAGGCCTCGAGTGCAATGTACTTTCCTCTGAGGACTGTCTGCCATATCCCATAGAATTTGGATTGTTGTATTTTCATTTTCATTTGTTTCCATATTTTAAAATTTCTTCTCTAATTGCCTGATTGGCCCATTAATTCTTTAGTAGGGTGTTCTTTAACCTCCGTGTTTTTGGAGGTTTTCCAGACTTCTTCCTGTGATTGATTTCAAGTTTCAAAGCATTATGATCTGAAAATGTGCATGGTATGATCTCAATTCTTTTATATTTATTGAGGGCTGCTTTATGTTCCGGTATGTGACCTATTCTGGAGAATGTACAATGTGCACTTGAGAAGAAAGTGAATTCTCTGGCCTCAAGATGTAGAGTTCTGAATATATCTGTCAGATCCATCTGGTCCAATGTGTCATTCAAGTGTATTGTTTCTTTAGTGATTTTCTGTCTAGTTGATCTATCAATCAATAATAATAAGTGGAGTATTAAAGTCACCTGCGATTAGCAAATTCTTATCTATAAGCTTGTTTTTGTTTGTGATTGTTTTATATATTTAGGTGTTCCCATATTCGGTGCATAGACATTTATGATAGTTAGTTCTTCCTGATGGATGGACCCTGTAATTATTATGTAGTGCCCTTCTTCATCTCTTTTAATGTCTTTAATTTAAAGTCCAGTTTGTCTGATATAAGTATAGCTGCTCCGGCCTTCTTTTGATTTCCAGTAGCATGATATATATTTCTCCATCCCCTTACTTTTAATCTGAAGGTATCTTCCAGTCTAAAATGAGTTTCTTGTAGACAGCATATAGATGGATTTTGTTTTTTTTATCCATTCTGCTACCCTATGTCTTTTGATTGGAACATTCAGCCCATTTATATTCAGTGTTATTACTGAAATATGTGGGTTTAGTTCATTGTGTCCTTTGTGGGATTCATGTTTGTGGTGGTGTCTCTGGTATCTTGCATTCTTTGCAACATTTCCCTCATAGAGTCCCCCTCAGGATTTCTTGTAGGGATGGTTTAGTGGTGACAAATTCTTTTAATTTTTGTTTATTTGGAAAGACTTTTATCTCCTCTTCTATTCTGAATGACAGTCTTGCTGGATAGAGGATTCTTGGCTGCATATTTCTGTTCATCACATTGAAGATCTCCTGCCATTCCTTTCTGGCCTGCCAAGTTTCAGTAGATAGGTCTGTCACCACTCTGATAGGTTTCCCTTTATATGTTAGGTCCCTTTTCTCCCTAGCTGCTTTCAAAATTCTCTCTTTGTCCTTGTATTTTGCCAGTTTCATTATGATATGTCATGCAGAAGATCATTTCAAGTTACGTCTGAGGGGAGTTCTCTGTGCCTCTTGAATTTCAACTTCTACTCCCCTCTCCAGGTTGGGGAAGTTCTCTGCTACAATTTGCTCCAGGACTCCTTCAGCACCTTTCCTCTCTCTTCCTCTTCTGCAATTCCTATGATACGGATATTGTTCCGTTTGATTGTATCGCTGAGCTCTTGAACTCTTCTTTCATGGTCAGGGATCAGTTTATCTCTCTTTTTCTCAATTTCTTCTTTTTCTATAATAGTGTCTTCTAAATCACTTATTCTCCTTTCTGTCTCTTCAATCCGTGCATTTGACTCCTCCAGTTTATTATGTATCTCATTTATCCCATTTTTTAATTCACCATAACTATTTTTAAGCTACATATTGTTTGTAGCCATAGTTTCTTTGATCTCCTCCATGCTTTCTCAAGCTCGGCGATTAATTTTATGATTATTGTTCTAAATTCTTGTTCAGTTATGTTGCTTATATTTGTTTTGAGCAGTTCTCTAGCTGTCATTTCTTTCTGGAGTTTCTTTGGAGGAGAGTTCTTCCATTTCAACATTTTGGTTAGCTTTCTATCTCTTGTTAATTATAAAGCTTGTTATATACACGTACCCTGAGAGTTCTGCTGTTTTAGAGAGGGCTCTTTTGACTGTTCAGGGCTTGTCTGTTCAGGAAGTGTTCTTTGGATGGTGTCTCTTGGTTTCTCTTGTTGAGCATTTGGTTATTTTGTTTCCCTACTGGTAGTGGTATTTGGGACTCTCCACCACGTGTAGTTTGGCTTGTTTCTTGAGGCAGCCCTGGAAAAAAAAAAACAGACAACCACAGAGGGAACACAGGTACACAAACGCACAGACAAAACCAATAAACACGCAAACCCAGGCTCAGGTAAAAACAGCTACAACAACAACAAACAGCTATCTGGAGGGGATGGGCATGGTTTGGTGTAGGCAGGTCTTGTCTCCACTGTGTCCTCTGGCTTCCCTGAGGCCCCTCGTTGGTGGTTGTGGGGAGAAGAATGGTGTTGCCCAAGTCCCTTCTCAACCAAGCGTTGCAATCACTTCTTCGGTCTGATCTCCCTGTGCTGAGGATGTAGCCAAGGTGTGCTGAGTTCTATGCCCCATACCCCTCCTGTTTCCAGGTCCGAGTCTGTAGGCTTCGTTATACTGCCCTGAACAGTCCCACAGGTCTCTGCTTCCCTGTTGCCCGGGGGTTGAGTGGGGGGAGGAGGAGAAGTGTCGCAGCCTCAGATCCGCTGGGGTCAAGCAGGGATACAACCCGAGTGCCTTCAGGGGGAATGTAGCAACTTCAGGTCCACAGAGTCCGCTACGCTGCAGCGTGCCACAGCTGCTTCAGTGGGCCGCTGTTGCGTGCCACTGCCGCTTCACCAGCGCCGGACCGCCCCTGCAGGCGTTGCTGCCAATTCACCGGCCACCGCCGCCATGGATGCTGCTGGCAGTATGGCAGTTCAGTTTTTCCTGGCCCCTTCTGGGACCAGGGCACCTAGTTTCAAGTCAGCACCCCAGCCAGAGCTAAATAACACTGTCTTTCCAAGCTGAGGTTTTTTCTCTTCTCCAGGGACGGTTCTATGAGCAATCTCAGCGTTTCTTTCCTTTCCCCTGGACTCGTGGCAACTCGCCACCACTCGCGGGTTTTTCACTCACCACAGCTGCACGCAAGCCGCGTACCCTCCCCTCCCTTCGTATCTTTGGGTCCTGTCCCATTTTTATCTTCCCCAGTTTGCACTCACGCACTTATGAGGTTTCCTTCCCAATGTACTCTGTCTCTTCCTCTTCCCAACCTCCTGTGGCTCAGTGTCCTATGACTTCAGGCTTCTCTGTTTGAGAGATGGGTGCAGGCGAAATGTACAAAGCTCCTTACTTCTCCACCATCTTGCCTCCCTCCTTCTAGGATGTATATCAAGGCTTGAATTATCTTAAGTCTTATTTTCTCACATTGAATCATTGATTCAGATTGTTGACTGGGTATCTCAGTTTCAGTGTTCCTGGATCTTTGTCTATGGTCTTGATCACTACATGGATTTCACTAATGAACTTCTTAAGAGAGAGCCAGTAGCATCTGTATTGCCTTATATGAGCTAGGCTTAGATGTTATACAGTGTCACTTTTCTGCTGCATTTTATTGCTTGAGGTAGTTGCAAAGTTTGTCAAGGTTCAAGGTAGGGGCGCAGTGACCTGAAATGCACATCTCAGTGGGAAGAGTGTCAGTCATATTGTAGAAGAGCATGTAAAATGAAATATGCACGCACATTTATCTTTGAAAAATATAATTGTCTGCACACATTATTGTAATCTTATTACTTTGTATGTAGTAAGTGACTATTACGAAAATATGAATGAATGAATTACTAAATGAAATTAAAAAGAGGCCAAGTCATGAATGCTACATTGTGACATGTTTATTCCTAGATATTTTTAGCTGTTCTCAGGACTTATAACCTAGCATACAAACCTTTGTTGTTTCCTGACAACTAAGTCATTATTTCATGTGAGTTTTTCTGTTACAGAAATATTGAATCCTGTGAACTAGAGATAGGGAAAGAAAACTGGTAACTTCTCAAACTAGCTCTATCCCAATAAATTTGTGTTTGGAGACAACATGTAATTCAGTTCTTAATTGTGCCAGCTTTTCCTACTCTCATTCTACCGATATAAACTATCATTGCTTTGGAGGATGAGTATGGTTGATCAGCAGAATATGCAAGTCAAATTTGGAATTGACTCTGTCACTCAAGATTAGTCTAGACAAAGATGCATCCCACAGGATAAGTTACCAGTTCACTATGGGGTTTACAGATGTCACTGAAAATGGCAATGTCTTTTTTCTGTTGTAGAGGAGGAATGGACAAAAATAGAATTGGCAGTTGTCACAACACTGAATTGAAAGTCAACTAGAGCTAACCATACTATGGGATTCATGAGTATTTCTCATATATATTCTCTTTTAGGCTCTGTTGTGGAAATTGATAGTAGAAGGAAAGAAAAGAAGGAAAGAGAAAAGAAGAAAAAAGAAAAGGAAAAGAAAAGAAGGAAGGGAGAAAGGAGAAAAGGAAGTAGAGAGGAAAGGCAGAAACGAAGAAAGAAAGGTTTTAAATACTGTAGGGCTTTAGATATTGGCTTTTGAGGTATTCACATATATCTGAGTGTGGGATATGTTTCTATTTTCAATTCATTGGAATTAATATAAACTTGTCCTCTAAGTATATGGAGTTTTTCTATATTTAGACAATATTTCCTTCCTCTACCTTATCTATAGAACAAATAAAGATGATGATTTAACAAAACCCAGTCAGAGACAGAAAACTTAATCTCACTTGGTTCTTCTGTTGATTCTTTAATCATATCTAGCCTTTATGTTTCTCTTACCCAAACAGCAAAATGGTAATTGACTAAATTAATCAAAGTGTCAATTAAGTACCATAACTCACTCTCTTCCTCTTTACTTTTACAAACACAAAATTGTAGAGTAGAAGTAGTAGAATATGGCTGCCCTCTCCCCTGAAGCATGAATAGATCAAACTCACACATCACTATTAGAATCACAAAGAACTTAATTAGCTGTTTTTCAATCCACTTCTAAAATCTTGGGAAACATAGTCTTATCAACCAATATGTTTTTTTTTCAAATTACCAAGAATTGGTTATTCAATCTATTGAATGAGTTTGGCAATTTGCATGTTTAGAAATGAAAAATTGAAGAGAATCAAAAATATCTACCTGTAAGGTATACAGATGTTATAAGTATATAAGTATGGATACTTGGTACTGATGTAAAATGAACTGAAGGTTTCAAAAAGTTTGAAAAGCATTCTAATTGATCAATTTAGAGGAGATGTTTATGCCTACCTAATTGAACTATGTGGCTTCTTCAATAAAAGAACTACAACATCTTATATACCTGACTATGGGATTCTGCTTCTGGAATGGCGGTGTGGTGCAGTTCTTAAGAGGAATATTACATGCAGATAGTGCAGAAATCCCAAGTTATTCATGCCACCTGCTCACCACCTGTTCTCAAACCTTGCCTCTACAACCTATTCTCTGAGAGACTTTTGGCAAGATATTTAATTCCTAGACCTCATGTTTATCACATTTAAACTGGGATCTTAATGGAGTTTGTTTCTACAGATTTATTGTGGAAGTTAAATAAGATAGTACACAGTCTAAGCACACTATGGCACAGAGTTCAAAATTTTTGCTCTTATAATACTATCCATAATTACTATTTATCATCATTATTATTACTCCTATTGACAAACTGTATTTATTAAATTTTTCCTCTTCTTATGGGGCTTTTTCCTGTTGCCATTAGTATTGAAGATTCTGTGTGGACACCAAGAAGTCAAAAATCTTGTACTAAGAGCATTAATGTCATCTACAACCTAAAATGCCATTGAGTTTTTTCTTTGGGTTGGAGGCTACTCATTGCATACATTCCATACTACAATATTAATAGTTCAAGAACCTTAAGTATTCTTTTCTGAGGTATGGCGTTATTCCTTACACAGGTGACAAACAATGAGGACTTTTGCTTTTAAAATGTCATAGAGGGATGCCTGGGTGGTTCAGTCAGTTAAGTGTCTGACTTTGTCTCAGGTCATATTCTCACGGTTTGTGAGTTAGAGCCCCACATTGGGTTCTCTGCTGTCAGCACTCACCCTGCTTCAGATCCTCTCTCTCTCTGCCCCACCCACATTCACTTCTGTGCCCTTGTTCTTTCAAAAATAAATAAACTTAAAAATAAAATAATAAAATAAAGTGTTACAGAGATTGTATCAAGACCTCTCTATACTAATTTGTGCTCACTCTTTAATATGCCATTCTTCATTAGGCCTTTAGGATAAGCCTGTCAATATCGGATACCCTTAGATTTAGGTATCTTTAACCTCTATAATACTTGTTTGATTTACTTAAAATTATTTTTTTATTTTTTAAATTTGTTAAACATTTTTATAGTTTTTATTTATTTTTGAGACAGAGAGAGACAGAGCATGAGTGGGAGGGCAGAGAGAGAGGGAGACACAGAATCTGAAACAGGCTCCAGGCTCTGAGCTTCCAGCACAGAACCCGATGTGGGACTCCAACCCACAAATCGCGAGATCATGACCTGAACTGAAGTTGGACTGAGCCACCCAGGCGCCCTTTATTTTCTTAAATTTATTCTTGATTTCCCCCACCTAGGGGTTCCTTTGTTTTCAAATAAATGATTGGAGAACTTATCCTCTTAGTTTCAAGATATATCCTAGCATGACTGAATGAGGATGAACATAACACAACTTTAGGTCCTCAAATAGAGATTCCCATTTAACAAGGCAACAATCAAGAGAGGACAGTGACATCTTTATAGGAATACAATGTGTAGTCACACAGGGTCTTGAAATCAGAAGGGCTCTGTACTTGGTTTAGTCCTCTGCTGTCACCATCTTGGAGTTCTTAATGATTTTATCTTTAAACTTGAATTTTGTAAGTGAAGTACAGTGAGACAATAAGGCAGCGAAGATGCATGCAAATGTGTGTCCCCTGTTCCTTGTCACCACATTTATATATAGCATTCGTGATGTCCCATGAGAAGAGAATTCAAAAGGACTAAAATATGTGGCTGTTTGGTGAGACTCACATAAAAGTTAAACCTGTTAAATTTGTAATAGAATAACCAAGGGTACTAATAGCTCTAAGAAGAAGCCACAGATTGTTTGAACCAGAACCTGCTTGAAATGTAGAACGAAGATAAAGATATTATAAGAAACAAGAGCATCGAGGTAACCCTGTCCTATTCTTCTTACTCATGTTACTTTCCTGTTTTGGTCAACCTCTTAGGCTGAAAATAATAACATTGAAGATTGAAAAAGAAAACATAGGACAATCCATAGTCCCTTTCCATTTCTTATTCATCAACAAGTCAAAGATAAATGGTACTGGTAGATTTGAATATGTCAATGAGTAGAAGAAGTTGAGTTAGTTTTGTGAAGTATTTCTAAAGTTCTGGTAAGTATAAAATGCATATAATGGTACGAGCTACAAAATGCAAATTATGTAACTTCAGGGATTCCACATAATTGTTATACTCTGATGATTGTATTTAAAGTTAGCACTGTACAATATTAAGACTAATGGTGAAATTCACGCTCATCACTTCAAATTTTAAAATTTGTTTACTTAGAATGGCATTAAACAGCCAATAATAAACATGGCCACAGATTGAGAGTAAGACCACAGAAGGAAGAAAAACTTTTTTAGTATATTTTAAATAATGTTTTCATGCTTTTTGTACAAGAAAACTACATTTTCATTTTGTACTAGGTCTCACAAATGATATACCTTGACCTAAAAGTAGAATCAACTAAGAAAGAAATTTGATGTAGGAGATTAAAACCATTTCTTAGCATTTACTTTCCTTTTCTAAACTTCATTTTGCCCTAAATCCACAAGGCATTTTGTTTTTCTGGGAAATTGTGTTTCTCAGGAGACCTTACTTAAAGGGAACAGTTATTCAAATGTCTATTTACCTGTTGACATGCAGAGAAAGAAACACTACTGTACCTCTCCACATTTCTACTTTGTTTTATTCCCTTTCCCCTGGAACCCCCTCTCCCACAAAGTACTTCACACTTAGATTTCATAAGTGATGACGAGTCAGATGGCATTTCTCAACCAAGCTCCCTTGGGTGTCCTAGCAGTTTAGATCACCTCCACTGCAGACAAAGCTGCTAGAAACACATGCAAAACTCAGTTCCCTTCAGAGTTATTCTGAGAACCTTAATTCATTTGAGAAGTGGAGGATGGCAAAGAACTTCAACCTACACTCCAATTTACAAAGCAGAGAAAAACACTGACTTTTCTGTGATGACAGATCAGAGGAGAAGGCAGTCAGGAATAGCCTTGGTATAGATGGTCAGAATGACAACCATCACACATCTTAGGCAATATAATTTCCCTTTGGATAGCAACAGTTTTCCTGAGGTGTGGTTAGAGGTGCAGTGAGTGAAACAAAATGTGTGGAATTGCAAGGGAGGGGATGGGAATGTTGATATTGAACCAAATGATGAGACGAAGGAGGCCCACAAGAAGGAAACATATGGCTATGCATATGCATGGTGATTTGGATCAGGAGCACATGTGGCTAGATGACAGGATGGCAATGCTGGGGGAGAGCAGTCAAAATCAGAGTCCTAAAAACTGCTTACTCTCTACTGAGTGCTTCCTCATGGTGGGAAGACAGTTCTCAATTATATTAAAATAGATTTCTTCACTCACACGAGCTAGGGAATATCTGGATCTGTTTATAAGTACAATTAGAAGGTGCCATGCTTTGCATTTGTTTTCACATTGGAGAAATTGGGTTCTTTATAAATTCTTTTAGGCCTTGATATTTGCCATCTGTGTTCTTTTTGACTGAGCAATCCTCATACATCTTTTAAAAAAAGATAATGATAATGATGACGATGATGATGATGTTATACCACATAAATTTCATCTGTCTAGCTAGACATCATGTCATCAAAATTCTGCAGAAGTATAACAGTATTATTTGAACCATAACCATGAATAGACTACATTGTTTTCAATACAGGGCAATACTCTTTGTGCTATAGACGAAGAATAGGTCTATAACATTTAATACATGCTATCTTGATGCTATCCTGCTACACATGGAAGAGAAAAATATAGTGAGGGATAACTGAATATCCTTTACAGAGAAAATAATTTGGCATCAACAATAACTACAAAAGAATTCAGTACTTGTGAAGAACTTGAAGTTATATAACATGCTGTTATGTACCTGATATTAGAAACAACTCCTTCTAGAGGTTATTTCACTGTAAATATAATTTAAAACATCATTCTCTATCTATACCTTTCAAGTATACCTTCTGAATGCAATGCATATTAAAAACTGACAGTTATTTTTAGGCAATTTGCGCATTGGAAAATTAACAAAAGAACTAAATGAAATTTGGAGAAGTTTTATCTTTATTCTATTTAAAAATCCAAAATATTTCTTACTTTTTATTATGTGTAAAATGATTCTGTTGTATGTTGTATTGTAGTTGTGACCTCTCTGGGGCTTTGTGCAATATTATTGCTGAATACCTAACCCCTATTATGCTGTTGTCTTTAAAATGAAGACTGTGCATCTTTCAATGTCAATTTAAACAATACAGCATCTAACAAAACTCAGGAATATAGAAAATGCCAAGTTAATTTTCATTTAAACAAATATTTGTGGAACAGCATAATTTTTGCAAGGGACTTTTTAAGGTTCCACAGGTTCAATGATGACAGAAACATCTTTTCTTTCATAGAGCTTACATTTCTGGTAAGAGTATGCAGGCAATACATATGTGAACAAATAAGTGAACAGATAATTTTAGAGTAAAGTTTTGAAGAAAATAAAGCAGGATAATGAAGAATAACTATGTGGGAAGGATTCTTTAACTACAGTAGTGGTAAAAAATCATCTCAAGGACATCACACTTGAATTGGAACTCAACTGAGAAAGGAGCTGGCATATGAAATCTGGGAAGATGCTCCTCATACAGAGAGAGTAAGAAGTATGAAGAATTTGAGATATAAATCGTGTTAGAGTTTTGAGATTCAAAAGAAGTCCAAGATGGATAGGACATAGTAAATAAAGATATAGGAGAACAAGGCAAATAGGAGATCACTTAGCAAGATCAGATTTTACAAGACTACAGCAATGTGTTTCAATTTTTCCTTTGACATTTTCCTGTTTTGTCATGTTTTATATCTGTATTTGCTTTGTCTTAACTCCATCCTTTGGTTCCTTGAGTACAAAGCTATATCTTAATCTTTATAGTGAAACCCAGAAATCAACTACATAGCTCCATTTTTTGATATTTAAAAGTTCAGCTTAAAATACTCAAATATCAAATACTGGGAAAGCCAATAACTGTTGCAATCTCCTCAAAGACTTTTTTATAAGAATGAGACACATCCACTTTATTTGTTTAATTTGAAAACTAGCTAATTGTATTAAAAAGTTAAAACATCCATCGGGGTGAAAAAAATTAAAAAGGAAAGAAAATCCTCATACTTCCCATGTGAAAAAGATGAAAATAAAATTTTTAATGCCCTAGTGAATAAGCTAATCATGATTATTTATTATATTTATATAGAGAGAGTCTTGTTTCATATATATGTATAATGTAACATAAATTAGGCTATATATATATACACATATATATGTATACATATATATATGTATATATATATATATGTGTATATATATATGTGTGTGTAATTATCCACAGAATAAACATCACAGCCATGGCCTGATGACAGTAAAGTTTTCCAAATATTACAAGAACAGATACATAAAATGTTCAAGAGAATAGGAAAAAAAAGTGAACATTTCCAAACTTCTTTTGACTTTAGTGTGCATCTTCTTAGTGCTAAATCCCAAAAATGACTGCAGAAGTAAAAATATACACAGATCTTATTTATAAACACATACACAAAATCCTAATTAAAATATTAAACACTAAATTCAGGAATATTCACTTAGAATTTTTCACAATATTACCCCAAAGTTATTAATGTAATTGTCCATTTTAAGATATTAAAAAGGAAATAAATTAATGCTCAGTCATGAAAAGAAAATTTCTTAGCAAACTAAAAATAGAAAAGTTCTCCTTAACCTGCTGGATTCAATCCTCAAAAACTCAATAAAATATCATAGTTAACATTCTATTAAAAATTCTAGCCAACGCATCATAAGAAATACAATGAATGTCTCTAGGGATAGAAGTGGAAAAAACATAATTGACTTTATTCATGGATAGTTTAATTCTCAACATAGCAAATTTGGAAAAATCTATGCAAGTATCGTTAGGTTTGCAAGGTTGTTGTATACAACAACATTAATATACTAAAAAACAAACACTTTCTTGGGGCGCCTGGGTAGCTCAGTCAGTTAAGCGTCTGACTTTGTCTCAGGTCATGATCTCACAGTTCATGGGTTTGAGCCCTACGTCAGGCTCTGTGCTGACAGCCAGCTCAGAGCCTGGAGTCTACTTACAATTCTGTGTCTCCCTCTTTCTCTGACCTCCCCTGCTCATGCTGTGTCTCTTTCTCAAAATTAAATAAAACATTAAACAAAACCAAAGCTTTCTCATTCAACAATAATAAATGGCTAGCAAACATACTTAAACAAAATCAAAACAAAACCTTATCCTCAGCAATAGTAAATATCATAAACCATTTTGTTCCATGGAAAAACTCTTAGAAGATATATGAGTGTGTCCTCTGGATGGCTCAATTGGTTAAGCATGCGACTCTTGATTTCAGCTCAGGTCATGATCTTGTTTTTCAAGAGATTGAGCTCAGTCAGGCTCTGATCTGCGAGTGTGGAGCCTGCTTAGGATTTTCTCTTTCTGCCTCTCTTTTTGCTCCTTCCCCACTTGTATGCACGGCTGCCAGCATGCTCGCATGCACAATCTCTCTCTCGCTCTCTCTCAAATAAATTCAAAAGAAAAATCTGTATGAGTGATTGTTTGAAGCTATAGATCAGTTTGAATAATTGACTTAAGTATGATACAAATTATTCCAAAAACAAGACTATTCAAGAATATGTTGCTGCATATCTATTACTGTGCCTAATCCAATTGGCCTTGTCAGTTTAACAGTTTGTAGTCTGAAATTCTGAGAAAATTCTTTATATTGCTCATTTGATAATTTCATTCTTTCTGTTTTCTCTTTCTGGGGCACCTTTTATTCATATGTCGTATTTACTTTTCTCTTCCTTTTTGTACATTTTAAAATATTTTGCTCTAATTTTGAGAATACTTTCTCAACTCTATTTTATAACACCTGTTGTTATTTTTGTTTTACTCTCACTTTTTTTAATTTTTAAGAATCCTTTTCTATTCACTGAATATTACTTTATAGCATGTTTCATAGATGTAATATATTCTCCAATTTTTCTGAGAATATTAATGATAACATTTTTTGTTTTAGTATCTTTTGTCAAGTTGGTTTCTATGGTTTATTTGTGTCTATTTCTTCCTTGTTAATAACTTTCCTCTCTCACATGAATATATTTGACTCTCTAGAAATGACTAAGAATTGATAACTTGAACTATGTGAGCTTGACAGCATGAGATAGATGTGTCATTTCATATTTTTCTTGAGCTGCTCAGAGAGTCTTAGAAGAGCACTTCCATCTCTTCAACTTTGGAGTAAGGTTTTGGTTCCTAGTATTCTGGAAGTCAAATGGTGGGTATAGATCTAAGGGTCTCTGTTTTTACTCTTTAGTATACCTGCTGTTACCTAGTCTTCCTTTTGTTTAGGAGGATATCCCTGATCTCAACTGTGCCTGACATCTTCAGTGCAATGATGCTCTGGATTACTCTTTCAAGAGAGCAAATTCCTACATGTTTACTGGGGCAGAGGAAAAGCAGTCACCCAACAAAGCAACAGAAAGATAAGTATCTAGAAATCTAGCTACTTATCAAAGAGCTTTACTCAATCTTCTGTATTTTTGGCTTCTTTCCACTCTTGGTTGTAAGAGTGCCTGGGTGTTCCAGTTCCTATGATTTTCATGTTTTCTCTGGCAAAAGCTCATCCCAAGTCGTCCCTACTGCTACACTGTAATTTTGCTTTGTTGGGTTGAGTTATTACCCATCCTTCTGCTCTTTGTATTCCATATTTTTTTTTCTCTTCTCCACCATGCTGTATGTTAAGACCTTAAAAGGATTATTATGAAAAGGAAAGAAAGAAGGACATCTAACAGAGATCTTACAGTAACGGCTATCATATTATGGTAATGGATGAGAAAACAATATACAAAGATGCCAGTCCTCTTCAAGTTAAACAATAAATTAAATATAATTCCAGTCAAGATATAAATACGATTTTTCACAGAAATTGATAATCTTGTCTTTAAAACCTTAACGTGGTAAAAGGCCAAACAACTTGAGAAATATGGAACTAGAATTTTTCTATAGGATAGGAAGATACCATAAAGCTAAATAATTGGATAATGTTTATTTCTTATAGGGTCAGAAAAGTAGACCCTTGGAATACAGTTATAATCCTGGATATAGATCTATCTATAGATAGGAAATTGGTGTATGACAAATTTGGCATGATAAGTCAGTGGGGAGAAAGGAAAAAAATATTTACAAAATGGTTCTAGGAAAAATGGTTAACCATATGATAATAAAACCAGATTCTCTACTTAGAATTTTATTTCACATCATCTCAAATTTGAATTTGAGACTGAGCATTATGGATTTTGAAAGACAATGTCTTTATAAATTAGAAGCAGGCAATTATTTTTGAAAAAAGCATTCAAATGCATAAACTTGAATGGGAAATTTCTTAATGATCAAGTTAAAAGACAAATATGTTTATGAGAGAAGCTATTTTTCATAGCACATGATCAGGAAAGGACTGGTATCTAGATTATACTAAACATAAAAATAACCTTTCAAATTAACATTAGAATAAAACAAACAATCCAAAACTAAAAGCAAACAAAGAAAAAAATCAAACAAAATACAGGATGAGCTAATTCTGAGGGGTGAATGCCTGAATGGCCAAAAAATATAAGAAAAAATAATCACTGTCAGTTATAGTAAAAAACGGCAGTTGGATTATAAAAATTTAAATAGGAAAAATGTTAAACCATAAGAAATAAAAGCAAAGTGTAATACAATCCATACAATTTTAGAACATTTATGGAAAAGAGTTCAGAAAAGAATAGTTAGTATTTTTTATGGGTGCATATATATCTTGTAAATTTATGAAAATTGGCATGGGTATACCACACCATATCAAGATAGTGATTTTTTTTCCTTCCTCTGGAGAAAGAAGTTTATAAGGAAATCTTGATTATCTAATTTTGATTACTTTAAAAATTAGTATCTTTAGTAAATTTGACCTTAAAAAGTTCACAGAACTAATAAGTAAAAATGGTAATAACTGAACTCATGTTTTCCAATACAAGTCCCTTGCTCTTTTCATTCACCCATAGTCCTATCACTTGAAGAAATTCATGAAGTCAGAAGTAATAAGTGGCTTCCAGAGGCAAATATAGCAAATCCCTAATGCTTTCATCCACTGTGCACAGGATATTAAAACATCAACTCAGCTGAGAAAATAAAATTGAGCAAAACCATTTGTTGTGTTATATGTGAAAAAATACATTTATTAACTGAATGTTCTTCATTTTTTTCCTGTATTGTATATATACTATTTAAAACTAATAATAATGGTTCTCATACATATATAATTTATTTCATGTAGGTCTCTAAATTCTCTTTATATGGGTACGTTACCTATATATCTGTGTGTCTGTGTACGTGCATATGTGTTCACAAATCAAGTACTAAAGATCAGAGTCTGGATATCATTATCATGAGTTGTGCATTTTAAGAAAAGATAGAGAAATACAGCAAAGCTGTTCATTTTATAGAAACTGTTCTCCAAGAGTCAGTATTTCCAAGAGATTTTCAGTAAATAACATAACTAAGTTATTTGAGTCCTAAAGCCTTCAGATTCTGTTCATAGGAGATAATTTATGTTTGACTAAAAAAAATCTATCATGGGGTGCCTGGGTGACTCAGTTGATTAAACATCCAACTCTTGGCGGATGGGGGCAAGATGGCAGAGAAGTAGGGAGCTCCATGCATTTCGCTTGTACCCATCTCTCAAACAGAGAAGGCCTGAAGTCATTGGACACTGAGCGACAGGAGTTTGAGAAGAGAAAGAGACAGAATACACTGGGAAGGAAACCTCATAATTTGTGGGTTTATTGGATTTGTCTGTGCATTTTTGTACCTTTGTTTGCTGTGTGGTTGTCTGTCCATTTTCTTTTCCAGGGCAGCTTCAAGAAACAAGCCAAAGTACACATGGTAGAGAGTCCCAAATACCACTACTAGTATGGAAATGAAATAACCAAAGTATCAAGAAGAGACACCAAAAGACACCATTCAAAGAACACTTCCTGAACAAACAGGTCCTGACAGTCAAGGTGCACACCTTAATACAGCAGCACCCACAGGAGCAAAGTGCACAACAGCTTTTAAAATTAACAAGAGATAGAAAGCTAACCAAAATGATGAAATGTAAGAACTCTCCAGCAAAGAAATTCCAGGGAGAAATGACAGCTAAAGAACTGCTCAAAACAGATATAAGAAACATAACTGAACAAGTATTTAGAACAATAGTCATAAAATTAATCGCTGGGCTTGAAAAACGCATGGAAGACATCAGAGAAACTATTGCTACAAAGAATATGGAGCTTAAAAACAGTTGTGATTAACTTAAAAAAATGCTATAAATGAGTTAAATAATAAAATGGAGGCGTCCAATGCATGGACTGAAGAGGCAGAAAGGAGAATAAGCGATTTAGAAGACACATTTATAGAAAAGGAGGAAGCTGAAAAAAAGAGAGATAAAATGATCCAGGCGCACGAAAGGAGAGTTCCAGAGCTCAGCAATACAAACAAATGGAACAATATCCACATCATAGGAATTGCAGAAGAGGAAGAGAACAGGAAAGGTGCTGAAGGACTCCTTAAACAAATTATAGCAGAGGACTTCCCAACCTGTGGAGGGAAGTAGACACTGAAACTCAAGAGGCACAGAGAACTCTCCTCAGACGTAACTTGAAACGATCTTCTGCACGACATATCATAGTGAAACTGGCAAAATATAAGGACAAAGAGAGAATTTTGAAAGCAGTTAGGGAGAAAAGTGACCTAACATACAAAGGGAGACCTATCAGAGTGGTTACAGACCTATCTACTGAAACTTGACAGGCAAGAAGGGAATGACAGGAGATCTTCAATGTGACGAACAGAAAAATATATGCAGCCAAGAATCCGCTATCCAGCGAGCCTGTTATTCAGAATAGAAGGAGAGATAAAAGTCTTTCCAAATAAACAAAAGTTGAAAGAATTTGAAACTAAAACAGCCCTACAAGGAAATCCTGAGGGGGCCTCTCTGAGGGAAATGTGGCAAGGAATCCAAGATACCAGCGACACCACCATAAGCATGAATCCCACAAAGGACACAATGACTCTAAACCCACATATTTCAATAATAACACTGAATATACATGGGCTGAATGCTCCAATCAAAAGACATAGGATAGCAGAATAGATAAAAAAACAAAATCCATCTATTTGCTCTCTACAAGAAACTCATTTTAGACTGGAAGACAACTTCAGATTGAAAGTAAGGGGGTGCAGAAATATCTATCATGCTACGGGAAGTCAAAAGAAAGCTGGAGTAGCTTTACTTCTATCAGACAAATTGGCCTTAAGGTAAAGGCAGTAACAGGGGATGAAGAAGGACATTATATAATAATTATAGGGTCTATCCATCAGGAAGAGCTAACAATTATAACTGTCTACACAGCGAATATGGGAGCACCGAAATATATAAAATAATCACAATCAATAACAATCTTATGGATAAGAATGTGTTAAGAGCAGGGGACTTTAATACTCCATGTATAGCAATGGATAGATCAACCACACAGAAAATCACTAAAGGCACAATGGACTTGAATGACACATTGGACCAGAAGGATTTGACAGATATATTTAGAACTCTACATCCTGAGGCCACGGAATTCACGTTCTTCTCAAGTGTGCATGGCACATTCTCCAAGATAGATCATATACTGGGACATAAAACAGCCCTCAATAAATATAAAAGAATTGAGATCATACCATGCACACTTTCATATCACAATGCTGTCAAACTTGAAATCAATCACAGGAAGAAGTCTGGAAAACCTCCAAAAACATGGAGGTTAAAGAACACCCTACTAAAGAATGAATTGGCCAATCAGGCAATTAGAGAAGAAATTAAAAAATACATGGAAACGAATGAAAACGAAAATACAACAATCCAAATTCTATGGGATGTGACAAAGGCAGTCCTAAGAGGAAAATGCATTGCACTCCAGGCGCATTTCAAGATATTAGAAAAAGTGAAAGTATAAAATCTAACAGTGCACCTAAAGGTACTAGGGGGAGAGAAACAGGAGGACCCCAAACCCAGTAGGAGAAGAGAAATAATAAAAACCAGGGCAGAAATAAACAATACAGAAACCGAAAAAACAGTTGAACAGATCAAGGAAACCAAGAGTTGGTTTTTTGAAAAAATAAACAAAATTGACAAACCAGGCTTCTCAAAAAGAAAAGAGAGAGCACTAAAATAGACAAAATCATGTATGAAAATCGACTTATTACAGCCAACCCCTCAGAAATACAAGCAATTATCAGGGAATACTATGAATTTTATATGCCAACAAACTGGACAACTTACAAGAAACGGACATATTCCTAAACACACAGTCACTACCAAAATTCACACGGGAAGAGATAAAATATCTGAACACACCCATAACTAGTGAAGAAATCTCCCAACAAATAAGAGCCCTCGACCAGATGGCTTCCTGGGGGAATTCTAACAGACATTTAAATCAGAGTTAATAACCATTCTTCTCAAGCTATTCCAAAAAATAGAAGAGGAAGGAAAACTTCCAGACTCATTCAACGAAGCCAGCATCACTTTGATTCCCAAGCCAGACAGAGATCCAGCAAAAAAGAGAACTAAAGGCCAATATCCTTGATGAATATGGATTCAAAAATCCTCAACAAGATACTTGCAAATTGAATCCAACACACATAAAAAGAATTATCCACCATGATCAACTGGGATTCATTCCTGGGTTACAGAGCTGGTTCAATATTCACAAATCAATCAGTGTGATACATCACATTAACAAAAGAAAAGATAAAAACCATATGATACTGTCAATAGATGCAGAAAAAGCATTTGACAAGATACAACATCCCTTCTTAATAAAGACTCTCAAGAAAGTCAGGATAGAAGGAACTTACTTAAACATAAAAGCCATCTATGAGAAGTCCTCAGCTAACATCATCCTCAATGGGGAAAAACTGAGAGCTTTCCCACTGAAATCTGGAACACGACAGGGATGTCCACTCTCACCACTGTTGTTTAACATAGGACTGGAAGTCCTAGCATCAACCATCAGAAGACAAAAGGAAATACAAGGCATCAGAATTGGTAAAGAAGGAGTCAAACTTTCACTTTTTGTAGATGACATGATACTCTACATAGAAAACTAGACAGATTCCATCAGAAGCCTACTAGAATTGATCCATGAATTCAGCAATGTTGCAGGATATAAAATCAACGTACAGAAATCAGTTTCATTTTTATATTCCAGTAATGAAGCAACAGAAAGAGAAATCAAGAAATGATCCCATTCATAATTTCACAAAAAAAACATAAAATACCTAGGAGTAAACCTAACCAAATATATAGGAGATCTCTATGATGAAAGCTATAGAAAACTTATGAAGGATATTGAAGAAGACTCAAAGAAGTGGAAAAACATTCCATGCTCATGGGCCAGAAGAATAAATACTGTTAAAAAGTCATTACTACCCAAAGCAATCTACACATTCAATGCAATCCCAATCAAAATTGCACCAGCATTCTTCTCAAAACTAGAACAAACTATCCTAAAATTTGTATGGAACCACAAAAGACCCCAAATAGCCAACGTAATACTGAAGAGGAAAGCCAAAATGGGAGGCATCACCATCCCGGACTTTAACTTCTACCACAAAGCTGTAATCATCAATGCAGTATGGTACTGGCACAAAACAGACACATAGACCAATGGAATGGAATAGAGAACTCAGAACTGGACCCACAAATGTATGGCCAACTAATCTTTGACAAAGTGGGAAGAACATCCAATGGAAAAAAGACAGCCTCTTTAAAAGATAGTGCTGGGAGAACTGGACAGCAACATGCAGAAGAATGAAACTAGATCATTTTCTCACACCATACAGAAAAATAAACTCAAAATGGATAAAGGACCTGAATGTGAGACAGGAAACCATCAAAACCCTAAAGGAGGAAGCAGGAACAAACCTCCTTGACCTCAATCGCAGCAACTTCTTACTTGACACATCCCCAAAGGCAAGGGAATCAAAAGAAAAATGAACCTTTGGGACCTCATCAAGATAAAAACTTCTGCATGGCACAGGATACAATCCATAAAACTAATAGGCAACTGAAAGGGGACAAGATGGTGGAGAAGTAGGGAGCTCCATGCTTTTCACTCGCCCCCATATCTCACACGGAAAAGATCTGAAGCCATAGGAACCTTACAGAACCTAAGAGATTGGGAGAGAAAGGACACAGAATCCACTGAGAAAGCCTTCTAACGTGAGTGCGAACTGGGAAAGATAAAATCAGGCAGGGATCGGAGACTGGAGGGACTGGGCGATCCCCCCTGTAGGGAGTGAGAGGGGAAAAAGAATCTCCAAAACTATTCAAGACATGGGCCTTGCTGCTGGGAAACAGAAAAACCTCCTCTTGGGGCATAGAAGTATGGTGCACGGCAAATCATCCTGGAGCGGCAGCGAGCGAGCCAACTCTTCCCGGAGAGGCTGCGAGCTCCCAGGCACTGCACCTTTGTTCCTTTGTATTCCCAGCGCGGCTGGATTTCTGGAGGAGCCATGCGCGGACCTCTGTGCTCTGAGCTGGCTGGAACTTTAGAGGGAAGGAGAAGGGCTTAAAAATGGGAGATTTGCCTGGGAGTTCGTGTTTTTGGTGACGAGACACAGAGGGACCTGATTTCCCTCTCTACAGTGGGCCAGATGTGCCCTGCAGACAAGCCCCCGCCCATGCTCCCCAACCCTACTGGGGGAATGGGTGCAGTAGCTTCTGGCTCCACCCCCAGGGCTAGGCAAGACGCTTGGAATTGCCCTGACATGATCACCTGCCAGGTTGTGGCTGCCGGCGTTTCAGTCAGGCGTGCGGACTGCACTTGGAAACTAGCTGGCCTGAATAAAAGAGCACGACCCACCCGGCATGGGAGTTTACACACCCAAAAAAGCGAGGTGCAGCGATTGGTTCAAGAAGGGACTGGTGCACCGGCACTCTCCTCACCACAATCGCTAAGGCAGAACTCCCGCCTGACACACTGGATCACACCACGCCCATCCTTGCATAGGAGAGAGCAGCACTCCTATTTGTTATTTATTATTTATTTATTTATTTATTTATTTATTTATTTATTTATTTATTTATTTATTTATTTTTACCCTTTTTCCCGGAACACTGACCCCATTAACTTTGGTCACCAGCTTGCTAAAACAGTCACAACTAGTCCATTCTGTAGATTTAAATTCTACCCCTACCGACATTTTCATATCTTTCTCTCAGGTGTAATTAGACTATATAGTTTCTCTGGATAACACAAGCATTCTTCTCTCACCTGTCCAAACATATTCCACCCCTTAGCTCTTTGAAAAAATCTTCTTATCCCTCCTGCCTATTCATTCTATTTCCAATTTTGCCTCATCCCAGCCCTGTCTTCTTTCTCTTTCTCTATGTTCTTCAACCAGCACTGCATACACACGGCTATTTAACTGTTGCTGGGAAATCCGGTTATATGCTTTAAATCGTTCTTTGTCCATCAGTTTTCTTCTTTTTCCCTTTTCATTTCTTCTTGTTGACTCTATTATGTATTTTTTACTCTCTATTATTCGCTCTCCCTCCTCTGTCTTTTCTCTTAACTTTTTCATTTTCCCTCTTGGTTTGCATGTTGTTGAATTTGTCTGTGCATTTGTGTGCTCCTGCTCCCTGTGTGTTTGTCTGTCTGTTTTCTTCTCCAGGGCTACCTCAGGAAACAAGCCAGAGCACACAACTTGGAAAGTCCCAAATATCACTACGAGTAGGAAAATAAAATAACCAAGGTCCCAACAAGAGAGACCAAGACATACCATTCAAAAAACACTCTGAAAGGATAGGCCCTGGACAGTCAAAGAATCTTCTTGGATACAGCAGCGCCCATAGGTGCAGAGAGCATAACAAGTCTTTAAATCTAACAAGAGCCAGAAAGCTAACTAAAATGACGAAATGAAAGAGCTCTCCTCCAAAGAAACTCCAAGAAATGACAACTAATGAACTAATGAACTGCTCAAAACAGATATCAGCAGCATAACTGAACAAGATTTTAGAATAATAATCATAAAATTAATAGCTAGGCTTGAAAAAAGCATAGGAGACATCAAAAAACTATGGCTACAGACAAAATGGAAAATAAAAATAGACATGAAGAATTAAAAAATGCGATAAATGAGATACATAATAAATTAGAGGCCTCCAATGCATGGATTGAAGAGGCAGAAAGGAGCCTAAGTGATGTAGAAGACACCATTACAGAAAAAAAAGAAGCTGACAAAAAAAGAGACAAACTGATCCAGGAACAGGAAGGAAGAGTTGGAGAGCTCAGTGATATGGTCAAATGCAACAATATCCTAGTAGCATATTAATCCCAGAAGAGGAAGAGAGAGGGAAAGGTGCTGAAGGAGTCCTGGAACAAATTATAGCAGAGAACTTCCCCGACCTGGGGAAGGAAGTAAATGTGGAAATACAAGAGGCTCAGAGGACTCCCTTCAGACGTAACTTGAATCGATCTTCTGCACAACGTATCATAGTAAAAATGGCAAAATATAAGGACAAAGAGAAAATTTTGAAAGCAGCTAGGGAGTAAAGGGCCCTAACATACAAAGAGAGACCTATCAAAATGGTGACAGACCTATCTACTGAAACTTGGCAGGCCAGAAAGGAATGGCAGGAGATCTTCAATGTGATGAACAGTAAAAATATGCAGCCAAGAATCCTCTATCCAGCAAGCCTGTCATTCAAAATAGAAGGAGAGATAAAAGTCTTTCCAAATAAACAGAAGTTGAAAGAATTAGTCACCACTAAGCCAGCCCTACAAGAAATCCTGAGGGGGACGCTCTGAGGGAAATGTTGCAAGGAACAAAGACACCAGAGATACCACCACAAACATGAACCCTACAAAAGATACAAAGACTCTAAACCCACATATTTAAATAATAACTCTGAATGTAAATGGTCTGAATGCTCCAATCAAAAGACAAAGGGTAGCAGAATGGATAAAAAAAAAACAAAATCCATCTATATGCTGTCTACAAGAAACTCATTTTAGATGGGAAGATACCTTCAGATTAAAAGTAAGGGGATGGAGAAATATATACCATGCTATTGGAAATCAAAAGAAAGCCAGAGTAGCTATACCTATATCAGACAAACTGGGCTTTAAATTAAAGACAATCACAAGAGATGAAGAAGGGCACTACATAATAATTACTGGGTTCATCCATCAGGAAGAACTAACTATCATAAATGTCTACGCACCGAATATGGGAGCATCTAAATATCTAAAACAATTAATCACAAACAGAAACAAGCTTATAGATAAGAATTTGCTAATCGCAGGTGACTTTAATACTCCACTTACAGCAATGGATAGGTGAACCAAACAGAAAATAACTAAAGAAATAACTGACTTGAAAGACACATTGGACCAGATGGATCTGACGGATATATTTAGAACTTTACATCCTGAGGCCAGGGAATTTACCTTCTTCTCAAGTGCGCATGGCACATTCTCCAAGATAGATCACATACTGGGACACAAAGCAGCCCTCAATAAATATAAAAGAATTGAGATCATACCATGCACACTGTCAGATCATAATGCTATGAATCTTGAAATCAATCACAGGAAGAAGTCTGGAAAACCTCCAAAAACATGGAGGTTAAAGAAAACCCTTCTAAAGAATGAATGGGCCAATGAGGCAATTAGAGATGAAATTAAAAAATATAAGGAAACAAATGAAAATGAAAACACAACAATTCAAAATCTATGGGATGCGGCAAAGGCAGTCCTAAGAGGAAAGTACATTGCTCTCCAGGCCTATTTCAAGAGATTAGAAAAAGCGCAAGTCCAAAATCTAACAGCTCACCTAAAGGAATGAGAGGCAGAGCAACAAGAATGCCCTAAACCCAGTGGGATACAAAGCAGGAAAGAATATCCAATGGAAAAAAGACAGCCTTTTTTTAAATGTTTTATTTATTTCTAGGAGAGAGAGAGAGACAGCGTGAGCAGGGGAGGGTCAGAGAGACAGGGAGTCACAGACTCTGAAACAGGCTCCAGGCTCTGAGCTGGCAGTCAGCACAGAGCCCGACGCGGGGCCCGAACCCACGAACCACAAGATCATGACCTAAGCAAAAGTCTTACTTTTGGACATCCAGATGGCCAACAGACACATGAAACGATGCTCAGCATCCCTCCTAATCAGGGAAATATAAATCAAAACCACACTGAGATACCACCTCACGCCAGTCAGAGTGGCTAAAATGAGCAAATCAGAGAACTCTAGATGCTGGCGAGGATGTGGAGAAACGGGCACCCTCCTACACTGTTGGTGGGAATGTAAACTGGTGCAGCCCCTCTGGAAAACAGTGTGGAGGTTCCTCAAAACAATAGAACTCCCCTAGGACCCAGCAATAGCACTGCTAGGAATTTACCCAAGGGATACAGGAGTGCTGATGCGTAGGAGCACATGGACCCCAATGTTCATAGCAGCACTCTCAACAATAGTTAAAACATGGAAAGAGCCTAAGTGTCCATCAACAGATGAATGGATCAAGAAGATGTGGTTTATCTATACAATGGAATCCTATATGGCAACGAGAAAGAATGAAATCTGGCCATGTGTAGCAACATGGATGGAACTTGAGGGTGTTATGCTGAGCAAAATAAGTCAGGCAGAAAAGGACAAATGTCATATGTTTGCAGGTATAGTTTGGTTGGTGGGAACTTAACGGAGGACCATGGGGGAGAAGAAGGGGAGAAATGGTGGGGGAAAGGGAGAGAGGCAAACCATGAGAGACTCTTGAATGCTGAGAACAAACTGAGGACTCATGGGTGTGTGTGTGGGAGAGATGGGCATGGAGAAGGACACTTGTGGGGATGAGCACCAGGTGTTATATGGAAACCAACTTGACAATAAACTGTCTGTAAAATAAAAATAAAAATAAAAATTAAAAAAATCTAATGGGTAACTGACGGAATGGGAAAAGATAGTCGTAAATGACATATCAGTTAAAGGGCTAGTATCTAATATCTGTAAGGAGCTCACCAAACTCCACACCCGAAAAACAACCCAGTGAAGAAATGGGCAGAAGACATGAACAGACACTTCTTCAATGAGGACATCCAGATGGCCAGCGGACACATGAAACGATGCTCAGCATCCCTCATCATCAGGGAAATACAAATCAAAACTACACTGAGATATCACTTCACGCCAGTCAGTGTGGCTAAAATGAATAAATTGGGAAACTCTAGATGCTGACCAGGATGTGGAGAAAGGACACCCTCCTACACCGTTGGTGGGAATGTAAACTGGTACAGCCCCTCTGGAAGACAGTGTGGACATTCGTCATAAAATTAACAATAGAATCCCCTATGACCCAGAAGTAGCACTGCTAGGAATTTACCCAAGGGATACAGGAGTCCTGATGCATAGGGGCATATGTATCCCAATGTTCATAGCAGCACTCTCAACAATATCCAAAACATGGAAAGAGCCTAAGTGTCCATCAACGTACAAATGGATCAAGAAGATGTGATTTATCTATACCATGGAATACTACATGGCAATGAGAAAGAATGAAATCTGACCATGTGTAGCAACATGGATGGACCATGAGGGTATTATGCTGAGTGAAGTAAGTCAGGCAGAGAAGGACAGATGCCGAAAGTTTGCACATATAGGTGGATTAGGAGGAACTTAACGGAGGACAATGTGGGAGAAGAAGGGGAAAAATAATGAGGAAGAGAGGGGAGGCAAACCACGAGACTCTCTTGAATTCTAAGAACAAAACTGAGGGCTGATAGGGGTGGGGGGGAAGGGAAGGGGGTAATGGGCATGGAGGAGGGCACTTGTGTGGATGAGTACTGGGTGTTATATGTAAACTAACTTGACAAGAAACTAAGGGGGAAAAAAAAGCATCCAACTCTTGATTTTGGTCCAGGTCATGATCAAGTGCAGTGTCTGGGTCTGTGCTGACAGCATGGGATTTTCTCTCACCCTCTCTCTCTACCCCTCCCTGGCTCATTCTCATGTGTGTGCTCGCTCTCTCTCTCAAAATAAATAAATAAATAAACAAACATTCTGAAAAATCCATGATACCTTGCTACATTATCCACTTATTTCATTTTATTTTATTCATTATTCATTTGAATAATTAAAATCAATTAATAAAATATATATGTTTGTGCATTCTCTTCAAAATGTTGGAGAAAGAGTGAACTTGTTTACCTTCATCTCAGATAAGTTTTAAATATCTGCATAAGACGGAAGAGCAAAGCTGCTCACTTGTGCAGTCAATGAGACACATAGCTTAGCTTACTCTTATAAAATTACAAAATACCATGCTATTGTCAATTTCATAATAAATCATTATCAGCTATCTTTAAAACATGAATTTATTTCGCGCTGCCTTATAAATTTAATGACCTCCAGATTCACACAGATTGTAGAATGTCCTTGGCATGCTGAGGAATTATCTATCAATCTTCACTTTTTATAATTACAAAATATTTATTTCTTTATTGGCATGATAACTACTATGGCATATTTAAATGTTATATCACCCACAAAAGGTGGTGAAATATGCAACAACATCCAATACTCCTGGTAATGCCAACAAAACACTATGACAAAAAGAGAATCTGAAAGCTTCTGAAATGTAAATGTTAAGTGTTTAATAATAAAAGAAGACAGCATTAACCACAGGTGGTGAGAACAAGGTGTAATTATGAACTACCCCTACAAACAACGAAAAAAAATATGAAGAAGGTTTAAGTTGTACTCATTTCACAAATAAATGAGCACTGAGTATGTTTTCCCACACAATTCTATTCATCAAATAAATGAATGAGTAATTAACACAATGGAGCACAGCAAAGAGATATATCATATTTGTAAAACTAGACTTCCTAATTTCCATGATAGCTTGATTGATTGATTAAATATATTGGTGCTGAGTATCAACTAGTTTCCTGGTTCTCTAATGACAGGATAAAATGACAGACAAAGCAGAGAGGTATTGCTCTCTTGATGCATAGTTTAATAGGAGAAAAGTAATTAATTAAAATTATTACAGGAATGAAGAGATCTACAGACTGCTTTAAGATCACACCTGTCTCCTAACCTAGTTTGGGATAAAAGAAAGACCTCTATGCCTCTATGTAGAGGTGACATTAAAAAGCTTCCTCTGAATGATAGAGTAATGAACTGGATTAAATGTTTAATGTTTCTACTTCAGCTATATTTTCCAGAAAATGTAATTCCTCATATATTTAAATTGCCAACTGAAAAAATTAACTTATGAAGTTAAATTTTGTTCACTCTGAAATTTTCAAAAATTCCCACAAACTTTTCTGCCTGTATCTTGTTATTTGTAAAATAGGTAAAGTAACATGCATCAAGATATTTTCAAGGCATGCTTTAAGAAATACTGGTATGCATAAGTACTGAAAATACTATTCCTTATGCAAAGTATCAATTCTGAATGTACACCCAACACAAGTGACAATTATTTACTTTTATAAATGTTTTACTTAGACAATATATCCACAATATTACTGTTTCAACATAAAATCATTACAATATTATTAGTAAAACATTTACCTTTTTTATTTTTTGATACTAAGTATTCAAAATCTAGTGTGTATTATACTTTCTAGCACATCTCAGTTTGGACTAACAATTTTCAAATGATCAGCAGCCACATAGGGCTATTGTTTTACACAGCAGATTTCTGCAATAAGCTAAGCATTGTAGTATATAACAGAAAACAAACAAGTAATGTAAGAAACATAACTCAAATAGTACAAAGGGTATTGATTCATAATATCCCTCCTGAGATGTAACCACCACTAACAGTGTCTTGTGTATTATCTACCAAAAGTTTGTGCCTATGGAATCATAAGTTTTATATAGGACTACACACACACACACACACACACCTCTGTGTAAAAACTATATATTTTGGGGTGCCTGTGTGGCCCAGTCAGTTAAGTATTCACTTTGGCTTGGGTCATGATCTCAAGGTTTGTGAGTTTGAGACCTGTGTCAGGCTCTGTGCTGACAGCTCAGAGCCTGGCGCCTGCTTTGGATTCTGTGTCTCCCTCTCTTTCTGCCCCTTCCTTGCTTATGCTCTGTCTCTTTCTCTCAAAAATAAACAAAAATTAAAAATATATGTTTGTGTATATACAATACATATATATGTATATATAACTGAAGCAAGTATAGCTTGTAGGGTATATATTTGTATGCTTTATTTATATACCCATAAATTATACATTTATATGTGCATATGTATATATAACTTAAGAAAATATAACTATGGGATATTATTAATTATACTTACAAATTACATATATATGCACTTAACACACACACACACACACACACACACACACACATAGTAGAGCCTTGAACAACACAGGATTGAACTATATGGGTCCATTTATACATGGATTTTTTTTTAAAAACATACAGCACTATAAATATATTTTATATTTTCCTTTCTCTTAACAATATTTTGTTTTCTCTAGCTTACTTTATTGTAAAAGTGCAGCATATAATACACCTAATATATAAAGTATGTGTGAATTGACTGTTTATATTATCAATATGGTTACCAGTCCACAGTACAGGCTATCAGTAGTTAAATTTGGGGGAATCAAAAGTTATATGGATATATAGAAAGTTATATATAACTTTATATGCATATAACTTTCGTGTAGTGAATTAGCATCCCTAACTACCACGTTGTTTATGCTTAAGTATAAGTGAACATTTTTACATTATACCAGAAATATACAGATATAGAAATATATATATATAGAAAGAGAGAGAGAGAGAGAGATCTTTCTATAATATATAATCACCTATAAAGGTTCATATGTATAATTATATACATATACATGTGTGTGTGATTTAGATCAAATTTGGGAAGTCTATAAATAGGAAACAAGATTAGTAAATCCTGAATTAGTCTTAAATTTTTTTTTCTAATGCAAAGGATGACATTAAGTTTAGTTATTTATTTTGAGAGAGAGAGACAGAGAGACAGAAAACAACCGGATGAGGGGCAGAGAGAGAGGAGGAGACAAGATTCCAAGCAGGCTCTACACTCTTAGCACAGAACCCAACGAGGGGCCCAAACTCAGGAACCGTTATATCATGACTTGAGCCAAAACCAAAAATATGGTGTTTAACCAATTGAGTTACCCAGGCACCCCCAAAGGACAAATTTTTTGACCAAATACCTTACCTGTTGAGAAAAGCTAATATATGAAAGCAATCTGAACTTGGTCCTTATTAAGGAAATATCACATTTATGTAATTATCACATATTCATTAAATCCAAGTCCATATATTCTCTTTCTCAGAGGAAATCCAAATAAATAAACAGGAACTGAGAATATGTAGTAAACATTACTCAGTTAATTAATTTTCCACTAGTTTCAATATTCTTTGCCAATATTAGTTCAGGCAGTGGAGTTTAAAGATTATCATCTTTCCTGTTATTACTGTAGATTGTGTAATTTGATATTCTGACATTTATGTGCAAGAGGATTACTGAGAAGTGTCGTAGGAATGGAATTCATGTGGTTACCACTTTTAGTGCTCCTCACACTTTGCATAAATTCATATTTCCTTCTGGCTTAATTATCCTTCAGAAGAACTTTCTCTAACGTTTTCTGTGGTGCAGGTGTGCTGGCAATGAATTCTCTCACCTCTGACTCAAAGTTAATTTCACTTTCATATATGAAAAATATTTTAATGGATACAAAATTCATGTTTAAAGGATTTTATTCCTCAGTATTTTCAAGATGTTGCCCCAATATCTTCATTTAAAAATATGTTTATTTATTTTGAGAGAGAGAGAAAGAGAGAGAGAGAAGAGGTGAATAGGTATAGGGGCAGAGAGAGTGGAAAGAGGGAATCCCAAGCAGGCTCTTATCCTGACAGCATGGAGCATGATGCAGGACTAGATTCCATGACCATGATTTCATGACCTGAGGTGAAATCAAGAGTTGACCACTTAACTAAATGTAGCACCCTGATGCCTGGCTCCACTGCCTACTTGATTGCATTGTTTTTGATGAGAAATCTTCCATCATACTTATTTTTTATCTTTATTTTGTCTGTTTTAAAGCTTTTCTTTTCTTCACTGGTTTTGAGAAATTTAGTATAATTTACTTTGTTATAGTTTTCTCCTTGTTTGCGTGTGTGTGTGTCAGGGAATTATTGAGCTTCTTGGTACCATAGGTTTATAATTTTCACCAAATTTGGGAAACTTTTCCAGACCAATTTCTCCAAATATTTTCCTTTACACAGCTCCTACTTCTTCAGGAACTCCAAATATATATTATGTCATTTGAAGTCCCACAGTTCAATAATATACACTTCGTTATTTTTCTAAGTTTTAATTTAAAGTTCAGTTGATTAACACACAGTGTAATAGTAGTTTCAGGTGCACAGTATAGTGATTCAACATTTAAATAGAATATACTCTCTTCATTTTTAAAAAATTATTTTTCTGTGTTTTCCTTGGGACAATTCTTCAAATTCACTCATCTTTTCTTCTACACTGTCTAATCTGCCACTAACCATATCTACTCAACATCCTATATATTCCATCCCACATGTTGTAGTTTTCATGTCACGAAGTTTGATTTGGGTCTTTTTCATATCTTCTATAGCTCTAATTTTTAAACATATTTAAATTATCTATAATAACTGTTTTTAAAAACCAGGCCAGTGAAATTCTAACATCTGGCTCAGACTTGAAATGGTTTCAATGGATTGGTTTTTCTCAATAGGAATAATATTTTCTTGCATATCTAGTAATCTTTGATTGAATGCCAAACAGTACAACCTTTATTTTATTGAGTAGTGGGTATATTGTATTCCTATAAATATTATTGGATATCTTCTGGTATTCAATTAAATCAGACTTGAAATGGTTTCAATGGATTGGTTTTTCTCAATAGGAATAATATTTTCTTGCATATCTAGTAATCTTTGATTGAATGCCAAACAGTACAACCTTTATTTTATTGAGTAGTGGGTATATTGTATTCCTATAAATATTATTGGATATCTTCTGGTATTCAATTAAATCACTTGAAAATAGTCTTGCTTTAATGATTGTTAGTTGCTTCTGGGTCAATGGTCAATCTTGAAATAATTATTTCACACTACTGAGGCAAGATCTTAAATACTTCCCAAGTTCCTATAAATCATGAGATTTTTCAATCTGCCTGATACAAAGAGGGATTATTCCTGATTTCATATGATGTTAGATATTGTTACTCTATTTCTTTTGCGTAATTGTTTCCATAGTCCTGAGTAGTTTTCTCATATGTACATGCAGCTGATACTTAAAAGAGACACCTACAGATCTCAGGAGTGTTCTTTCTATGTACTCTTTATGGTAATTTGTCCTCTACTCTAACTGCCTAGACTCTCAGCACTGTTTCCTTAACTCCAGGCTCCACAATTTGAGATACACACTCAAATTAGTAATTGTGGAATTTGTTTGGCTCATCTTTTTTGTTTTCCATCTCTCAGGGTTAACCACCCTCCATCCCTTCATCCAGTATTTTAAAAAATGAATATTTCATTATTTTCTCTATTTTTTATTCCTTTACACTATCTTAATCTGGCTCTGATCTAGAAGTAAAATAGACGCACTTTTAAAGGCATTGTTTAGGGATTCTTAGATCCTAAGAGCAGCAGTGGGAAACCTATATTATATTTAGGTCATTGTTTTCTTCATTTCACCATATAGATATCCACATCAGTGTAAGAAACAGAGTAATCATTTTCTTTAAATTTATTCTTTTTAACTTCACATTTTCCATCCTTCCTTCTGAAATGGACTTCAATGTATAAAAGTTTCATTTCTGAATAACAGTCAACTGATATTTTCACCCTCCCCTTAGAAAGATGGCGGTTTGCCAATTTTATTTTCAATATGTTGCTAGTTTTGAGAATCTTCTTTTCTCTCCCTTTCTCTTTGCCAAGAGAGAAAAGGAGGTGAGAAGAGAAGAGATTACCAGACAAATCACTATGGACATTTTTTCCCCTAAAATGTCCTCTATAATCTTCTGAACTTTAAGTTTATAACAAGAAGCATGATGTCTGACTAAGAAAGAAGAACTATGCATCATGGCTTAAATTCTTCTAAAATAATAATACTTTGATACAATCCTACTACAATCATCTGTCCCCTAGCTGGCTTAACAAAGAAATTCTAACATGTGTCTACCCACCAGTCATACGAGCAATGAAAATCAGAGACTTTGGGGAGGGATTTCACATGAGAAAGATAATGATGTACAACACATTTTGAACACTTTTCTGTTATCCCCTCCATTTTTTTTCAAAGAGTGATTTACAGTGCTTATATTTCTTCTGAACAATCAGTAAAATTAGTGTAAGGACCAATTGCTTTTGGAAGAAGCAAGGTAAGTAGAGGGATAACAGAAAAACTGGCAAAGGGTAATTCTGAAAATATGAGCAATGGACTAGCAATGAGGCAGAACTGGGGTGTGTGGGGAGCCGGTGGGCAGAAATCTTGGCCAGGGATGGGATAGAACATGAATCATGCCTACCGCTTGATAAAAACTGACTACAAATAAATAATTGTCTCTTGAGCATAAGAAAAAATCATACAAAGGAAATTTCTGTTTTGATACCACAGATCAAAAAGCCCCCCAGAAGTAAATATCAGTAATACCAAATTGGATTATTTTAGGATTCTTCCCCAAAAGCACAGGATGCTCACAAGAATATGTAGAAATTAAGTTCCATGATATTCTAATGGATGTTACAGGCATATTTGAATTTTACAGTTGAGAAAATGGGAGAGGCCATAGGTGGAATCACTATGATTATAATAATGATCTTCACTATTAGTAGAGCAATAGCTTTATATTCTGTGTAATTCACAGTAATAAATTCCTAATAATCATAATCTCATTTAATGTTTCAAATAACTCCATTGGGTTGGTATTATTTATTCCTCATAGAAAAGAGATGTTCAAAGTTGTTACAAACTTCATTCAGTGCCAGCAACTTTTAAGAGGTGAGACCTGGACTTGAACCCAGATATCTAATATTCTGAAACCTTTTTGTTAACCACTAAGAAGTACACCCATTGATTCCCTATGTGATGATGCATACTCTAGGTCACAGGGTGGACTGACCCGCAGAATACTGATGTCAAGTCTGAGGATATGTATTCAAGAAACAGAGCACCCCATATTTTCCCAAAGTGGCTGCAACATGTGGCGATGGCCACATTGTGAAGAACAGGCTGTCACTCCCTTCATCAGCACAATGTGTCAGGAAAGATGAGTGGGGGCCGGCACAAGTGGTGGATGAAATGGAAGGTGGTGAGTCATGCTCTCATCTCGACATCTAAAAATATCGCAGCATATTAAAAGAACACATTTCCTTCTATAAAAAATGAATAATTTTTTACCTATATGTCTGTAATTTTCCATTTCCAAACAGAATTCCATTGGCACTGAGATGCATCCCTCAAAAATATTAACTATCAACCTGAGAAGCCAGGGAGCCAATTTAAATTGTGGCACCTACGCAGGCCATTGATAATGCAGGCTGAGCAATCAGCTGGTTGCCAGGGACATCCTTTGAAATAACTTTAAGAGAAATGGGCTAGTTCAGAGGGCTCTTAAACACAGTTAGTATCTTTTGCCCACAAACTCACTCACCTGAGGCCTTTAGGAGGTAAAATAATTTTACCCAGCTCCATCAAAATCCACAGCTAGGCTTTCCATTCATATGAAAGAGAAGCAGACAGATTTCCCTATTCCTTGTAATCACAGCCATAAATCTGCCATTACTGAGGAAGATCAAACCCTGGGTGTGTGTTGAATGGGCACCAAAAGGACAAAAGAATATTTCTGGGAATATAAAAATACATCGAAGATCTGCATAGTGAATCACTTGTTATTTTTAAAACAAACTGAATTGATCTGAACTTGTTATATATCCACTACAGACACAAAAGTGATCTTGAATTTTTTGCTGACATCTGTGGAATTGGACAGTAAGAAAAAAAACGGTGTGATGTACCCAGTTTTTCCTGCACACCCCATGATTAGTGGTCAAAAACTGCACTGGTGTTTTGACCAATTAAAAGCCTCAAGAAGTATAGTTTTACTCTTGACATATCACCTATCGGTAACTGTCAGAATAGCTGCTTGGGAAATGTTCAATCAATAAAAATGAAGGTATGTGAAGATGTGGAAAATGTCAGGACACTGGGGAATAGATAGCAGGATGCAGGTGTTTGTTAATTAAATTTACAAAGGCAGTAAAATTAATGAAGCCAGTATCTCATATGTTGTTGGTTACTAAAGAAACAGGTGTTTCCCCATTTTAACTCAATCTGTACATGTTCCATCCTCATAATAGCTATCACATTTTGTGAATATTTGCTTCACCCTGTAAACTTCAATCCAAGAAGAATGCACCAAAAAGGTTATCAATAATTCACACCAGGGAGAATATTGGGTAATATATGGGAATGGAATCACAGAACCTCCTCAACCTATAATTGCAGCAAAATACGATTCATCATCTATTTGATTTTTTGTCCCAGGGATAAATATGGTCACTTTCATTATAGATCACTGCATTTATTTGGAGATTCAGTTTTTATAGATTTTATTGTGAGTAATCCACTTTCCATTTTGCTTTGGGAAAGTACACCGAGAAAGAGATGGCTAAGTGAAGAGGGTTACAACCCAATTGCTAAGATTCAATGCCTCCTAGAACATTTTTTTTTCCAACAAGAAGACCGAAAAACGAATAACATATTCAAAATCATGTCACCAGTGAAGAGGTTCAAACCTCCTCGGGGTTCAAACCCAAGCAGACCAGCTGTAATCACCAGGTCATACTGTCATTATCTTGACATGTGTCCAGATCATGGAAACCATAGTATCTCTATGCTATACCTAGATCTAGATCTAGATCTTATCAGGAATATCATGTCTATTTCAAAACATTATTCATTATTTCAACACTAATATTGAACACCATCAGAAAGGAGACTCTAGTGGTGACAGACTGAAAGCCATTTCTTATTTCTAATTCCAGCTATGCTAACATAAGAAGCAATCCAAAGGAAAGGATGTGAGAATATTTTTTAAAAATATGGTGTAATGGCGCTCCTGGGTCGTTCAGTTGGTTACGTGTCTGACTCTTGGTTTCAGCTCAGGTCATGATCTCACAATTGGTGAGTTCAAGCCCTGCATCAGGCTCCATGCTGAGAGGGCAGAGCCTGTTTGGGATTCTCTCTCCCTCTCTCTTTGTCTCTCACCCACTCACTCTGTCTCTCAAAATAAATAAACTAAAATATTTAAATTTTTAAAAATATAAATTTATCTTTGAGAGAGAGACAGACAGAACGTGAGTGTGGGAAAGGCAAACACACACACACACACACACACACACACACACACACACACACACAGAATCCGATGTAGGTTCTAGGCTCTGAGCTGTCAGCACAGAGCCTGATGCAGGGCTCAAACTCACAAACTGTGAGATCATGATCTGAGCCAAAGTCGTCACTCAAAAATCTTTTTAAAATATAGTGTAATAACTCTCATTGTCATCAATATAATAACATTTTAATATTTTATAGGTGAGTCTTATAATCATATATTATTTTATTTTTACTATTTAAGGTGAAATTATAATTATATAATAGTTTTTGATTAGTCTTAGTTCTTCAGAACCACAGTCATTACTTGGAATATTCAAATTTTATGACTCAGTTGCTTTTCGGTCTAAAACCAGATTTTTTTTCTTCTTTCCTAAGATCCTTCCCCCCATTCCAATGCTCAGATCTGGTTTCAGTTTTTTTTCCCATGGAAAAAAAGTGGGAATGCTAATCTATTAACCAAAGGAGCTCATATTTAGTTTGGTGTTACTGTGACATGGTAACACTGTGCAACGGTGACATTATGAAAACTAGGTTTCTATCCACTCTAAACAGGGTTTTGTTGTTGTTTGCTTGTTCTACCTAAAAGGATGGCAGCGATCCAAACAGATACTGCCAATGAAATGAGACTTTCCAGTAATTCCAAGTAGCCACTGCCTACTATTAAAAATGTAGTGGGTATGTCACCTGGGTGGTTCAGTCGACTAAGCATCAGACATCGGCTCAAGTCATGATCTCACAGCTGATGAGTTCAAGCCCAGCATCAGGCTCTATGCTGACAGCTCAGAGCCTAGAGCCTGCTCTGGATTCTGTGTTTTCCTCTCTGTCTGCACCTCCCCCACTAATGTTCTCTCTCACACACACAAAAGTAAATAAACATTAAAAATGAAAAAAAAAGTGTAGTGTGTGTCTAAAGCATCCAACAAAAACTGCCATTCCTATAGGCATCTCAAAAATCCTGTAATTCCTCATTCCTTCCTCCAAACCTAAGTGTTCCCCAGTCTAGTAACTTGTACTATCATTCACCAAATTATTCAGATCAAAAATATGGAAGCCTTCATTGGCTTCTCTCTTTCTCTCACACCTCATATCCAACCTATCTAAAATTCTATTGGTTCAAGCTTCTAGATATTCAATTGCTTTTCATTCCCTCTAATACGTCCATGCTATTCAAGTACTCTTCATCTTTTGCCTAGATTTCTGCAAGAGCCTACTGTTCTCTGCTTCTGTTCCTAATCAGTTTGGAGTATATTCTGTCACTGCCAGAGTGAATCTATCATATTTTATATCAGATTATTGCATTATTCTGCTCACAATCCTCAAGAGGCTTTTTATTATACTGGACATAAAAGCTAGCATAGTTACCATAACCTAAAGAAACCAAAAAGCCAAGATCAGTGATAGCATGAAACTTACCCTCGTTCTACTCTGCTCTGATTGCAAGTGAGCTCATCTATGCAAGCTGCTCTTCACAGGTTCCTTTGTCAACTCACTTCTCAATCAATCCAATTATAAAGGGCTTTCCCAGTGGACTGGAGGGCTGGAAATGGAGAGTCCAATATATTTCTATCCTTTCCCTGTACATCCTACAGAGTAGGCTTTCCATAGTCCTGGCTTCCACAAAGCCCTAAGCTCTATGATGATCACAACTCCCTTTGTCTCCCTTGGCTAGAATGGTAGTAATCTCTTGCTGATATTAACCTCTGGTTCAGGTCTCAGTCTCTTATTTGACTCTCATCTCCTCCATCACATATATCAACTAATTCTCTCTCTCCCTTTTTTGTTCTCTATGTACTTAACATATTTTCTATTTACGTCTTTAGACTTCGACAGATAAAAGGAATTAACAAAATAAAGGTTTATACCATGCCTATGACATAGGAAAATGTAGGAGCCCTTCTCCAGCAGGCATTTGGGTTCAAGATCCTTAGCTTGTGAAACTCTGACCTTATCTAAGTCTTTGGAGTCTTCCTTACTCAATGGTATATAAAGAGACAGAAAGTATAGAGGACTGGGAAGAATAGTTGTGTGGGCCAAGTCTGCATCACTTTTACTCATAGTCAAGAGGGTAGAACTTAATCTACCCACAAGACTGGCTACATACAACTAATTCCTGGAGGGAGGCTGGAAAATATAATGCAGCTTCTAGCCTGAAAAGAAGGGAAAAATACAGATATTACCAAAGATTAACTGTCTTCCACAGCTACATATTTTTTTTTTATCTAATGGCTTTACAAATGGTAATAAATGTCATAAAAAAGTGAAGGTGCTACTTTGGACAGATGACTCAGAATATACCATCAGATGCCTGATAGAGTGAGCAAGCTATGGAATACAGACACCAGTCCAAAAAGAGCATGTTGAGTGCAAAGGCCCTGAGGCAGGAATATATGTGATGTATTCAAAAACCAGTAAGAAAACAGTTGATGGTGGGGCGCTTGGGTGGCTTAGTCGGTTAAGCATCCGACTTTCGCTTAGGTCATGATCTCGCAGCTGGTGGGTTCGAGCCCCGCGTCGGGCTCTGTCCTGACTGCCAGCTCAGAGCCTGGAGCCTGTTTCAGAGTCCGTATCTCCCTCTCTTTCTGACCCTCCCCTGCTCATGCTGTCTCTCTCTCTCTCCTAGAAATAAAAAAATATATATAAAAAAAACAGTTGATGGTATCTACTAATATTTTTTAAAAGTATCTCACTGAACTTGTTTTCATTCTTTCCCACAATTTCTAGAACCAATAATTTCCTTTAAATTATGAAAAGAATAATTTGTCTCAATTATATACCAAAGCACATACGTTCACAGAAAATTCACCGCTAACACTTTTTATTCTGCTCTTCTCCCTCATCTCCTATTGGTAAATTTTTCATCAATTTTCTCTCAGCCACTCTTAATTTTAAAAAAACATAAGCAAAATGCACATTTTTAATATAAGCAAAATATACACTTTTAATATACATATATATTTGTGTGTATACATGTATAATGCATATACGTATATGTTCATGTCTCCCCTTTCGTACACAAAATGTAGTATATTAAATAAGAAACTATTCTGGTAATCATTTCATATTAGTACTTAAAGATCCTTCCTTGTTACTTTTTGGAGCTGATTAGTACTCTCTTAATAGAGCATAGTCCATTCAATAAAGACCCTACTGTCAATCACTGGTGTTTTACCCATCGTTTGCTATAGTCTAAAGTAGAGTAGCCCTTAAGTCAGTTGATTTTAGCATTCTGTTTTATTTTCTTCAAAGCATGTATCACTAAAAAAAAAAATCTTGATCATTCATTTTTTTTCATCCTGTCTTCCCATTCTAGCCTATAAGCACCTTTAAGCCAGATATTTTGCAATATCTGCATTACCTAGAAGAGTGCCTGACAGTTAGTAGAAGCTCATTTGTTGAATGAATGCATTTGTTCTGATCCTGTACAGCACTCTGATGCTGATTAATGCTCTTTCAAAAGGGAAATGAGGAGGCCGACTTTACTGAAAAAGGAGAAAAGTTGCAAAGGTACTGATTTCCCATTCCATGGTGGAAGAAATAGCCTCTGCCAGACAAAGATTAGCAACAGGCTAGGGCAGGCAATGTACAGGTGGGAGGACCATTCCACCTGGAGACCATTCCAGGAGTGATAGAAGCAGAATATGTTACTAGTTAAGAGCTTGGGTTTGGATTCTAATTCTGTTGTTTACAAGCTACATGACATTTGAAAAATTACCTAACTTCTCTGACCCATGGATTCCTTATCTATAAAAAAGGAATAATAACAACTTCCTCATAAAATTGTTGTATTGATCAAACGGGATAATCCCAATAAAGGGCTTACTTAGTACAGTGTGTGACAGAAAGTATGATATCAATGAATATTAGCCATCATTGTCATTATTATTAGAGGAAAGTAATGTTTCAGTCTTTCTAGAATCAGGATAAACACACTGAGAAGATTCCACATTGCTGCTATTCAGGATATCAGGTCAGGATGTAACTAGACACTGAGGTGATATTTAGAGAATACAAACCAGAGATCTAGTAAGCATCTCAGATAAATAAGTTGGATCTTAACATGAGCCCCTCTGCCTGCAGTTTCTGTGTTCTTTATGATAACAGAACAATAATGATAGCCACTTTAGTAGGTGCCAGGCACAGCATGCTAGGTGTTTGCATGCAATATTTTATGCTGTCCAAAGACATTAAAAAATACTTTCTGGGGCACCTGGGTGGCTCAGTCGGTTAAGCATCCAACTTCATCTCAGGTCATGATCTTATACTTTGTGAGTTCACAGATCAGAGCCTGGATCCTGCTTTAGATTCTGTGTCTCCATCTCTCTCTACTCTTCCCCAGCTCATGCTCTGTCTCTCTCTCCTTCAAAAATAAATATTTAAAAAAATTTAAAAATTACTTTCCAAATACTGATTATTATTTGAAAGGGAGACCTGGTTAAGTTATTTATCAGCTTCTAACATCACAATTTTATTTCCTTCATCCACAGATAAATTGCATTAATGTAGGCTTATCTTGAGGGAACAGGAATGAAGAGTGAATTCTGATATTCAACAAGGAGAGTGACGTTCGGGAAAGTCTGCACAATGATGGCTGTTTTGGAGGCCTGGATCTCAGGAGTGCCACCGTGGGAAGTCCCAAGTGGCCCTGTTTGAACTGGGAAATGGTAGGGACCTAGGCCAATAGGGTGCCAGAATGTAATAGAGTGTCCCATAGGAGAGGTTACAAACACCTCCTCTAAAGCTTTGTCCTGAGAGGTCACCACAGCTTTGTGAAAACTCCCAGCACTTGAGAGGCCTATTTCTCATGTGCCTATACTCACACAACCTCTCCTAAAAACAGCATGGCACAGGATAAAAGTGCTTCTCTGTCTGCAGTGTTTCATGGAATCTGCTAAAGAAGCAATGCTGAATTCGTGTTTCATCACCAGGTAAAAGTCAGTTCTGTAACTACCAACAGCTAGACAATGCCCCAAGTGAAAACAGTTAATGAGACCAGTGCTTTACTTTTGCTGGGAAAACAAATGATTTTCAAAGCATATAGGCACAATGGTCTCTGAGTGAAAACCTTTGGACCAACTACTCTGATTACAAGATGCTAACCTTCTCATACATAAGGCCTGATGAAAAATGCATCATCACTGAGAGAGAGATGGCAAGAAAGAGCGGACAACAATCAAAGAAATAAGGGAATAAAAGAACACAGAGCAAATGGATTCTATTGTCTCTGACTGTAATAGCAGATTCTACTGCTATTCTATGAGTTTGTTAGGACTGCAGTTAGAACTCCAGAGTTCTAATGGCTCCTTTAAAACATTTCATTTAGCATTGTTATGTTCAAATACTTAATTAAATGTTTACTAGTAAACAGATGTCAGATGTTTAGAAATTTCACTGAATTTCATTAAAATACATACACTGTATGCTTGGATAAATGTGCCTTGGCTTTGAAAATTCTTTAGATACTCATCAAAATCCATATTTAGCATTCTAGCATAGCTCTTTAAAGTAGTTTGTTTGTGGCAAGAAACTACATCCATTTTTTAATGTCTTCCTGAGAGAGAGAAAAATAATTAGGGGCAATTGAAGAACATATACATATACATATATACATATAAGTAAGGGACATAGACATGTTAATTTTTTTCTTTATACCCTTCTAGTATTGTGCTTAACATTCAAACGTCTTTCCTGGCATTTCTTGTGTAATTTCACTAAGATATTTCCTTGTAGTTGTGACAAGTGAAGATTTCATTTATCACCTCTGAATCTCTTGGATTCTTGGATGGCTAGCATTTGTGCAAATACTATGCCCTTCAACATACCACTAAAGAATGGTATTTTAAAAACAGGGATATTATTAAAAAAAAACATTAGACACATTTGCACTGGGATTTTATTGTTTTCTTCTTGTCTTTTAATTATTCAAGTAGTACAGGAATAGTTTTTTTTGTTGTTGTTGTTGTTTTTTAGGCTGGGAGAGAACACATGTAGGGAAGGGCAAAGACAGAGGGAGAGAATCCCAAGCAGGCTCTATGCCCAGCATGGAGCCCATTATGGGCTCAGTCACATGAACTTGAGATCATGACCTGAGTGGCAATCAAGAGTCAGACGCTTGGACTGAGCCATTCAAGCACCCCAGGAATAGTCTTTGTATTAAAAAAATGTAACAAATTCCAGCAGTAGGAAACAAGCAAAAGTCTTTAATTTGTTCCTCTTAATTCCTTCCACAGAACTGCCACTCTAATTTTTTTTTGTATATTTCTCTAATACCGTTTACTTTTACAAAAACAAAAGACACACATAGATGTACAATCTTTTATATGCTCGCAGCTTATTTTCTTCAATAAAGAAATGGAAACCTGGATGTCTGGGTGGCTCAAGTCAGTTAAGTGTCTGACTTTGGCTCAAGTCATGTCTTCACAGTTTGTGAGTTCAAGCCCCATCACAGGCTATGTGCAGACAGCTCAGAGCCTGGAGCCTGTTTTAATTCTGTTGTCTACCTCTCTATCTGCCCTGTCCTACTCGCCTTCTGTCTCTTTCTCAATAAAACCCCAAACATTAAAAAAAAAAAAAAAGGAAACCAGGGTTGCCTGGGTGGCTTAGTCGGTTAAGCGTCCGACTTTTGCTTAGGTCATGATCTCGCAGTCCGTGGGTTCGAGCCCCGCGTCAGGGTCTGTGCTGACTGCCAGCTCAGAGCCTGGAGCCTGTTTCAGAGTCTGAATCTCCCTCTTTCTCTGACCCTCCCCTGCTCACGCTGTCTCTCTCTCTCCTAGAAATAAATAAATAAATAAATACATAAATACATAAATAAGGAAACCAATCAGGTTCATTACTCTATAACACTATTTTACTTTCCAGTTTCACTTAAAATCTATTCATATCACTACATTTAGATTTAGATTGTTTCTTATTATTTCTTATTAGTAAAAATCTATGCACATGACTGATTATGAGCATGTGTATAATCATGCAGGTGAGGCACATTGAAATATACTTGCTAGCTCAAAGAACAATAGTCACCTGTATTGTGGATAGGCGTTATCACATTGGTCTCCCAAAAGGCTGTACACATTTACACTCCCATCAATTTTATCACATAATAGCCAGCATTTGATAATGACAAACATTTTTTAAGAAACCTATTTTTTGTTTTACTTTGTATTTTTCTAAGTAATACTAAAGTTGAAATCATTCCCATAAGTTTATCAGTCAATTATATTTCTCCTGTGAGTTCCCTAATCATAGGCTTTTACTATATCTATGTCTTTCTCTACCTTTTCTTCTTAATATTTGATTTTTTAATAATCTGGATAACAATGTTATGTTTTATTTTATTGTGACAAATATTTACTCAGGGTGCTACTCAGGATGTACAAACTACATCCAAGTTAAAAACCTTAAAGTAATAAATATCTAAATGCCAAATTAAAAGAAAAAAAAGCACAAAAAGGCATAAAGCAAAAAAGAGAGAGAGAGAGAGAGAAAGATACACAGAAAAAATATTTGCTAGGAACACAATAGTGGACATTTTTGAAGCTATTATCTGTATATGATAGAAAAATTACTCAAGTATATCAAGTATGCATGACATTGGTGCTTCCCAAAATCAAACTCCAACAGAAGTTTCCAGTGTTATACTGATATCAACACTTCAGAAAAATGTCATACATTGCTTGTGGTTTGTTTATTATTCATCAAAACACACGGAGTTTGAGATAGAATGAATAGAAGATAAGAACCATATAATTAAGTAGAATTAATAGATGAAACCCCAAAACTAGAGATGTATTCTAAGTATTCATGAAATGCTCAGAAAAGTTAATCATATGTTTAAAGGAAAACCGCAGTACTTCCACACCGATATAAGCGCTGCTAACCAACTATAGTGAAATATGTTTCTTGCTGATCCTTGTATAGTTTAATGTTCCACTTTTTGAGTGTCTCTGTGCTATGGCTTCAAATGGCAACTGCTGGAATTCATTGTCAGTAGCAGAGTACTCCAATGTTCACTTCTGCTGCTGTCTTTTCCTTGCACCAACATTAGCCTACACACGTAAAGTGTTTCTCATACTCCAAGTTATGTTCCCTGTTGAAAATGCTACAATCACTTTTAAATTTTGAAGTGGTTTTGGTTTGGGGTTTTGCATATCTGAATCATGTTTGGACAATAAAAATACATAAAATTCAGAAAGAAATTTAGAATGGTAAGACAAATGGCCATTAAAGTATTGCTATTTATGGGGTGCCTGGGTGGCTTAGTCGGTTAAGCTTCCGACTTTCACTTAGGTCATGATCTCGTGGTTCGTGGGTTCAAGCCCCGCATCGGGCTCTGTGCTGACTGCCAGCTCAGAGCCTGGAGCCTATTTCAGAGTCTGTCTCCCTCTCTCTCTGGCCCTTCCCTGCTCATGCTGTCTGTCTGTCTGTCTCTCTCTCTCCTAAGAAATAAATTATATATATAAGTATTGCTATTTATAAGCTAGGAGAAATCAATTTTTTTGGAAGTGTGGGAGCCGGACAGTGACCACAAGAAAGCGTGGTTAGGGACATGGGGATGTGCCTGCACACGGGGCTCCCTGCCTGGGCAAAGCATGCCTGCAAACAGGATGCTCTGCCAGGAGGCCTGCACACAATATCCAAGTTTAATGATCCGCTCGCAAACGAGGGAACATGCCCTCCTTAGAAATAAGGAGGAGGCTGGAATTGTGAGCAGGCCTCTTAGTAGACATGTTGTGGTCATTTCCTCCCTTTGCTCCCCCCTGTCCTTGAAAGGTGTCTGGCTACTTGCCCTTAATTGGTGAAGGAATGCATCTTGCAGTTTGTATCCAGTTACCGGGTATAAAATAAACCGCAAGAGGGGCTTGCCTAGAATTGTTCCTCCGGCCGGAGTTGTGTCTCTGTCTGTCTTTTGTGTGTGTCTTGTCCTTTGTGTCATTTCGTCCACAACAGGAAGGAAGACAGTACCAATGTAAACTACACTGATTATCAAAGAACTGAATATTAAAAGTTTATATTGATGTGTTATCTTATCAGAGAAAAATAAATGGGTTCTCTACTGCTTTGTTTTCTTAAATGAACAACAATGCTACAACCTTTTGGAATGCCAACACGGAAATATCTAGCAAATTTAAAATACATGTGTACATTTGGCCTAACATTTCTACTATCTTTTTTACAAAAACACTACAATTAAGACTTTTTCATTTATCATGTAAAATAATGGTAAACAATAGAACAAGACTAAATGTTCTTAAATAGAGAAACTGTTAAATAATGATAGATACGTGAATTATTATGTGGCTATTAAAAACAATAAAATGTCTCACATGTGTTGGCAGGGAAAGCTTGCCAAGATATTATAAAGTGAAAAATGAAAACAAATCAAAACTAAAACCTACAAGCTCCATAGAAATATAGTTATTGTTCCTTTTTTATTAAAAAGGAAAAACTCTATATAAACATATATATATATATATAAAGGTAGACTAGGATGCAAAACTATCAATAATATATATTTCAGAGATGAAATAATTAATAACTAGAAGTTTCACATTCTGCATTTTGTATTTCTATAATGTAATGAATGTGTTACTTTTATAACTAGTAGGAATATAAAAATTATTTTGAAGAAATTACATTGAGATATCAAAATGAACTAATCCTTTGCAGTGGAAGGGTCAGGGAAGATGGTGGTAGTGATTTTCTTCTCAAGAAAGTTCAATAAACTCTCCTAGTCATATCAGAGTTCTGATTTCTCATTTGATAGATAATAAAAAAAGAAATACACACGCACACATGCACAGATGATTTAAAGGTCTCTCCCAGTTTCTTTAAATACCTGCCTGACTCCAGAAAGGACTCATGAAGGACTACAGACAATAGCTTTGATTCCATCGCAAAGAATCCTTCCCTGATCAACCTAGTTAACTTAGGTACCATGATTTACTATCACAGGAGCTTCTTTATTTCCTTCATCCCACTTATCACAAACTGTAGGATTTTATTTACTTATTTGCTTACCAGCCTATCTGTTCCTATTTAGAATGGAAGTGTCAGGGGCACCTGGGTAGCTCAGTTGGTTAAGTGTCTGACTCTTGATTTTCATTCAAGTCATGATCTCACAGTTGGTGGGATTGAGCCCTCTATAGGGCTTTGTGCTGACAGCATGGCCACTGCTTGGCATTCTCTATCTCCCCCTCTCTCTTTCCCCTCCCCCACTAATTTCCTCTCTCTTTCTCTCTCCCTCTCTCTCTCTCATAATACATAAATAAACATATAAACAAACGAACAAATAAATAAAATGTAAGTTTCAGTAAGGCAAGGACCTAGTCTACCTTTTTCGTCTTTGTGTGCCCACAGGACAGAGCTTCTAGCAAGGCACAAACTAAGCACTCAATATTGGAATAATGAGTGGATAGATGGGTGAGTATTAAGGCAGAAGGCACATTTCTGACCATGATGCTGAGATCCACACCATCTAGCATTCTCTCCTACATTCATCATGGTCCAACTGTTCTGGTCACTGAGAATGAAATATCTGATCCAAGGCCATTACAATTATTGTTCAACCCTTGTTAATCCTCTGTATGAACCTCTCTATACCAACATTTTCTCATAAATCTTTCTCAATTTTCAGGTCTTTCCTTTAATGTTAGTTATTTCTACATATCCTGACCAGTGTATCCAAAATTACTGAATATACACCCTGAACACTTACACGTACATTGAACAAAATCCCCTCCTGTCACACTCACTAGGTCTGTTACGTTATGCAGGTTTATTTTCTATACAGCATTTATTAATAAAGTTATAAATTATTGGTTAATTTGGTTTACCAGGGTTCAGCTCAATAGGTGAGAAAATTTGCCTTTCTTGTTTATTACCACATTACCACAATCAAGAGTGTTTCTTGCCACAACTAGATAATAATTGATAATTTGTTGAATGAATAATAAAATGAAACTCTTCAAATGGGAGTATTTTTATCACTTAAAGTCATCATGTTTCCAGTCATATGTACCTTTCATATACAGGGCATTATCAAAGACTCAATTTTAAAGCTCATCTTTTCAGAAATTCTTCTTTCTTAAACTAATGACAGTATCATTATGCTATTATTTACAATGGACAAGAGATGGAAATAACCTAAGCATCTACCAATGGATGAATGGATAAAGAAATTGTGATATATACACACAGACATACACACACACACAGGAATATTATTCACTCAGAAAAAAAAATGAAGTCATGCCATTTGTGACAATATGGATGGACTTTGAGGGCATTATGTTAAGTGAGAGAAGTCAGATAGAGAAAGACAAAAAGAAAACAAGCTTATAAACACAGAAATAGATTAGTGGTCGTCACAGGTGAGGGGTAGAGCATAGGCAAAATAGTTAAAAGAGATCAAAGATACACATTTTCAGTTATAAAATAAGTTGAGAAGATATAATGTACAGCATTGTGACTATAGTTAATAATACTTTACTGCACATTTGAAAGATGTCAAGAAAGTAAATCTTAAAAGTTTTCATCAGAAGAAGAAAAAAATTTGTAACAGTGTGGTAACAGATGCTGACTAGACACTGTGGTGAACATATACAATATATACAGTATATACAAATGTAGAATCAGTATGTTTCATACTTGAAACTAATATATCAATTGTACCTCAGTTTAAAAAAGCTATCCATGTTTCCTATATGTTTTTTTCATAGAAAGGCAATATGAAAAACAAACTGTAAAGCCTATCTCTTCAGAAATTCTTGCCTTCTTTCTTAACTAATAATTACATAATTCTTATTCTCACTGCCCAACCACATTTTTGTTAGGAAAACTTTCTCTTACCTTCCTAATTAGGTCAAATGATTCTATTATACACTCTTAAGGCATTATGTCACTTTTCATGTAGTGCTTATCTGAGATTTACCCATTTGTTAAAAAACAATTTTTTTCCATATCCATGTCCTCTACTAGATTCTTAGTCTATGAGAACATAGATAATATTTATTTTGGTTTACTGTTTAGTCCAAAGCATTTATCCCTACACTTGACACTTTATTGACACTCAATATTTTTTTCAAAAAAAATAAATCACCCTAAATGTCATTCCTCATAGTCTAGCATAAATAACATAAATATACATTTAGTAGTGTGGATCCATACCTCAGGATACGACTTAGTCAATAATATGAATCAAATATGTATTAATAGGCTGGTTTTGGGTCCTTTATTTTTCTCCAAAGTGGAACTCTAGGCACAAATCTGATTAGCTGAGTTCCCCTTTTAATTCTATGTGATTAAGGTTATTACTTCATGCAACTGAAGCTCATGAATTTACAAGAGGGATAAAGTAGTTTCTTCCTTTCATGTTGAATTCAATTCCTCTTGTTGAGGTATGTAATGAGCTCTATTATTTTACTTTACAAGAAATTTCTCATCCCATTAACTAATAAAGAAACTCTCCTCCATGCTCCTTCCACATTTTATTCCAGACTCCAGAATTCGATTCTGTAAGTATATAACATCCTTTCATACATAAATCCCAACAATTGAAACTATTTTTTTGGTCCTATTGTATCCTAGACATTGAAATATATTCTGTATATTCAAAAAATAGTTTTTCTAAATGTAGCACTAGGAAAGGACAGTTGGTTAAACATTTTTCCTTTTAGCCTTCCTCTCACATTTAATGATTCATTCTTAGCAGTGTCAGCATTGAATACGGGAACATAAAGTTAAGTTCTCTGAAAAGGTTGAACATTTTGTCATTTCCTGAAAGACTGAAGGAAACCAAACCCAGCGAGCCACACTCATTTTCTAGCTTGGTAATGTTTTACTTGTACATGAATCTTCATAATTGAGAACTCAACTCAAAATTTAAAAAAATTAAAAATCCATTATCACAAAACTTTAATATTTAAAAATTTTTATCCCAAGAAGGTCTTACTTATCTCTTAAAGACATTTCTTTGGTATATCTTGGGGGAAAAAAATCAACTAGAAAATATGAAAAAAAAAGTATTTTTCCTATAGGCATAAGCTCATTACAGCATTGTATATAGTAGAAAAAAAAATTAAACCTTATTGTCCAAAATTTTAGAAATGGCCAAGTACTTATGTAACTAGAGGAAACTGTAAGATATATCTTGAAATCTTGGAACCAGAGTCTCTATTTTCATATTAAATCAGAAATATATAAAGTCAATTTAAACAGACTGTTTACTCTGAGACAAGAAGTTAATTTGAACTGAATTTGGAGATTTTATAGAAACATATCCACACAAACACACACAGATACACACAGATGTGTGTGCGTGTGTGTGTGTGTGTGTGTATGCGCGCTCACACGCCTGTGTGTATGTGTGTTTATCTTAAAAAGGAAAGGGAAGAAAAAAATGTTTTGGTTAAAAATGCAAGCAGAGAAGAGAAAAAGGCAGAGAAAGAAGTTTGTGATTTCAACACATATTTAATATGTGCCAACTCCACGGCTCAGCACTGAATTCACAGTGGTAATTAAGAGAGATATGGTCCTTGACCTCACATAATTCACTGCACATGATTTTACCACATTAACTTTTGCTTTGAATATATACTTGATCCACAGAAAACTGTACATAAAATTGTTCTATTGCAAGTGAGACAAGTGTCTCAAAAGAAGCCTGGGTGCTGAGACAGAGACAGAGACAGAAAGAGACAGAGAGACAGAGAGAATGCAAATTTCACTAATCTGTATTTCAGAGACTTTCTAAGGAAATGACATTCCAGAGGGACTATAAATGATAAATGGAAGTTGAACTGATAGATGGGGTGGAGAAGTTAGGGAAGAGGTCATTCTTGGTTAAGTAAGTGGCATCTTCAAAGGGCAAGTGTTTGATGAGTTCAGGGAACTGAGAAAACTACACTGTATATAGATTTTATGGAACAAGGTAGGAGTGGTAGGAAATGAGACACAAAAGATGGTTAGGTACAAAATTATCAAAACAATATTATATTTTAATAATAATAGAAAGCCATTAAAGGGTTTTAAGAAAGGTAATGACACCAACAGTGTCCTTAGTTGACATATACTATAATCTGTCCTGTTGAGCAGACATATTCTTAAAGGTAAGGGTCATGAATCCACCACTACCATCACATAGGTTATTTCCATGGTTCAGAATCTGTACTTACTAGTTGCACTTTGCCCTCCTATGTAAGTTTTTCATTGTAAAGTGATTAATGAGTTCTCCTGGTTCTATTTAATTCTTGTCATTTTGATAATGTGACCAAGTCAAATATTGTCTTGAGTAGATTGGATTTCAGGACTAGCTGACATTCCCTAAGTGACCACTGGCTTTAGGGTCCCATTTCTCATTCAAGCTAAAGTTATACATCTGTTCAGTGGGACATTATGAAAACATCAAAATACATATGAAGTGCCCATTTAAATGAAAAATAACTCAGTTAAATTTAAAAGAATGTAAAGTTGCTAGCATAATCACAAGCTTAAAAAACAAATATTCAGAAGCATAACAAAGGGGTGCCTGGGTGGCTCAGTCAGTTAAGCATCGACTTTGGCTCAGGTCTTGATCTCACAGTCCATGAGTTTGAGCCCCGCATGAGGCTTTGTGCTGATAGCACAGAGCCTGGAGCCTACTTCAGATTCTGTGTCTCCCTCTCTCTCTGCCCCTCCCCTTCTTGTGCTCTGTTTCTCTCTCTCTCTCTCTCTCTCAAATATAAACATTAAAAATTTAAAAAATAACAAAACGGTATTTTCTTATATTCTATATTTCCATCCCTTATTAATCATGGTTACATACTATGTTTGGAAGGGTAAGCAAAAAAATTTTTTAAAGGATTTCTTTTTCCTCTAGTACATGCCAACACTGAATTGAACACAGTGGTAGAATTTCTGAATTTTCTTAGATTAAGTGTTATCTCAAACTTTATGTAATAATTTATAATAAGGGGAACCTGGTGGCTCAGTTAGTTAAGTATCTAACCTTGATTTCCACTCAGGTCATGATCTCATGGTTCATGAGACTGAGCCCTGCATCAGGTTCTTAGCTGAGCTTGGTTAGGATTCACTCTCTTCTCTCTCTCTGCCCCTCCCTGGTTCATGTTCTGTCTCTCTCTAAAAAATAAACAAACATTAAAAAAAGTCATTCCTGTGTTCAATGTTTATCAAAGTCTCATAGACTGAGAAAGTGGGAAAGTAATACTTTCTCAAAGGAAAATCAGAGTGGTATCAACCAACAAATGGGACCAAAAGAGTATTTGTTTAATACTTAAGGTAAGAATAAAAGAATTCAATCTGAATTCAGAAAGGATACTTGGGAAGAAAAATTAAGTAATTTCTTTCCTAGTAGTGACTCTTTATTCAGTTTCATTCAAAAAAAGATCCAGATTTTTAGAAGGAGAGAAATGTGCTTCTATAACATACCTTCTTTTTCTTCTTTCCTTTCTAACCAACTTGTAGATAAGTCCTATGTGGCAATACTTTGTGTTTTGTATTTGATACTTTAGTTGAATAGTATAAAAACTTTGAAGAGGACAGTCATATCATATTCTAAATTCACAAGCAATGGCAATGAGAGGCATTATACCTGCACCCACCTAGTAGCTGCGGAGGTGGTGAAGCAAGAAGAAAGACGAAGAAGGTTACAAAACATAAAGAGTATAATAATGAGTCATAATAGCAGTTATCCTGAACTCCAGACCACCTGAAAGCACAAGGGAAGAAAAAAAAAAACTAAATGAAAAAGAGAAACAGTCTCATCTGCATGAGAAAGTCATAATACTTCCTTATGATAACTTTATTAAATGTCTTTTTTGGGTTATAGTTTTATTTGTCCCAACTATCTAATGTATATTTAGCTTGATAAACAAAGTGTCCAGAACAATTAAATGGTTCTGTAACTGAGATGGCTGAGGCACCTTGCCTAGACAGATAGAGATTGACAATGTCTTCCCTACCCCAATTTGCTAAGGTTTATTGAATTAAAGCTACATGCAAGGAAAATTTGTGATTCAGCTGAGAAAAACCTGACAAAATTTGAAAATAAAATAGTATTTAAGGAGTATTAATAAATTTGGAAATGCTAATGAATAGGGATTTAGCATACTGATTGACGATATCTTCCTTTTTATGAATATAGGTGACTTTAAGGTAAAGCCTCAACAAACTAAGTTAAAGTGACTTTCATAAATGAAGGAAAGAATATATTTTTCCAAATTCTACTTGGAGCAATCAAATGATTAAATTGGATGTGGCAAGTAAAGGGAAAAATACACAGATAAACTTGTGGAACTGATTACTATTATGGTGGACTGCAGGTATGATATGAGAGCAAAGTGTAGGTGGTGCCCAATGATTCACTTATGAAACCAATTGGGTACAAACAGGGAATAACCTTTATAATGACAAATGCATGTATACCAATTTTCAGAGCATGGGTAATAAAGTAAACTTGAGATTTTGACACTAAATGGTATCTTTTCTCAACTGCTACAAAAAAAATATATATCCATACTCATGGTTTTTATACATTGAAAATGATTTTCAGACTTAAAAAAAAAAAGCGTGATGGGGGCGCCTGGGTGGGTCAGTGGTTAAGTGTCCAACTTCAGCTCAGGTCATGATCTCACTGTTGGTGGGTTTGAGCCCCGCATCGGGCTCTGTGCTGAAAGCTAGCTTAGAGCCTGGAGCCTGTATCAGATTCTGTATCTCCCTCTCTCTCTGACCCTCCCCTGCCCACGCTCTCTCTCTCTCTCTCTCTCTCTCAGAAGTAAATAAAGCATTAAAAAATTTTTAAAAAGCATAATGAACAGCATCAGTAAGGAAATCCCATTATGGGTTGTTGGATTAATTATAACAAACCACGTACTGAGTTAAATAAGGCTACATTTCAGGCTACTGAAAACTTGTGTGTGAAATTACTGTGATGTTTTCAGTGGTATTGAATCACTATAGGGTAGAGGTTGGTGCACTCTAGACAAACAGTGGTAGTTCTCATTTTTTAAGACGAGTTATTAGTTACACAAACACTTTAGACTACTAGCCCCAAAGTGAATCTTAAGCATAATTTGATAATTATTAAAGAAATGGTACTCTTTTTTTCTCTGTTTGACAGCCATCCATATCTTGTGCAGTGTCAGCAAAATCCCTGAGACACTATGGTGAAGGTCAACATGAATTGATTTAAGCACCTCGTCACCAGAGCTGCTTTTAACACTGGGAAGGTGGTTATTTTCACCATTCATGACCCCTTCATTGACCTCATGGTTTACACTTTGTAATATGATTCCACTCTTGGAAAGTTCAATGGCACAATAATTACTGAAAATGTGAAGCTTGTCATCAATGGAAGGCCTATTTACATTCTCCAGGAATGAGACACTTCCAACATCGAATGGGGTGATGCTATTAATGGCCTTCTGGAAGGCTGTTATATAATGGTAAGGGGGCTTCCCAGAGTATCATCCTGCTTCTACCAAAGCTGTGGGCAAGGTCATGTTGAACTGAATGGGAAACTCCTCTAATATGGTCTCCTGTGTCCCAGCCCATGTGTCACATTATGGATCTGATCTGCCATCTGGGGAAAGCTGTGAAATATGACAACATCAAAAAGGTGGTGAAGCATACATTGGAAGACTCCCAAAGGGGGGCTATACTGATGACCAGACTGTCTTCTGCAATTTTAATGGTGACAATTTTCCACCTTAGATGTTGGGGAAATAATCCCCAGATGCTTGACAAACAATCCCTTTGTCAATTTCATTTCCTGGTATGACAACAAATTTGATTAAACCAACAGGATGTTGGACCTAATGGTCCACATGACCTCCAAGGAATAAGAGCCACTTGGACCACTCAGTAAAGGTATGAGAAGGAAGAAAGGGTCCCACAGCTGCTGGGGACTCCTTGACCTAATTCAATTCCCCAACACACTGAGATTCCTCCATCCTCAACAGTTTGTATCCCAGACCTACTGGAAAAGGGGAAGAGCTTAGGAAGCTCTACCTTGTTATGTACCATGAATAAAGTACACTATGCTCAGATAGAAAAATAGAAGTCAAGAAGAAGGAGGTAAAGGAGTTAAGGCAGGAAGGGAAAGAAGAAAAGAAAAAGGAAATAGTTTGTGAACACTTGAAAATGAAAGTAGAGATCAGCCCGAAGTAGGATGAGTTAACAAAGAATGAATCAGGTCAAACTGGCTTAATTCTCCTTACGACAAGAATTTTAAAAGGAGGATTATATTTATCCACATTTAGCAAGGCATTTGACACAGTCATGACAGAAACATCACCTAGATAACTGTATAGGGAAATAGATTCGTAAGAGCCATATCAAAGATCCTAATTAATGGATTAAATCTGAGAGCACAGTTTTCGATTGCGTTTTGAATGTCTATTTTCTTTCTTTTTAAAAATAAAAAGAAAGCACATTTGAGCAGTTACTATGTGCTAAGTATTGTGCTAATTCCTTGACATGAATTTTATCTTCACAATGACCAACTAGAAAGGTATTCCTCAAATTTTATATCTCCTAAATTAAAAGATTTGCCAAAGGTCACCAAATTATAGAAAGGAAGTTTAATCTTCCCAAATTTGCAAATTACATGAAACTGGAGAAGGAACAAATATGTTAGATTACAGAAACAAATTCTAAAAGAATCTAAAATAAGTATGGCAGATTAAATATAAAATGTATAGATATTTTATTTGTTAAACTCTTGGTGAGTCACTAGTGTTGACATGGTAGCTAAGAAAATTAGAGTCTGAGATCATATTGCAGGATAAAACTATCTGAAGAAAGGGAGGTGCCTTGCCTGCTTTTTCAGTATTTTCAGTTACAAAGTATACATCTTATTAAGGGATACATCTATCAGAATTCTTTCCCTTTGTTAATGACAGAACTCTTTATGAAAAAAAAAAAAAAGGATCTTCTGGCTTATAGATCTGAACAGAGTTCTCAAAGGCCTGAAGAAAGATATGCTAAAACCTAGAACAGAAATGGGAAATAGGTTCTCAGATCCATCAAATCTCTAGTTTTCAGTCTCTAATCTCTGCTTATCACTGCTTCATTTTGCACATTGGTCTCATCCTCTCCTGTTTCATACAGTCTTTCACCATGGGTCAAGGAGGCGACTGCCAACAGGTTCAGTTTAGCTGTTCATCTGAAAGAGAAAGCTTCTTTTTGCCAATTCCTGAGAGGAATTCTGAGTCAACATGCTGTAGTCATATGAAAATCTTTGTTCCAATCTCTATTGTCAGGGAGATGGAGTAATACTGTTGGCTGTGATTTTGTCATACGATCACTCTTATTAACAGTAGTTTCATAGAGTGTGGGATAGAGTAGAAGTCATTTCAGGAAGAAAAAGAATAGAAGAGCTAGCTGAACACATCATACACAATACTTTAGCTTTGGACATGTTTAGAGAGTAATAGGGAAAAGAATGAGAAGCAAAAGTCTACACAATGAAAACAAGAGAAGAACCAGAGGCAGATATTCTGAAAAAGCAAAGTTCAGAGAAGACAAGAAGATTGCTAAGAAAGAAAAAAAGTGAATGGGTTCATGGTTCAAGGAATAGAATTTGAACCATCTTCATTGAAATAGAAGATCCATCTTTTAAAAATATTTCAACTTTTTCAAAGCTCAAAGCAGTCCAGAGTGCCTCTGGATGAAATAGGAATCTTGTCTCTTCCATTCTGAAGACATAAAAGTGTGCTATGGGTTTTGAGTATCAGAAAAACAATTGGACTAAATTGCTTTAAGTAAGAGAGAGGCAATGGCTAAAAACCTAGATTTTAAAGTCATATATGAGAATTCAGTCTATCATCTATCTATCTTTCTATCTATCACATATGGACAGAAATCTAAGCTTTGGTACTCAATGTGATCTTGGACAAATTGCTTTTTCCCCTCTTAGCCTTGTTTTTAAAATAGAAATTATTATTCTCATCTTTCAGAATTATTGTGACAGCTACAAAGAATTCCTTGTTCATAGATAGCTCTTAATAAAGTATAATTTATGTGTATAAATATGCATGTACACACATATATCCTGAGATTCTCTGTCATATTGGAAATAGGGAGGGATGCATAAACCCTTGGATATGCACAGATCATCACTTTTTATGTACCTGTGGGTTTGGAATTAGAGAGACCAGGAGGGGAAAGGTGACTGAGTGCATATAGTAAGACACTATCATGAAAATGTATTAGGACTGTCCAGCATCTTGCAATTTCCTGTCTTAGAAGTCTAGCATCCCTGTGGTAAATTTCAGAAAATTTAGATCAGCACATGGGGACTAAACATATATTTCTTGAGGATCAAATGAGGTAATACATGCAAAATTGCTGAAAATAATTCCTAGTACCCAGCTAGTGCTCAATAAAAGTTCATTATTCTTTTAATTAAAAGTGTATTATAAGGTCTCCTTCTACTAAAATGTGAGCTTTTAAAAAGACAGATAATTTTATATTATTCATTTTCCCTAAACTTTATTATAATTCTTGGTGTTTTACAGACACTTTTATAAAAGATGACAAAAAACGTTATGGTTATTATGAAGTAAAAACACATATGAGGCTACAAAATAAAAATTCTGACACAAATATGAGTGGGCATTTACATCTGTAAGCTTGAAATCAAAGTGAGACAAATGAACTCTAATTGGTGGTAGAAAAGGTGAAGTGTGACAAAAGTGCTCAAAAGGATAAAGGGTGATTTCTCTGCCTAAAATCAATAGGTAGAAAAGTATGATATTTGATTTCTTTAGGTTTCCAAGGCCAATATTTGTGTGACTCAAATCACAAATACACTAACCCCACGAAGATGTTCACTTTCTACTCTTTGCAGCTGTTTCTGAGGCTTTCAATATTTAATTTCTTTAATCAATTTTAGTTAGACATGACACTTTCAGGTTCATTGTATTTACTTTCTAAACCAGAGCTAGAACTATCAGCTAGCAGGTCCTTACACCAGGCTCAATTCAATCAAATTGCCATCTAATCCCTGTAGAATATTTTGTGTTTATCACTCTTGACCTAAGGAAGGGGTTTCTTATGTTTGTCGTGCCATGACACACACAGAACATGATTTTAACCTTATTATTGTAACTACTGAGCTAATGGAAGAAGCCACTAAGAGACGGTCTCCAGAGCTACAGCTGCCCTGGGCCCTGCCCTACTGGCCCCCAGAGCTAAGGGGAACATTTCAGCAGACCTATGATCATGTAGGGCTAGCAGTGGGGACAGGCCATTCCAGCTAGCTTATCTTTTTTGTGCGGGATTTCAATATCTACTAACACCTTTTAGTCCAGATGACACTGCTACTTACAGTGAGCTGGTAGAAGAGGGAGAAGATTGTCACTGGCATTAACCAGGTGAGAGAGGATCCTGTTATCAATAAGATGAAACAACTTGGCAGAAAGCACATTTAAACTGTTTAAGAAAATAAAATTTTAATACACAATTGCTAATTACAGAGGCGTTTTCAGTTTTCATTAAAGCTGTTCCCTGAGGATCTCTACTTGGGAACAGTTTGTTAATGATTTGTTTCAATCAATGTATATACTTGGAAATAATAATTTGCCTGCATTTATTTATTAAATAATTCAAACATTTTGCTAATTTTTCTGAGGGGTGAAGAATGATAGATTATTGATCTTTTTTATCCATTAAAGGACTTTTTGTATATTTGTATGTGGGTCCATGTAGACACCTGTCCATTCTAAACCTAATAACAGAAAGATAAATATAACTGTTGTCACTGTAGATTAACTAGTTAATACTATTTCTGTTACCTTCTTTTATCTAAGTGGTAGCAAGTAACTTGCAAGAGAAAGTAAAAGAAGGGATTGAAACCTGACTCTAAAGCCTTTAAACATTCCAGACTTGGTAAAAATTTGGAATTTACCCAAAATATCATTTTTCAACTTGCTTTTCAAATATTGAATTGTGATTTTAGCATAAATATGTTATCTTTAGCTTCCAGTGTTTAGATTGGAATACAATGTGTTATAAACACCTCTAAAGGCTAAGCATTTGGATTAGATAATCATTCATATAATTTTACTAACAGAGCATATATTAAGTTTGATGCTAAAGTGTCAACTGCACACAAAAAAGGAACATGAACTCTGTGAAAAATCCACAATGACAAAAGTTTGAAGGATGACCGTCTAGGTTTTTAAGGTAGTCTTAAAACTAGGGCTGATCTGTTTTGAAGTAAGAGTAAAGGACTGTTAAATGGGAGAACAAGAATAGTTTTTGAGCCAAGATATGTTGTTAGTACTCCACCTGTGCATGTTAAATTACACTGTGCAACTCAAATCACCCAGGGAACTGGATACAATGCCAATTAGGGTTCCAAGGGTCTGGGGAATATGAAAAAAATTGAATTGGTTTAAAGTTGGCCTGTGCACTCACAATTTTTCTCAATAAGCTTCCACATAGAGTTAATGCTCCTTAGACCACGCTGAGTAACACGGTTCTCCACAACATGTGATAGCACCTTCATTTCATGCGAGTAGATGTTTCTTGTTGCTCAGAAGGTAGAGTACCTCAAACAAAATCTCTCAACTCTGTAGAATATTCAAATTCGTACTAGAGTGAAGTACTAGAAACACTGGGAGCTTCTACTATCCAGTCAATAACTCCCTTCCTAGAAATCAGTGAGCTGAAAACAAAAATATGAAGAGAAATCTCCCAGGGATTTTTAAATACAGTGAAGAAGAGATTTAAATGCTTTTCATATCATCTCACTTAGTTTGTGCTTTCTACTTTGCTCTTATGAAAACTTCTTCTGCTTCTAATGTTGTTGCTTCTCTTAACTTGCTGTGCTATTTAAGAAAAAATAATGACTTGAGAGAATGATGTGGCTAAAGAAATTATATCATTCTAAAACCATCTACAAAAGGCATGGAGACTGTGAGCTATACTTAACATGACTTAAGTTTTCCTGACCCATGGCAGAGTGCAAGAGGGTGAAGTAATTGCTTTGTTCCCTATACTAGATGCTTAGTAGCTTAGAGGGTTGCCAAGGTAACAATAACTTTGGTGAATATCAGAGTAAATAAGCATATATATATATATGAAATTTCATATATGAAATATATATATATGCCTGAAATTTCATTTTCTGTGTTACCATGTCACTTGGAATAATAGTAATGTAGGCTGTCTTTCCTCTCTCATCTTCCACCTGTTTTTTCCCATATCACTTCATTTAATAATTTGTTTTTCAGGAGAGGATATTACAAACAAAAACATTCAAAATTATTTAACCTGGGCAGACAACAGGTCCAAGAAAGACAGCATTCTACCCACAAAAGTGTCTCAGTAAATAAATAATGTGCTTGGCTGAGAAATGGGGGTAGCAAAATATCATGAGAAACATAAACGAAAAATGTGAGAGCTGACTGCAAAATTTCAGGCTCCAGATCAGGGACATAATTAGGCAAATAAAAGTCCAGGTAAGTAAAAGTCAACCACTTCACTGTGCTTAATAATGTGAAATCAGCAATAGGATTCTACAAAATAATGTCAGGGCAATAGTATAATCCCTTAAATAGGTGAAGTGCAACTTTTCTGAGATTTGTTTGATTTACTTTGGATTTCATATTTATAGCTCCCAAACTTTTTTTTTTGGCATATCATTTAATTCTCAGAAATATAATTCTTGTCACAGAAAAGAAAATGGAATTTCCTAATAAATCATACTAGATTTATTAAAAGAGAATACAATTCTATGTTTTCTCCATTAAAAATTAATAATTTTATAATAGAAAACTTACAGAATACAAAATAGAAGTACTTAAACATGTCTACATTTTCTAAAACAATTACAACACTTTTATTTATATTTTTCAATTTGTTTTCTTTATAAGCATGGTAACAGTTAAGAGCTATTATTTGCATAATGCTGAAACTTGCTTATTACTTAAAAATACAATACACTATTTTTTATGTTAAAACATTTCTTAAATGTAGTTCATGGCAATTGTTTGCATTTATGTTAATTTATTTAACCATTTCCAAACTACTGGATATTTACATCATTTAAATAATGTCCTTATTTTAAGGAAATACTGCATTGAACATCTTTGTGTTAAAAACTTTCCCTCATAGGGTTCTTAGATGGCTCACTCAGCTGAGCATCGCCTCTTGATTTCAGCTCAGGTCATAACCCCAGGGTCCTGGGAGTGAGCCCTGCATTGGGCTCCCTGCTAAGTGTGGAACCTGCTTAAGATTCTCTCTCTCTCTCTCTCTCTCTCTCTCTATCTCTCTCTCTCTCTCTCTCCTCTCTCTCTCTCTCTTCCTCTGCCCCTATTTTTCTCTCTCTCTTGTTCTCAAAACTGCCCCTTGTATTTTGGGTTTTTCTTTGTATATATTTCTATAAACAGAATTACAGAGACAAAGAGTATACATTCAGATTCTTTTTTTTTTTCTCATTTGAAAGAGACAGAGAGAGACAGAGAGAGCGAGCACAAGTGGGGGAGAGGGGCAGAGCTAGAGAGAAAGAATTTTGAGTGGGCTCCATACTTAGTGCAGAGCCTGACACTGAGTTCTATCCCATGACCCTGGCACCATGAACCAGTGCTCAACAGACTGAGCCATTCAGACACCCCAATTTTAGATTCTTAATAAGATTTTTGTTTTTTCAAAATAATTTGTCATGTTATATGAGTTTTGATTGAATTCATAAGTGTGTATAGCCAAATCTTTTTTTAAACATGCAAAAATTGAGGCAGTTGAGGATAGCAGTGAAGGGCAACATATTCGCACTTAATCTAGTAAGTGATTGAATCTAAATTCAACAGCATCTGAATGCAAGGTTTTTAATTTTTTTCTCCCAGGCCTGTGAATGGTAAGAACATATGAATCTAGGATCTATAGCTATTGCAATAAAGTCTATTAATCCCATTTTATAGAAGAAAAGTATAAAAGTCAAGAGAGAAAGATTAAACAAGTGGTGAAATCTGCTTCCCAAGTCAGTGCTATTTCCAATAACCAATACTTCTGAGTTATACATACAGACTTCAAATGTTGATTTTCTGATTTAAATTTCTACAGACTAGAAACACATGCTTTATGTGATTTAGCATTTAAGTTCACTAAACTTTGAAGAGATAAATAGTGCTTTCCTCTTGGGAAACACAATGTCATGATGTCATTACCTACTCAATATACTCAATATATTTTTTTCTCCTTTTTTTGGAATCATGTCATGCACATTCAATTCTCTAAATCCTATAATAGATCCTTTTTTTTTTTTTTACCTCATATGTGCTCCACGTCTACCTTTTATCATAAAAGCCTGTTTGTTCACCTTCTGACAGCTCTCCACAGCTCATCACCCTGCACGCTGCAGCTTAACCATACAATTGTATGAATTTCAATTTATAGAAAAAGATGAAAAATGGAGAAAAGAATAGATAATAGATCTATGATAAGTCAAAGAATTAACAAAAAGGGTCAAATTACCTGAAGTTCAAATTAAAAGACATCAAAGAGAGAAAGCCAAGTACTAAAATAAGAGATAATAGAAGATGATGAGGGGAAAAAATCATAATAAAAGGAAGATGATAGTTTGTAACTGGGAAGAGAAATTGTAAAGAACTAGAAATAAATGGGTAAGATAGAATTAAGCGTATAATAATGAGAACTGAAAAATAATAGTAGTTGTAGTGAGGGATAAACCTGTCATATTATCCAGGGAGGATATGAATATACTACACTGTTCCTGTGGGAAGTTTCTAAAGCCTCGATCTGAGCTGTTACTTTCAGATGTGGGGCAAAGTCTTGGGGATAAAACATAAAGTGGGATAACATGGAAACAGGATAATTGTAATGTGGCAAGTCAGTCTTGTGATTTGAAACAGTACAATTGTTAGAAAAGGCATTAGGCTTCTTTTTCAATGAAAAGAAGAATTCTACTTATAAACCTATTTGTCTCTCAATTCATCTTATTAAAACTAGATGCTCTGGATATATTTTTTCTAAATAATGTGTTAAGTATGTGCAGCTGCATATATCCTTCTCTCAAAACAACTTTACTAGAACTGTGTGTCGTAAGTTTCTTTTGTTCACATCTGTCTCCTTTACTATTCCCCAAATCCCCCTCCTCATGTTTTGTTATTTAAGAATTTCATTCTGACTTAATCTGATTGATCACTTGACTACACAGCTTTTACAGTACAATTATATTTACAAAATTACCGAAATACGTACATACAGCAAAAACATAGCCTGCAATCAATTCCTTTGTAAATTCTAGAGGTATACAAGGAAATGCTTTTCCCTTATTTGAACATGGGCTTTTTAAAAAATAAAAAGACTTTCTTTTTTTTATTTTTTTTGAAAAAGACTTTCAAATGTACTATTTTATTATGCAGCAGAGAGCTGACTTGACCTATGATGTGAAACTGATCCTGTTGGAATGGGGCAACTGCATTTGAATAAGAAACCAGTGCAGGATTCTAGAGGTATTAAACAATGCCCAGAATAAAATACATTCTTGGCTTGAGTATAATGTGTACATTGGGATGAAAAATGAGTGAAAGCATTATTACAAATTTGTACTGAGACCAAATCTAGACTCAGTCTACAATAAACATTATCAACACCCCTTATCTCCTGAATTTCAGGAAAATTTTTGAGTATCACATACAAGCCCTTAAAATAGTTGATACAGGAAATATTTCCTTCTGTATGTTCTTACCTAACAATCTGATGACAGTTCACAATGCCAGGCCTCATTCATTAGTGCATTAATTCATGAGCATGTGGTATATGTGGTATAAGATCTGGCTGCTGAATTACTATTATTCATAGAGTAGTATCAGTTTCATTAACAAAGATAATTGATGAGATTGTTTGATTTAATTACATGTAAATAAAACATTAAATGCCAAATACAGCTGAACCCAGCCAGATTTCAAAAAATATATATTTGATCCTAAATTCACATTGGCCCATAGATACAGCTAGAAAATAACCATGTCAGTGTAAACGACCCAGAAAATCACCCAAAGACTGACAGAACAGACTCTCCACAGCTAAATGTAAAGAAGATGCCATAGCAAAGAGGGTAGGAAGAGCAAACACCCAGGCTGGACCTAAATGAACCAAGGAACTATCTGCAAGAGGGATGGAGGGATGTATCGGCACAGAGAGAGGAGAGGAGCAGATTTGCATGCCCGCCATCCCAAGCATAGGTGACTGGTATGGAGAAGACAAACCCCCATATCATTTATCTTTGAAAAACACAGGAGACTAACCATCGGTGGAGCTTGACATCTGGAACTTTAAAAATCATCAGACTCAGCTCTGGGAGAGCCAGGAGGGCATAGTCCTCACCCTTAAGAGGATAGCACAAGAGGGGCGCCTGGGTGGCTTAGTCGGTTAAGCGTCCGACTTTCGCTTAGGCCATGATCTCGCGGTTCATGGGTTCGATCCCGGCGTCTAGCTCTGTGCTGACTGCCAGCTCAGAGCCTGGAGCCTGTTTCAGTCTGTGACTCCCTCTCTCTCTGACCCTCCCCAGCTCACGCTATCTCTGTCTCTCTCTCCTAGAAATAAATAATAAAAATATTAAAAAAAAAAAGAGGATAGCACAAGAAACAGCCCCACTAAGATACAGCGTTGAAGAAGCAATTTGAAAAATGTTTAGGGTATATGGTGATATTTATGTACTAATCTCAGAGCATGTGCTGGAGGAGCAGGGGTCTTTGGTAAACTTTTCCAAGAACAAAAGATCTGGCAGGCACCATTTCCTTCCCCTGCCACCTAGCCTAGATACACCTACACTTGTAGGAACCAGCAAAGTGCAACATTCTATACCTAGCTTGCTAACAACACGCCCTAGCCTGCATGCTTCCATGAATCTGCTCCCTTCAACTTGCAGCTTGGCAGCAATCTTCTCAAGCCCTGTAGTTCCAATCCCTCAGGACAACTGCACAGACCTTGCTAATACCCCATGCCCTTTCCCACATTCTCCTTAGACTTGTTTCCTCAATTTGCCTCTGACTAGAGCCTTTCCAACGTAGTGCCACAAGCCTGGGCCAGCAGCACTCCAAAATGACCCTTATATTGAGGAGACAAAAAGATAATAACACATATTAGTCTGACTGCAGCCTCAGCAATAGGCTAAGGACACACATCAGCTCTACTGCGGACCCCATGCACAAACAAGCTGCTCATGGGACAACACAGGAAAATCATTTGGTATTACTGATCTCTGGCAAACATGGTCCAAAACTGGCCCACTAATAACACAGGGATCAAACTCTGTCCATAACAGCCAAAGAGAGTCATTGCATATGATTGGACTGAAGGCAAAATGGCTCAGCCACAGCTGTAGGGTACATATAACACACATAGGACAGCCCTGAAACATCAGTTCCTTGTGAACAGGAGACACTGAAATGCAGGGCACTATATGGCCTTCTGTTTATAAGGCCACTACTTTCAAGAGCTGAAAATGTAGCTGACTTTCTCACCACATAGAGGTAGACACAGAGAGTTAGACTAAATACATTCCAAATAAAAGAACAGAAAAAAATCAGAGCAAGTGAGCTAAAGGGAATGGAGATAACTAATATGCATAATAGCAAATTTAAAGTAGTGGTCATAACGATACTTACTGGACTTGAGAAAAAAAGTGGAGGAATTCAGTGAGACCCTTAACAAAGAGATAGAAAATATAAAAAGAATCACTAAGCGATGAAGAACTCAATAACTAAAACTAACACTAAACTAGAGGGAATAAATAGTAGACTAGGATCAGCCAACTAGAAGACAGAGAAATGGAAGCTAATCAAGTTGAAAAGGAGAGAAGAAAATGAAAATAGAAGAAGTCAACTCAGTGACACTATCAAGCATAATAATATTTGCATTACAAAGATCTCAGAATGAGAGAGAAAAGGGGATATAAGGGTTTTTTGAAAAAAAAAATAGCTGAAATCTCCCCGAATCTGAGGAAGAAAATAGAAAACCAGATCAAAGAGGTACAGAGAACCCCAAACAAAAGTGATACAAAGTCTACTACATTTTAGTAATTAAAATAGCAAAAAGTAATGATAAAGAATGTTATGTTACATAGAAAGGAAACTCTATAAAACTATGAGCTAATTTTTCAGCACAAACTTCACAGGCCAGAAGAGAGTGGCATGATATTTTCAAAGTGCTGAAAGAAACACACGCACGCACACACACACACACACACACACACAGAGGGAGAGAGAGAGAGAGAGAGAACAAGAGAGAGAGAGAGAGAGTGCCAAGAGTGCATAGACTACTATCAAGTAAAACTATCATTGAGAATAGAAGGAGGGATAAAGAGTTTTCAAGAAAAACAAAAGTCAAATGAATTAATGACCACTAAACCAGCCCTACAAGAAATGTTAAATGGGATTAGGCTGGAAAGGAAAGACCATAACAGGAGTAAGAGAAGTAAGAAGCAAAAAAGTAATAAAATTAAATATATCTATAAAAATCAGTGAAGGAAGGGCACCTGGGTGGCTCAGTCCATTAAGCATCCATCTTCAGCCTAGGTCATCATCTTGCCATTCCTGAGTCTAAGCCCCGTGTCAGGCTTTGTGCTGACTGCTCAGCCTGAAGCCTCAGATTCTACGTCTCCTTTTCTCTCTCTGCCCCTCCCCAACTCAAATTCTGTCTCAAAAAATATATAAATAAGCATTAATATTTTTAAAATCAGTGAAGGAATTTACAAAATAAAAGGATGCAATGCATACCTATGTACCTAATATGTGAAAGAAAGAGAAGTGAAAATGTAATGCTTCTGGAATTAATTCAGCCTTAAGTGACTATCAATTTAATATGGACTGTGACAGGGGCGCCTGGGTGGCTTAGTCGGTTAAGCGTCCGACTTTCGCTTAGGTCATGATCTCGCGGTTCGTGGGTTCGGGCCCCACGTCGGGCTCTGTGCTGACTGCCAGCTCAGAGCCTGGAGCCTGTTTCAGCCTGTGACTCCCTCTCTCTCTGACCCTCCCCTGCTCACACTGTCTGTCTCTCTCTCCTAAAAATAAATAAAACATTAATATGGACTGTGATATGCACTTGATGTTATATATAAAGCTAATGGTAAGTACAAATAAACTGATAACAGATACTCAAAAAATAAAGAAAATAAATCCAAGTATATCACTAAAAAAAGGCAGCAAACTGTGAGAGTATAGAGAAAGAGAAGAAACGAACAAAGAAGAACTATAAAAACAACCATAAAACAAGTAACAAAATGGCAATATGAACATACTCAACAATAATTACTTTGAATATAAATGTTCCAATCAAAAGACATAGTGACAGAATGGATAAAAAACAATACCCATCTATATTCTGTCTACAGGGGACTTATATGAGACCTAAAAACACATGCATAATAAAAGTGAAGGGATGGAAAAGAATTTATCATGTGATGGAAGTGAAGAAAAAGCTGGGGGTAGCAATACTCATATTGGATAAAATGGACTTTAAAACAAAGACTAATAAGAGACAAAGAAGGACACTATACAATCATAAAAAAAAAAATTGACCCATTGACACAGATGGATCTAGAAGATATATATAGGACATTCGATACTAAAACAGCAGAATACACATTCTTTTCAGGTATATATGAAACATTCTCCACAATAGATCACATGTTAGACTACAAAACATATCTCAACATTAAAAATGTTTCAAGCTATAAGATGCATCTTTCCTGACCTCAACATTATAAAACTAGAAATCAGCCACAAGAAAAAAATCTGGAACCAACATATATACATAGAGGTTAAATAACTTGCTACTAAACAATCAATACGTCAAGCAAAATATCAAAGAAGACAAATATAAATGAAAGGGAGACAAATAAAAATGAAAACACAATGGTCCAAAATCTTTGGGATGCAACAAAAGCTGTGCTAAGACAGAAGTTTATAGCAATAAAGGACTAGCTCAAGAAGCAAGAAAGATAACATGTAAACAACCTAACCTTACACTTAAAGGAACTAAAAAAGAAAAAGAAACAAAACACACAACAATAGAAGGAAGGAAATAATAAAGGTTAGAGCAGAAATAAATGAAACAGAAAGTTAAAAAAAGAAGAAGAAGAAAACAGATTAATGACACCAGGAGCTGGTTCTTTGAAAAGATCAACAAAATTAACAAATATTTAGCCAGATTCAACAAAAAAAAGTGGAGAAAATGGACTCAAATAAACAGAATCAGAAATGAAAGAAGAGAAATAACAACAAACACCACAGAAATACAAAGAATTATAAGAGATTATGCAAATTTTATGTCAATAAATTGAAGTTAGAAGAAATAGAAAATGCCTACAAACATATAACCTCCAATATTCAACCAGAAAGAAATAAAAAAAATTGAACACACTGATTACCAGCAATGAAATTGAATCAGTAAACAAAAAATTCCCAACAAACAAAAGTCCAGGACTAGATGACTTTACCAGTGAATTCTCTGAAATATTTAAAGAGCTAATACCCATTTGTCTCAAATGATTCCAAAGAATAGAAGAAGAAATGCTTCCAAATTTGCTCTAGGGGCCCAGAGTTAACCCCATACCAAAACCAGATAAGGATACTACTATAAATGCAAACTACTACAGGCCAATATCTTCAATGAGCAGGGATGCAAAAAAACCTCAACAACATTTTACAGGGACCATACACAAACATAATAAGGCTTTATGTGAAAAACCCACAATTAACATAATACTTAATGGTGAAAAATTAAGTTTTTCCCAGAAGGTCAGTAACAATCAAGAATATACACTCTCACCTCTTTTATTCAACATAGTATTAGAAGTCCTAGCCACAGCATGCATACATACATACAGACAGACATAAATGGCATCCAAATCAGAAAGGAAGAAGTAAAACTTTCACTATTTGCACATGACATACTATATATAGACCACTCTAAAGACTAACCGAAAAGTTATTAAAACTAATAATGAATTCACTACAGTTTCAAGATATAATATTAACATACAGTAATCCATTACATTTCTATATACTAATAACAAATAGTAGAAAGAAATTATGAAAACAATCCCATTTACAAATGCAACAAAAAGAATAGTATACCTAGGAATAAACTTAACTAAGAAAGTCAAAGACTTGTACTCTGAAATCTATAAAACACTGAAGAAAGAAATTGAAGATGACACAAAATGGAAAGATACTACATATTCATGAGTGGAAGAACAAATATTGTTAAAATGTCCATGCTATCCAAAGCAATCTACAGAATTAATATCATCCTTATCAGAATACCGATAAGCATTTGTGACAGAACTTGAAAAAGATCTTAAATTTTGTATGAACTACAAGAGACACTGAATAGCTAAAGCAATCTTGAAAAGCAAGAAAAAACTGGAAGTATCACAACCTTAAATTTCAAGATTTATTACAAAGCTGTAGTAATCAAAACAGTATGGTATTGGCACAAAAAGAGACAGATCAACAGAACAGAAGAGAGACTTCAGAAATAAACCCATGATTATGTAGTCAATTAATCTTCAACAAAGGAGGCAAGAATATACAATGAAAAAAAGACAGTCACTTGAACAAATTATTTTGGGAAAACTGGACAACTAGATCTAAAGCATGAAACTGGACCTTTATTACACTATACACAGAAAAAAAACTGAAAATGGATTGAAGACCTAAATGTAAGTCCTGAAACAGTAAAACATCCTAAAAGAGCACAGACAATAATTTCTCTGACATTGACTGTAACAATCTTTTTTCTAGATATTTCTCCTGAGGAAAGGGAAACAAAAGCACACACACAAAAAAATTACTGGGGCTACATCAAAATAAAGGCTTTTGTCCAGTTAAGGAAACAATCAACAAAACTAAAAGACAACCTACTGAGTGGGATAATATAGCACAATGATATATATGATAAAGGATTAGTATCCAAAATTTATAAAGAATTTGGTGGCTCAGTCAGTTAAGCGTCTGACTTCGGCTCAGGTCATAGTCTCATGGTTCACAGGTTCAGGCCCCCCATTGGGCTCTGTGCTGACAGCTCAGAGCCTGGAGTCTGCTTTGGATTCTGTGTCTCCCTTTCACTCTGCCCCTCCCCTGCTTGCACTTTGTCTCTCTTTCTCTCAAAAATAAACATAAATGAAGAACAAAATTTATAAAGAACTTATACAACTCAACACCAAAAAACAACAAATAACTCAATTAAAAAATACTCAGAAGGCATGAACAGACATTTCTCCAAAGAAGACATACAGATGGCCAACAGACATATGAAAAGATGTTCAACGTCACTCATCATCATGGAAATGCAAATGAAAACTACAATGAGCTATCACCTCACAATTGTCAGAATGGCTAAAATCAAAAACACAAGAAACATGGGGCATGTGGGTGGCTCAATCAGTTGAACATCTGATCCTTGATTTCAGCCTAGGTCATGATCCCAGGGTCATGGGATCGTGCCCCATGTCAGGCTTGGTGCTGATCATGGTGCTTAAGATTTTCTCTCCCTCGGTCCCTCTCCCCTGCTTGTGTATTCTCTAAAATAAAACAAAAACCAAAGAATATAAGAAACAACAACTGTTGGCAGGGTGTAGAGGAAAAGGAACCCTCATGCACTGTTGGTGGGACTGCAAGCTGTTGAAGTCACTCTGGAAAATAGCATGGAGTTTCCTCAAAGACTCAAAAATAGAACTAACCTACAATCTAGTAGTTGAACTACTGGGTATTTACCCAAGAAACACAAAAACACTAATTCAAAGGGATATATGAACTCCTATAACTTGTAAATTCTTTTTTAAAAATTTCAGCTGATTCCCTATTAGAAAATATTAAAAATTCAGTATAATAGCTCTACAGTTTCACTACAACATACACAAATTTTGCAAAAATTGATAGTTTCAATTAACTAATAGTACTCATTAAAAAATTTTTTTAATGTTTTATTTATTTCTAGGAGAGAGAGAGAGAGAGAGACAGCGCGAGCAGGGGAGGGTCAGAGAGAGAGGGAGTCAGACTGAAACAGGCTCCAGGCTCCGAGCTGGCAGCCAGCACAGGGCCCGACGGGGGGACCGAACCCACGAACCGCGAGATCATGACCTAAGCGAAAGTCGGACGCCCAACCGACTAAGCCACCCAGGCGCCCCTCATTTTAAAAGTATAAAGGAAAATCACAGTGTGATGAAACATATATGGAAATTGAAAATATGATAAAAATGGCATTATAAAGAAATTAGTATAAGATGAATTCTTAAAGATGACTAAGAAACATAAATATGTATTTCTGTATCATTTTCATTTATCTTTTCATATTAAAATAGTTAAATATGCAACTAATAATATATAAAATGATATTTTCTTAAAGTTTCTAGCTGTCTAGATCTTTCTGAATATGATATAAATGCCAAAAATCACAAAGGAAAAGGTGACAGGTTGACAGCATGAGTATTATAAACCAAACTAAACATAATGATTTTATTTCACCAAAAACATCAGAATCAGGGCTAAAAGTCACATAACAAATCAGTGAGATGAGAGGCAGAGAAAGATAAAATATACAGATAGATGGTAACAGCTATAGATATATGCAGATGTAAATATATATCAGACACATGGTTAGCTAGAGCCCTTAATATCTATGTATCCAAAGAGAAATATGTATGTTTTAAACAGATTCTACAGAAGAAATATGAATTCCCAGTAAATTTTTTTTTTTTTACAGAGAGAGAGAGACAGCGTGAGCTGGGGAGGGCCAGAGAGAGGGAGACACAGACTCTGAAACAGGCTCCAGGCTCTGAGCTGGCAGTCAGCACAGAGCCCGACGCGGGTCTCGAACCCACGAACCGCGAGATCATGACCTAAGCGAAAGTCGGACGCTTAACCGACTAAGCCACCCAGGCGCCCCTAAAAATTTTAAAAGAAGAATCAAAATCACTGTTTTTGTTTGTTTGTTTGTTTTTGATTTTTGATTTTTATTTTTTACAAATAGTTTATTGTCAAGTTGGTTTCCATATAACACCCAGTGCTCATCCTCACAAGTGCCCTCCTCCATGCCCATCCCCCCCCCACAGATACATCAGTCCTCAGTTTTTGTCAGCATTCAAGAGTCTCTCATGGTTTGCCTCTCCCCCTTTCCCCCACTATTTCCCCCCTTCTTCTCCCCCATGGTCCTCCGTTAAGTTCCTCCTAATCCTCCTATACGTGCAAACATATGATATGTTCAAAATCACTGTTAATCAGAATTACTTAAATAAAAATAATTATATCTATTTGGTAATGACTAAACTGATCTTAGTAACTACAATTTTGTCAAGTACTTGGGGAGATGAGCATTTTAATATCCTGCTGGTGCAAAAGTGTCAATTGGTAAAATAAAACCTAGATAATAGTTTCTTAATATGAACCAAAATTTGGATCCAGAATTTTTTACTTCTAAAGAATTCTCCCTATAAGATTACTGATATATAAGATTGCATCACAAGTGGGGCGCCTGGGTGGCTTAGTCGGTTAAGCGTCCGACTTTCGCTTAGGTCATGATCTCGTGGTTCGTGGGTTCGAGCCCCGCGTCGGGCTCTGTGCTGACTGCCTGCTCAGAGCCTGGAGCCTGTTTCAGTCTGTGGCTCCCTCTCTCTCTGACCCTCCCCTGCTCACGCTGCCCCTCTCTCTCTCTCCTAGAAATAAATAAAACATTAAAAAAAGAAAGATTGCATCACAAGTATATTTGTTATTTATAAAACAAAACTTGGACACAGGCTAAATGTTCATCAACAAAAGAAGAATCTAATACAACACCTATTATCAAATGACATTCTATGAAAGCACTTAAAAAAATGAATGACACAGATGTATGTTCATTTGCATAGGAAAAAAAGTAAAAATGTGAACGAATAAAACATTTCATGACATTTTTAATGGTACTTTTATAGACAGATACCTAGGAAAATCTCTAAAATATGTTTTACATTATATACTGAGTGATAGAATTTAAGAAATTTTGAGACTTCTTATACTTTGAATTTTCCACATGAATGAACAGAAACTCTGTTTTGGTTTTGGAAAATATTAACACACAATAATATCATCCATACTCTGCATGGTAGTCAAGGAGGTAGAAGTTGGAGGAGCGGGTTTTGGAAGATTGAAAAGATAGTTTATATTTAAAACTTCAATATGTTTACTTGTCAAAGATTAATTTAACTTAAAGAGAATGGTAAAGCTACTTCCAAGGAGGAAGAAACTGACATGTTTAATCAATAAGGAAAAGAATGCTGAGATGATTGTTCAATTAAACCCAAAACTGGTTAATTGTTTACTGTCCAATCAAACCATAATCTTGGGATTATCTTTTCTGCTGGACAGAGTTTACCCGCATTTCTGTCACACAATAGCAATCTGAATCTATTAGTTTTCTATAATGGGACATTGTAGAGGCTGGGCCCTGGCCGTTAGAATGTGATATGTTAAAGCTGCCTCTCCCCAGAGCATCAGATGTTTCTCAGGCAGATTTTTAGAAAATGGTATCACAGGAAATAGCCTTTCTAGATAATTTAACTCAGTGGCATAGCAGAAATGATGAAATAATCTTGAGCTGAAGACAGTCCCTCTTTTTCTTTTTTCTCTATTTTTTATTATTCTCCATTTATTCCTTTTTCTTTCTCAAATTTTGTCTTAGAACATCAAACATTTTATCTAATGTTTTATTAAATATTTATTAGTTCAATTTATTAGTTCAATTTTATGTGTCAGAAATCTGGGAAGAATTTAGTTATGTAATTTTTTCTGTTCCATGTGACATCAACTGGGGTTACTTGGTGGTACTCAGCTGGTAGCTGTGCTACTCTGGGGGGCCCAAGATGACTTTATTTAGAATTTTGCTTGCCGAGAGTGGCTGGATCTTCTTTTCTCTCCCCATGTGTCCTTTCAATGTGCTCTCTTTCAAATTAGTTATATGGCAGCTCAGGTCTTACAGAGACCAAGACCGAAGCTGACTTCCTCTAAGCCTGGCAGTGACATAGCATCACATATGCCATACTCTGCTAGTCAAAGCAGTTATAGGCTGGTGTGATTCAAAGGGAGAAAAATAGGGGAGCATAAGGGTGGTTCAGTTGGTTGAGCATCCGACTTTGGCTCAGGTCATGATCTTGCAGTTTGCAAGTTTTAGCCCCACATCAGGCTCACTTCTGTCAGTGCAGGGCCCACTTTGGATCCTTTGTCCCCCTCTCTCTGCCCCTTCCCTACTTACACTCTTTCTCTCTATCTCTCAAATATAAATAAACATTTAAGAAAACTTAAAGGAAGAAAAATAGAACCTATCTCTCCATGGGAGAAATGTCAAAGAATTTACATCCATCTTTCCGTTACCACAATATGTTACATTTTAATCATTGTATTAACAAGATAAGCTATAGCCTATAGACTCAAAATAAATTGTTTCTATAACTGTGAGACAATTCAGTCTCTGAGTATTAGACATGGTTCTCTCATTTCAAAGCGAACCTAGTAACTTAAAAGTTTTGAAGTGTTGCTACTATTTCTCAAACACCATCTTTCATAGAATGACATTTTAGAAATTATATTTTTAAATTTCTGTGTAACATTTAAAATGTGCTTGATAGTTTTTTCTGTTATAGAGAGGGAATTGTTCAAACCACATATTTATAATTAAGGATTACAGTATGTATAAATATCTAATTATTTTCCCCAATTCTCAGTTTGCCAGTACTGTGTGAAAATTAGGGTATTCCAATGTTTGGAAAAGTATTCTGTTCTGGTGCATATTTATTTTCAAATTTACAGCAATATGGTATTTAACCATTTCCATGGTGGAATAGGACAGATAAATATAATATTGGCAATGCAAGTAAAGTAGGTAAATCTTTGTTTCATGAGGCCAATTCTTTGGTAAATGCCTGCTTCATCACCTAGAGAAGTATAGTATAGAATAATACCTGACTCTGTTGAAGATGACACTAGAAATTAGACAACTAATCACTTTACATTGTTTGCGATCAAATTATTATAAAATAATCTTAACCTTTGAAGTTACTTTATAATGTTTATTAGTCATTTTTATTCCAAATATTTTTAGAATTAATATGGCTTGGGAACAAGCACTAAACCAAAATGACTTAGTGCTGTGACAAGCCACCCAGTATGTTCTCTTTTTATGATAACAACAGGTAATTGAGAAGGATTTTGGTTCTCTTCATGAGCATTCGATCTTTTATGGTTTCTAATTGGCTTTAACTCACAAAACATAGAACTTTGGAGCCTTAATAGTCTTAAATTCATTCTTGACTTCTTAGGAGATGTGTAACCTTATGGAGGATGCAGTCAAGGATACAGTCAATCTTTGCATCTACTTTAAGAGCTACTTCATACAGTCCAAGTTTTATAAATGTTATTGCTATTTCTATTTTTCAGAGTGGAATAAATTGTTTTTACTTCTTAATGTATAATTTATTAGTCATCTATCCATCTATATAATATTGGCTTCAATATGTAGTGTGTGTGTATTATATATTTACATGCAGACCATGTAATGATGGCAAAACAGAAGGGAAAACATTTCTTATGTTTTTGAGAGGAAGTACAGGCCTTCTATAAGGATAAAACTCTGAGTATCTTTACCAAAAATTGTTAATATACCCCTTCATATATATGTCATATGGGTTAATAGTGGCAAAAATCAATATTCTTTTAATTAATCCACATTTATCTTAATTTCAGTTGTCGTAATAAAACCTCCAGAGAAAACATGAAAGGAAAAAAAAGTAATAAATCCCATTTTAAGAAAAAAATTTTAATTATGATTGAGTTATACCTTCTCTATACTAAAATTGCCAAAGTAGTTTATCTAACAAAACTGAACAATTATAACTTTTTGAATGTAGTTTTTGAGCAAGTTGACACACTGAATGAAGCATTCTATAATTTCATTGACACAGAGAAAAAATTTACAGAGGCAGAAACCTCTGCAGGAACCAGTACCAGAGTCGGAAAACCTGAACAATAATTGACAAACTGCTAAAGATTCAACAGAAACAAATTTGAAAGATTAAATATCTAGAGAAACTCAGTCATAGGGGAGCCTCCATACTCTTGTGAGTATGGAGAATTGTTCACATATTCTCACACTGAATATCAGAGAAAGGTCTCCTGCATCTGGTAGGGCAAGGGGAAAAGAAATCATTTTGAAATATACCAGAGCACTCTACTCTTAACAATGCCTGCCCTAAAGGCAAACTAGTTAACTGGAGCCTAACCTGCTGGGATATTATCAGAACCTAATTGACATGGGGAAAGGGACATAATTAACTCCATTTGGCTCTAGTATTTCACATGGGAGAAAGAAGATATCCAAATACACCCCACTATACTAATCCTATTCCACCTAAGGGGTGAAAAACAAATGAGGAGCACTTATGAAGTTCATGGTACAGAGCCACAGGCTCATTGAAACACTGAGACCTAATCATAGGACTAGGGAATGCTTTCCCTCCCCCCACACCTCACAACCATATTACTAAAGGCTTATTTATAGTAGTTCTTTTTTCCCAGTACATCATATCCAGCTATAAAGAAAATAAATTACGACAGAGGAGGCAAGATGGTGGAGAAGTAGGGAGCTCCATACATTTCACTTGCTCCATCTCTCAGAGAAGGCCTGAAGCCACAGGACACTGAAACACAAGGGTTTGGGAGGAAAAGGAGACAGAATTCGCTGAGAAAACAACCTCATAGGATGGTGAGTGTGAACTGGGGAAGATAAAAACGGGCCTGGACCCAGAGACAAGGAGGGAGGGGAGGGAGCACCTCTGTGGGGAGCCACAGTGAGTTGAGGGGAAAAGAAAGAGCAGCTGAAACTGCTCACAGAACTGTCCCTGGAGAAGAGAAAAACCTTGGCTTGGGACAGAGAATGATTTGGTTTCCAGGTCTGGGTGTCCTGGTCCCAGACGGTGCCAGGAGACACTGCTCCACTGCTCTCCCTGCTCAATCCCCAGCGGGGAAGTGGCCAGATGAAACCGCTCTGAAGGACTCAGTGTGCAAGTTTATATTTCGGGCGGTATCAATAAAGTGCACAGACTAAGATCTGGAAATGAGGCGTGACTCGGGACGTAGAACACGGCCCACCTTCCCACCTTGGCTACACCTGTGGCACATGGAGATCAGACCCAAAAGAGTGACTTGCAATGCTTGGTTCGAGAAGGGACCATGGCACTCCCATTCTTCTCCCCACAACCACCAAGACAGGACCTCAGAGACTGGCCAGTGGGACACAGTGGAGGCTAATCCTTACCTACACCAAACTACAACCATCCCCACTAGAGAGCTGCTTTCTTTCTTTCTTTCTTTTTTTTTTTTTACCAGAACCCCAGGCAAGGCCAACATGGATGCACTGCTGTGTTTAATTCTAGATCAATTTTTTCTAGTCAGATATATTTTCCCTTGTCTCATTTGTATCCCTCCCCTCTGCTGGACTGGGCACTCTGGTCACTGGTTTGCTTAAACAGTCACATTACATCCATTCTCTAGATGTATATTCTACACCTCTACCACTACCTTTCTATCTCTCTCTCTCTGGAGTAATCAGATTATATAGTTTCTCTGAGTAACATTATCTTTGTTTATTTCTCCTCAACTCCTACCATTTTCTCCTCTTTCTCTCTCTGAATTAAGCCTCTTAGTCTCTCTGCCTCCTAATTGTCCAATTTTGCTTTCTCCCCACCCTGTCATTTCTCTCTTTGTATATGCTCTTCCATCAGCACTGCATACACCCTGATCTTTATTTGTAGCTGGGAATTCTGGTTTTATGCTTTTATACTGTCTTTTGTCTTCTGGGGATCTTTCTTTTCTCTTTTACTTATTTTTTTTTAGCTTTTTATTTTTATTGTTTTATTATTTTATTATTTTATTTCTATTGTATTATTTTATTTTTTATTTTATTATTTTATTTTTCCTCTTTTTATCCTTCTTTTTTTTTCTTTTCTTTTTCCCTTTCGGTTGGATTTGTCTGTGTATTTGTGCGCCTTTGTTCCCTGTGTGCTTGTCTGTCTGTTTTCTTTTCCAGGGCTACCTCAAGAAACAAGCCAAAGTACACATGGTGGAGAGTCCCAAATATATATGAGTAGGGAAATAAAATAACCAAAGTCTCAACAAGAGAGATAAAGAGACATCATTAAAAGGACACTTCCTGAATGGACAGACCCTGGACAGTCAATGAGCCTTCTTTAACACCGTAGTACACAGGTGCAGAGTGCATAACAAGCTTTTAAATCTAACAAGAGAAAGAAAGCTGGCCAAAATGATGAAATGTAAGAACTCTCCTCTAAAGAAATTCCAGGAAGAAATGACAGTTAAAGAACTGCCCAAAACAGATATAAGCAACATAACTGAATAAGAATTTAGAACAACAGTCATAAAATTAATCTCTAGGCATGGAAGATATGAGTGAAACTATTGCTACAAAGACTATGGAACTTAAAAATAGTTGTAATGAATTAAAAATGCTATAAATGAGATGCATAATAAAATGGAGGCATCCAATGCATGGATTGAAGAGGGAGGGAGGAGAATAGGTGAATTAGAAGATACCATTATAGAAAAAGAGGAAGCTGAGAAAAAAAGAGATAAACTGATACAGGAACAGAAAGAGTTCAGAGATGAGTGATACAATCAAATGGAACAATATCTGTATCATAGGAATTCCAGACGAGGAAAAGGGGGAAAGGCGCTGAAGGAATACTTGAACAAATTATACCTGACAACTTCCCCATCTGGGGATGGAAACAGACATTAAAATCAAAGAGGCACAAAGAACTCCCCTCAGACGTAACGTGAATCAATCTTTTGCGTGACATATAGTGAAACAGGCAAAATATAAGGACAAAGAGAATTCTGAAAGTAACGAAGGATAAAGGGCACTAACATGCAAAGGGAAACCTATCAGAGTGGTTACAGACCTACCTACTGAAACTTGGCAGGCCACAAAGGAATGGCAGGAAATTTTCAATGTGATGAACAGGAAAAAAATGCAGCCAAGAATCCTCTATACAGCAAGCCTGTCATTCAAAAAAGAAGGAGAGATAAAAGTCTTCCCAAATTAAAAAAAATTTTTTGAAAAAATTCATCACCACTAAACCAACCCTATAAGAAATCCTAAGGGAGACTCTATGAGGGAAATGTTGCAAGGAACAAAAGGTACCAGAGACATCACCACAAGCATGAATCCTACAAAGAACATATGACTCTAAACCCATATTTTTCAATAATAACACTGAATGTAATAGATGTAAATAGATTACATACTCCAATCAAAAGACATAGGGTAGAAGAATGGATTAAAAAAAACCCAAAATCTATTTGCTGTCTACTAGAAGCTCATTTTATTTTTTTAATAGTTTATTTATTTTTGAGAGAGAGAGAGACAGAACATGAGCGGGAAAGGGGCAGAGAGAGAGAGGGACACACAGATTTGAAATATGCTCCAGGCTCTGGGCTGCCAATAGAGAACCCGATGCAGGACTCGAACCCATGAACCGTGAGATCATGACCTTAGTCAAAGTCGGACGCTTAACCTACTGAGCCACCCAGGGGCCCCAAGAAACTCATTTAGACATGAGGACACCTTCAGATTGAAAGTAAAGGGATGGAGAAATATATATCATGCTACTGGAAGTCAAAAGAAAGCTGGAATAGGTATACTTCTATCAGACAAACTGGACTTTAAAGTAAAGACACCAACAAGAGATGAAGAAGGGCTTTATATAATAATTACAGGGTCTATCCATCAGGAAGAGCTAACAATTATAAATGTCTATGCACCGAATACAGAGGCACCCAAATACATAAAACAATCACAAATAGACATGGACTTTAATACTCCACTAACAGCAATGGAGAGATCAAATAGACAAAAAATCATTAAAGAAACAGTGGAATTGAATGACACATTAGACCATATGGATTTGACAGATATATTTAGAACTCTACATCCTGAGACTAAGGAATTCACTTTCTTCTCAAGTGCTCATGGCACATTCGCCAAGATAGATGACATACTGGGACATAAAGCAGCCCTCAATAAATATAAAAGGAATGAAATCATACTATGCACAATTTCATATCATAATGCTATAAAATTTGAAATCAACTACAGGAAGAAGTCTGGAAAATCCAGAAACATGAAGGCTAAAGAACACCCTACTCAAGAATGAATGGGCCAATTGAGCAATTAGAAAAGAAATAAAAAAATATATGGAAACGAATGAAAACGAAAATACAACAATCCAAACTCTATGGGATGTGACAAAGGCAGTCCTAAGAGGAAAGTACACTGCACTCCAAGCGTATTTCAAGAAATTAGAAAAAAATGAAAGTATAAAATCTAACAGTGCACCTACAGGAACTAGGGGGAGAGAAACAGGAGCACCCCAAATCCAGTAGGAGAAGAGAAATAATAAAAACCAGGGCAGAAATAAACAACATAGAAACCAAAAAAACAGTTGAAAAAATCAACGAAACCAAGAGTTGGTTTTGAAAAAATAAACAAAATTGACAAACCTCTAGCCAGGCTCTCAAAAAGAAAAGACAGAGCACTCAAATAGACAAAACCAAGCATGAAAATGGACTTATTACAACCAACCCCTGAAAATACAAGCAATTATCAGGGAATACTATGATTTTTTATGCCAACAAACTGGACAACTTACAAGAAATGGACAAATTCCTAAACACACAGTCACTACCAAAATTCGCACGGGAAGAGATAGAAAATCTGAACAGACCCATAGCTAGTGAAGAAATCTCCCAACAAATAAGAGCCCTTGGCCACATGGTTTCCCGGGGGAATTCTAACAGACATTTAAATCAGAGTTAATAACCATTCTTCTCAAGCTATTCCAAAAAATACAAAAGGAAGGAAAACTTCCAGACTCATTCGACGAAGCCAGCGTCACTTTGATTCTCAAGCTAGACAGAGATCCAGCCAAAAAAGAGAACTACAGGCCAATATCCTTGATGAATACGGATGCAAAAATCCTCAACAAGATACTTGCAAATAAAATGCAACAGCACATGAAAAGAGTTATCCACCATGATCAAGTGCGATTCATTCCTGGGTTACAGGGCTGGTTCAATATTCGCAAATCAATCAATGTGATCCATCACATCAACAAAAGAAACGATAAAAACCATATGATCCTGTCAATAGATGCAGAAAAAGCATTTGACAAGATACAGCATCCCTTCTTAATAAAGACCCTTGAGAAAGCCGGGATAGAAGAAACTTACTTGAACGTCATAAAAGACATCTATTAGAAGCCCTCAGTTAACTTCATCCTCAATGGGGAAAAACTGAGAGCTTTCTCTGTGAAATCAGGAAAAGGACAGGGAAGTCCACTCTAACCACTGTTGTTTAACATAGAGCTGGAAGTCCTAGGATCAGCCATCAGACAACAAAAGGAAATAAAAGGCATCAGAATTGGCAAAGAAGAAGTCAAACTTTCACTTTTCACAGACAATAAGATACTCTACATAGAAACTCAACAGATTCCACAAGAAGCCTACTAGAACTGATCCAGGAATTCAAAAAGTTTCAGGGTACAAAATCAATGTACAGAAATCGGTTTCATTTTTATACACTAACAATGAAGTAACAGAAAGAGAAATCAAGAAACTGATCCCATTCACAATTGCACAAAACACCATAAAATACCTAGGAATAAACCTAACCAAAGATATAGGAGATCTGTATGATGAAAACTATAGAAAACTTATGAAGGAAATTGAAGAAGACACAAAGAAATGAAAAACATTCCATGCTCATAGATCAGAAGAATAAATATTGATAAAATGTCATTATTACCCAAAGCAATCTACACATTCAATGCAATCCCAATTAACATTGTACCAGCATTCTTTTCAAAACTAGAACAAACTATCCTAAAATTTGTATGGAACCACAAAAGACCCTGAATAACCAAGGAGATACTGAAGAAGAAAACAAAAACGGACGCATCACCATCCCAGACTTTAGTCTCTACTACAAAGCTATAATCATCAAGACAGCATGGTATTGGCACAAAAACAGACACATAGACCAATGGAACAGAATAGAGAACTCAAAATTGGACCCACAAATGTATGGCCAACTAATCCTTGAAAAGCAGGAAAGCACGTCCAATGGAAAATAAGACAGCCTCTTTAACAGATGGTACTAGGAGAACTGGACAGAAACATGCAGAAGAATTAAACTAGATCATATTCTCACTCCATACAGCAAAATAAACTCAAAATGGATAAAGGACCTGAATGTGAGGCAGGAAACCATCAAGACCCTAGAGGAGAAAGCAGGAAACAACCTCCTTGACCTCAAGAGCAGCAATTTCTTACTTGGCACATCCCCAAAGGCAAGGGAATCAAGAGCAAAAATGAACTCTTGGGACCTCATCAAAATTAAAAGCTTCTGCACGGCAAAGGAAACAATCAATAAAACTAGTAGGTATCCAACAGAATGGGAAAAGATAGTTGCAATTGACATATCAGATAAAGGGCTAGTATCCAAAATCTATAAGGAGCTCACCAAACTCCACACCTGAAAAACAAATAATACAGTGAAGAAATGGGCAGAAGACATGAACAGACACTTCTCCAAAGAGGACATCCAGATGGCCAACAGACACATGAAATGATGCTCAGCGTCCCTCATAGCAGGGAAATACAAATCAAAACTACACTGAGATACCATCTCATGTCAGTCAGAATGGCTAATATGAACAAATAAGGAGACTCTAGATGCTGGCGAGGATGTGGAGAAATGGCCACCCTCCTACACTGTTGGTGGGAATGTAAATTGGTACAGCCCCTCTGGAAAACAACGTGGAAGTTCCTCAAAAAATTAGCAATAGAACTCCCCTATGACCCAGCAGTAGCCCTGCTAGGAATTTACCCAAGCAATACAGGAATGCTGATGCTTAGGGGCACAAATACCATAATGTTCATAGCAGCAGTTTCAACAATAGCCAAAACATGGAAAGAGCCTAAGTGTCTACAAACTGATGAATGGATCAAGGAGATGTGATTTATCTATACAATGGACTACTACATGGCAACGAGAAAGAATGAAATCTGGCCAAGTGTAGCAACATGGATGGAACTTGAGGGTTATGTTGTGCGAAATAAGTCAGGCAGAGAAGGATAGATACCATATATGTATAGGTACGTATAGGTGCATTAGGAGGAACTTAACAGAGGACCATGGGGGAGAGGAAGGGGAAAAATAGTTGAGGAGAGGGAGGGAGGGAAACCATGAGAGACTCTTGAATGCTGAGAACTGAGGGCTAATGGGGGTCGGGGAGAAGGGAAGGGGGTTGATGGGCATGGAGAAGGGCACTTGTTGGGATGAGCACTGGGTGTTATATGGAAACCAACCTGACAATAAACTATTTAAGAAAAATAAAAAAATATAATTATGTATCACAAAAACAGTAAATAAATTACATGGTACACTAAATGTCAAACAGGGAAGCAAGCAAATAAACAAAAAACACAAAAAACATAATCTAAAGAGATAGAGCAAATATCAGAATCAGATTCAGATATAGCGGTGATGTTAAAATTATTAGACCAAAAATTTAAAACAACTATAAATAATACGCTAAAGGCTCTAATGGATTAAGTAGACAGCATGCAATAATTGATGAAATATATAATAAATATGATGGAATTTAGAAGAACCAAAAAGAAATGCTAGAGATCAAAAATACTGTTACAGAAACGAATAACTTTAATAGGTTTATAAGTAGATTGGACAGAACTGAAGAAAGATTCTGTGATCCTGAGGATATATCAGTAGGAACTGCCAAAACTGAAAAGCAAAGAAAAAAAAGAAAAGGAATAAATCCACAATAGACTAATAAAGAGCTTTGGGGCAACTATGCTCTAAGGAAAAGATATAGAAGCAGAAAAAATATTTAAACCATAAGGGCCAAATATTTCCCCTAAGTTAATGTCAGATATTGAACTATAGGTTGAGAAAGTTTAGAGAACCCAAAGCAGAACAAATGCCACACACACACAAACACACATGTGTGTTTGTCCATACCAAGTATGCCCTTCCCTGACACACACAAAAGACTATATCTAGACATATAATATTCAAACTATGTAAAATCCTGGAAAAAGACAGGTCAGATATACACCATACTTATGCAAGAGCAAAGATAAAAATTAAATCTAATTTCTCCTCAAAACTCATACAAGCAAGAAGAAAGTGAGGTGAAATAGTTAAATGTGAGAGAGGAAAAAAACAAACACTAAGCAAGAACTCTATGCCCTTTAAGATTATCCTTCAAAATTAAAAAATAAATAAATAAAAAGATTTCTTTAAACAGACAAAAATTGAAAAAAAAATTTGCTACCAGTAGACTTGCCTTTCAGGAAATGTTAGAAGAAGTTCTTTAGAGAGAAATAAAACTATATAGATAAGAAACTCAGATCTACATAAAGGAAGAGTATTAAAGAGAATAGTCAGATAGTCACTTCAAACTCAACATCAATTCATGACATTTATTTTTTCTTATTCTTAAAAAACAGACAATTTGTTCAAAAATTATACACACACACACACACACACACACACATATATATTACTTGAGTATAAGAGTGTGTGTGTACATAGACACTTATATATAAGGGAAATGATCGACAGTAATAATACAAGGAATAGGAGGGAGTAATTTGGATTATTTTGTTATTATAAGATACTCACATGATCCATGAAGGGATATAGTGTTATTTGAAAGGGGACTTAGATTAGGTGTAAGTATACACTGCAAAGTCTATGGCAGCCACTAAAAGTAAAAACAGTAAAAAGAAATGCAACTGATATGCTAACAAGGCAGAGACAATTGAATTATATGAAAAACTCTTAATTAAAACCACAAAGGGTAGAGGAAAAAATAAAAGACAAAAATAGAAACAAAGAACAAAAGCAACTAATGTAAAAGTAACAAATATGGTAGATCTTAATCAGGCTATACCAATAATCACCTGAATGTCAGTAGTCTAAATGTACCAATTAAAAGACAAAAATAATCAGAGTGGATCAAAAGGTAAGACCCAACCACATATTGCATACAAGAAGCCTACTTTATTTTATTTTTATTTTTTAAAGTTTATTTTATTTATTTTGAGAAAGTTTGAGTAGGAAAGGAGCAGAGAAAAAAGTAAAGAGAGACAGAGAGACACAGAGACAGAGACAGAAGCCCAAGCAGACACTGATCTTTTACCACAGAGCCTGATGCTGGGCTGAATCCCATGAACCATGAGATCATGACCTGAGCCAAAATCAACAGTTGGATGCTTAACCGACCAAGCCACTCAGGCATCCCACAAGAAACCTACTTTAAACATAATGATACTTGTAGGTTAAAAAATAAATGAATTGAGAAAAATATATTATATTAACTAATCAAGGAAATCGAGAGTAGCTATATTAAATTCAGATACAGCAGAGTTCAGACCTGAAAAGTTATCAAGGATAATGAGAGGTATTACCTAATGAGTAAGAGCTCAATTATCCAAAAAGACAAGAATTTTTAATTTGTATGTACCTAAAAGTGTCAAAATACATGAAGCAAAAATCAATGAAACTACATGGACAAATAGATAAGTCTATATTATAGCTTAGAGTTTCAACAATTCTATCAGAAATTGACAGACTGAACAGTAAGATAATCAGTAAGAATATAGTTGAGAGAACACCATCAATCAATTAGGTATATCTGACATGTACAGATTATATCATTCAACAATAGTAGAGTACACATTATTCCCAAGCTCACATGGCACATTCACCAAAATAAAACAAACTTTAATAAATTTACACACAATAACAAATTTAAAATATAAATCATACAATGTCTGTTCTCAGGCCACAATGTATTTAAACTTGAAATCAGTAACAGAAAGATAGCTGGAAGATTCCAAAATACTAGGGAGATTAAACAACATACTTATAAATAATGCATAGATCAAAGAAGAAATCTCAAGAGAAATTTAAAAATACTTTAGATCAATGGAATGGAAAACACAACTTATCAGAATTTATGGAATGCAGCAAACGTAGTGTTTAGATGGATATTTATAGCATTAAATGTATATATTAGAAAACAAGAAAGATGTAAAATCAATAATCTAAGTTTACACCTTCAGAAACTAGAAAAAGAAGAGCATATCAGACCCAAAGTAAGCAGAATAAATAATACAAATTACAGCATAAGACAATGAATTAAAAACAGAAAGTCAACAGAGAATCCACAAAAGCAAAAGTTGGTTTTTGAAGTTTAATAAAATCAACAAGACACTAGACAGACCACCTAAGAAAAAATGAGGGAGGCCACAAATGACTAATATGAAAAATGAAAGAGGAGACATTACTACAGATCCCATGGATATTAAAAGTATAGTAAAGGAGGGGCGCCTGGGTGGCTTAGTCGGTTAAGCGTCCGACTTTCGCTTAGGTCATGATCTCGCGGTTCGTGGGTTCGAGCCCGCGTCGGGCTCTGTGCTGACTGCCAGCTCAGAGCCTGGAGCCTGTTTCAGTCTGTGACTACCTCTCTCTCTGACCCTCCCCTGCTCACGCTGTCTCTCTCTCTCTCCTAGAAATAAAATTTAAAAATTATATATAAAAAAAAAAGTATAGTAAAGGAATGTTATGGACAACTCTATACCCATAAATTTGTTAACTTAGATGAAATGGACCAATTCCTTGAAAGACACAATCTCTGAAATTCACAAAAGAAGAAATAAACTATTTAAATAGGCCTATATCAATTAATAAAATGAATCAATAATTAATAACCTTCCAAAATAGAAAGCATTTGGCCTGAAGGGGTTCAGTGATAAATTCTACCATTTCAGAAAAGTAGTACCAATTCTTTACAATCTCATTGAGAAGGAAAAGCATAAAGAGTACTTTCTAATTTATCCTATGAGGCAAGCATTGCCTTAATAGCACAACCGGACAAAGACTTTACAAGATAAGTAAACTATAGACCAAGTGATTATTGGCTTCTCCTAAGTAGCCATAAAAAATTATAAGAGAAACAAAATCAGTTCTATAGAAAGGAATGAAGAACAAAGGACATTACAAACAGAAAGATAAAATCTTTCTTGTTCATGTAGTTTCTTTTAAAGATGATTGTTTAAAAATATAAGATTGGGGTGCATGGGTAGCTCAGTCAGTTAAGCATTCGACCCTTGGTACTGGCTCAGGTCATGACCTCATGGCTTCTTCATGGGTTCAGCACTGCATCTGGTTCTGTGCTGGAGGTGTGGAGACTGCTTGGGATTCTCTCTCTCCCCCTCTTCTACACTCTCTCTCTCAAAATAATAAATAAATGAAGTTAAAAAAAGATATATAAAAAACATTTGTGAGAGAGGCTTTGTAACAGATGGACGAGTAAAAGATACTTATGATAGCAAAAATGATGAGTGGTGAATAAATGGAAATATACTGTTTAAAGTGGACAGTATTTAGTAGGAACTGTAAAGTGTCAGGTGTAAAGGAAGAAGTATGAAATGGTAAATAATATGGACTCTGAATGCTCTCTGGTAAGAATGAAATTTTTGAGACCTACAACAAATAATAAAATAAGGAAAAGACAAGAAACAGATAAAATGAAGTAAAAAAACATTTTTGATTGACCTAACAGAAGTCAAGAACGTAGAAAAAGAGGAATAAAAAATGGAAAAGTAAAAAACAAATAACAATGTGGCATACTCAAACCCAATCACATAGATAATGACATTAAATGTAAACAGACTAAAGAATGATTAAAATGAAAATGTCAGACCACATAAAATGAACTATATGTTATTTATGAGAGATGAAATTGATATCTAAAGACATAAATATACTGAAATAAAAAGTTATTATGGGGGATTTTTCAATACCAGAAGTATACTATCAAGCAAACAGTAGACAAATGATTAAACAACATTGTAAAAGAATAAAAGAAACTATGAAAATGATAAAAAATTGAAGATGATACAAATAAATGGAAGCATATACCATGCTCATGGATTAGAAGAACCAATATTATTAAAATATTTACACTATTCAAAAACAATCTGTAGATTTAATGCAATCCCTGTCAAAATACCAACACCAATTTTCACAGAACTATATTAATCCTAAAATTTGTATGGAACCACAAAAGACCCTGAATATCCAAAGCAATCTTGAGAGAGAACAAAGCTGGAAATACCACAGTCCTAGATTTCAAGATATATTACCAAGTTGTTATAATCAAAACAGTATGGTACCAGCACAAAAACAGACACATAAGTCAATAGAATAGAGATCCCCCAAAATAAACCCATGCTTAAATGGTCAGTTAATCTATAATAAAGAAGGCAAAAGTACACAGTGGGGAAAATATAGTCTCTTTAATAAATGATACTGGAAAACTGGACAGCTATGTTAAAAAAGAATAAAACTGGACAAATTTCTTATATCAGACACAAAAATAAATTCAAAATGGATTTAAGACTTAAATGTAAGATCTAAAACCATAAGACTGCTAGAAAAAAACATAGGAATTTCTTTGACATCAGACATAAAAACATTTTTCTAGATAAATCTTTTTAGTCAACAGAAACAAAAGCAAAATTAAACTATTGGAACTACACCAAAGTAAAAAACATTTATACCATAAAGGAATCGATAAAACAAAAAGGCAATTTATTGAATGGAAAAAGATATTTACAAATGATATATCTGATATGGGGTTAATATCCAAAATATATAAAGAACTTCTACCACTTAACACCAAAAAAAATCCAATTAAAAAATCATCAGCTCTATACTATTTTTGGAAATCCATGAGAATCTATAATTATCTCATGGATTATAAAAGAAAACCCATGTTTCTTACCCCACTCATTTCCCAAAAAAGCCCCAAAATTATAATATTTTGAAGAATGTCAACAAGTGCAGAAAGATCTGAAGCTTCCTAAAGATTGAATGAGGGGTGTAAGGGAAAAATGGGGTGGGTCTTTTTGAATGTGTAACAAAAGGAAAAACTCTGAAATACAAATTCCAGAATGAATAAAGTGACCTGAGAAAATTTTAAAAACACAAACAAAACAAAACAAAACAAAATCAGTGGAACTGAATAGGCATTTTTCCAAAGAAGACATATAGATGGCCATCATACACATGAAAAGATACTCGACATCACTGATCATCAATGAAATGCAAACACAGTTCCTTGTAAACCAGAGACATAAGAAACATTCCCAACTCATCTTATAAAGCCAACATTACTTAAATATAAAACCTGACAAAGATATTACATAAAGAGAAAATCATAAGACTAAAAGTAAAAAGTCTCCAAATAATATTGCATACCGATTTCTCAACAAAATGTTAGCAAATTGAAACCAGAAGATTATATTAAATCCAGCAGTATATGTAAAAGGATTACACTTCATTTCCTAATGCAAATGATTGCACTAATGCAAGGACAGTTCAATATTTAAAAATCAACCCATGAAACTCACTACCATAACTGAACTAAAGAAAATAGTCATCTCAAACTCAACACCAATTCATGAGAAAAATTTTAAGAAAACTAGCAATGGAAAGAAGCCTCTTCAACTAGATAAACAGCATTTAAAGAAAAAAATACAGCTACTATTATCCTTAATTGTTGAAGACAATGTTTCCCATTGGAAATAGGAACAAGGCAAAGATACTGCTCATTCTCACCACTTTTATTGACTACTGCATTGGAGATACAAGAAAGAAAAAGTAATAAAGAAACATGAAGTTAGGACAGGAAGACTTATGTTAATGTACTCACAGATGACATGATAATTCTATAGAATATTTTGAGGAACATAAAAAACAAACTTCTAGATTGCATAAGCAAATTTAGCAAGGTATCTCATGGACTTCACAATAGCCAACATAATTATGAAAAAGAAGGAAAAAAATGGGAGCTCTTAAGCTATCTGATTTCAAAGTTGTAAATTTCAAAACAATGTTGGCCATTGAAGCCAGAACAGGTATGAAGCTAGAGTAGTGAAAAAAAAGAGAGAATTGAGGAAACAATCAGCACATATATGATCAAGTGATTTTTGGCAAAGGTGCCAAGAAATTTCAATGGTGAAAATACAGTCTTTTAAACAAAGGGTTCTGTCAAGACTGGATATTTGTTTAAAAACAGAACTTTGGCTCCTCCCTCATATTCTACATACAAAGCAGCCTGTAATGCGATATAGAATTAAACACAAAAGCTAAAATTGAAAACCTTGTAAAAGAGAACACAGGAAAAAAATATTTTCAGCCTTGTATTATGCAAAGGTTTAAAATTTCTACATTTCCAATTACATCATTGAGGAAAGAAAAAAAGGCAAGCCAAGACCATTAGAAAGATTTTCCACATATATATATAATATGCATATATTATAATACATAACATTATATATATATATATATACATATACATATTGTAAAAATGAGTAAAGGAAAACCACTCAAAATGGAGTCAGGAAGTTCTGACTCATATACCACTTATCAAGCTTACTGTATTATCCCAGCAAAAGGAAGATTTTCTCCTTGCTCAGAAACAACCCAATCAATACGAATGTTGCAACTAAGCCAATGAGAAATTACCACAACGCTGAACTCTCGTAACTTCTTCCTTTTCTTTAAGAACATTTATTTGTTCTCCAGAGTTGCCTGTAGTTTGCCTTAAGTTTGCATGTCTTGAATTGCAATTCCTCTGTTGTTGCCAGACAAACTCATTTTGCTAGTAAACTGGTTATTTTAAGGTTGACAATATATACATATACACTTACATACAAGTGGTAAAGCAATTGTATGCAGATATATAACCTTACAACTTAATAAGATGAAGACAGACAACTCAATTAAAAATTCACAAAATATTTGAAGATATAAAATGACCATTAATTACATGAAAAGAAACTAAAAATAGATAATGATTAAAATGCAAATTAAAACTACTATAACAAATCATAAATGGATGCTGTACTTCATCAAATGCTTTTTCTGCATCTATGGAAATGATCATATGGTTTTTATCCTTTCTTTTATTAATATGATGTATTACATTGATTGATTTACAAATGTTGAACCACTGTTATATCCCAGAAATAAATCCCACTTGATCATGGTGAATGATTTTTTTAATGTATTGTTGGATTCAGTTTGCTAATATTTTATTGAAGACTTTTGCACCTATGTTCATTAGAGATACTGGCCTGGAGTTCTCATTTTTAGTGGGAGTCTTTATCTAGTTTTGGTATCAGGGTAATGTTGGTCTCATAGAATGAATCTGGAAGCTTTCTTTCCTCTTTTAGTCTTTTTAGACTATTTTGAGAGAGTAGGTACTAACTCTTCTTCAAATGTTAGGTAGAATATGGTTTGAGTCCTGTCTCTAATTACTTTTTTTCCTTTTGATGAGTTGAGTTAAAGGTTATCAATTTTGTTATCTTTTCAAATAAATAGCCCCTGATTTCATTGATGTGTTCTATTTGTTTTTTTACTTTCTATTTTATTTATTTCTGATCTAATCTTTATTATTTTCTTCTAGTGGTTTGGGGTTTTGTTTATTCTTCTTTTTCTAGCTCCTTTAAGTGTACAGTTAGATTGTTGGAAATTTTTATTTTTGCTTCCTGAGGTAGGCTTATATTGCAATAAACTTTTGTATTAGAATAGCTTTTGCTCCATCCCACTTTGGACCACTGTGTTTTCATTTTCATTTGTCCCCATGTATTTTTTTTATTTCCTCTTTGAAAGACAAATAACATACGATTTAATTCACCTGTGAAATTTAGGTAATAAAATAAATGAAGAAAAAAAGAGACATACCATAAAACAGACTCAACTATAGAGAACAAACTGAGGGTTACCAGAGGGGAGGTGTGGGAGGAAGGGATGGGTGAGATAGATAAAGGGGATTCAGGATATCCTTTCCATGATGAGCACTGAGTAATGTAGAGAACTGTTGAGTCGCTATATTATAAACCCAAATCTAATATAACACTATGTCAACACCACTGGAATTATATTTAAAAAAAAATATATGTAATTGAGATATAAAACTGTCATAAGTAGATATATTAAAACACTCATAGGAAAAAAACCCCTAAGATACTAATTCATACTTAATAGAATAACTAGAATCAAAAATTCTAGCAATGTTGAGCGTAATTAACGATACATAGCTGGTAGGGGTGAAAAATTGTATAATCACTTTGGAAAGTAATGTGGCAGTTTCTTGTAAAGTTAGTTATACATTTCTTATATAACCTAAATTCTACTCCTAGATACTTACTTACTTGAGATAAATTAAAATTGACATATACAATAAAACTCATAAACAATTATGCATAGCAATTTTATTCATAATAGCCAAGAACTAGAAAGAGCTCAAATGTCAGTTAATAAGTAAATGGTAAAACAAATTGTGGGCTATTCATACAATAGAATTTACTAAGCAATAACAAGGAACAAACTACCGACACATGCAATAACATAGATAAATCTCAAAAACAACCCCAATTGTAATCCCCATCGTATATTAATCATGTAATTTGATATATCAATGTAATAGGTATGCAACATCAATCAGAAAGAAAAATTATTCACATATTATCAGGTATATTCCACTATATCCACTACAAAAGTTTTATGTACATGGTTACTGTGACATAATCAAAGTTCCTTGGTATATTTTCTTCTGTCTTCCCAATAATGCACATCAAATATTAATTAATTCCTTTCATATAATGCACCATCCACTTCCTCTTTGACTCTGTTCTCACCCATTGTGTGACTTAGGAAACTTCTCACAGTATGAACTTGGAAAGTCAAACACTTCCTGTTCTGATATGTTTAACTAAGTCCAAAGGAAAGCACCCAAATTAGCCAAGATGTTCATTTCCCACCAACGCTGACAAAGGTGCCCACCACTGAGAGACAGCTCAGCTACCCAGGTGGGAAATATTGTTACAGAGCAGACAGCTGCTCTCCATGCCAGAATAAACAGGTGCAGATTTTATTGAAGCAACAGAAATGAAATAAACAAGTCAAAATAGAATTCCACTCATAAATGCAGATTTCCCAGAGTAAAAACAGGGAAGTAGACTTTCAGAGTAAATAACAAAGTGCCCTTTCCTGATCTAGCTCAAAGTCATGCCACCTGTTCCCCACCATATTCTATGGTCTTACAGCTCTTATGGCATCTCTTCCCTGTAATAGTTTCACTGACATGGGGTTTTCTTCTGTGAACAGAAATGTGCTTACATAGAGGTACAACTTTGTAATGCCTATTCATTATTTTGGAATAGAGAGACGGGGTGGTAAATTGAGTAAAAAAAATGCCACAGCATTTTACAACATCCATTATCAAGTGAGAAAATCTTTATTTTTACTTCTTTAATCTGGATTTGGCGTTGTAACTTGCTTTAGCTAGTGAAACATTAGCAAGCATGATGCAAGCAGAAGCTTAAAAAATGCTTTTTCACTGGGACTTTGTTTTTGGAACCCATTTTCCCTGTGAAAAAGTTTGAGTTAGCCTGCTAAATACATGCAGCATTTTCACCCTAGCCAATAGCCAGACATGGATAAGGCCATCCAGGATCAATCAACTCTCATATGATTCACAAGCTAATTGCAGTGGATTGAGGAATCCAGACAAGATAAATAGAATAGCTCAACTAATTCCAGTCCAACTTGTTTACTCACTGAGTCAGGAGCTAATAAATTATATTTGCTGTGTTTGTTACACAGTAACATTTGACTGATACAGATGGTATAGCTGGCTCAAAGCTGCAAAGAGATTAAAATGAGACGGATCATTTTCTGTTGAGTTCTGAGTCATACTGCAGATCATATTTCTTGCCAGAGCAGCGACCTGATTCATTATAACACTGAGTCTTATTCTAACTCCCGAAGATTGAAGACAAAAGGAGTCTGTAATACTGCCTACTATCATGTACCACACCAAAGAAAATTCATGTTGGAATTTTTACCTTTCAGTTTATGTTGGCATGTTGTATACACATCTCCAGATCTGATCTCAAAATAGGCATTTGAAAAGAGTGAATCTGTGAACTACAGAATGCTAAGAGATCTATGTGCCTTTCATGCAGTATCCCTGGAGCCCACCACATTTAATTGTAACTAAAATCAATTGCATATTCTTGCCAAGGAACTCATTTTCAAACCAGGTACAGAAATCTGCCAATTGTGGGAGAACCTATATAATATAGAAACATCTAGACAGAAGGGAAGGAAAATTGAAGCCATAAGTAAATCAGGAGCTCTAGAACAGGATTCAGTGTATCTGGGGTCTAAGAGTATACATTAATAAAAAGTTCCTAGGGGACACCATTTCTTTTTTTTTTAATTTAAAAAAAAATTTTAGGTGATACCATTTCTGCTGTTCCATACATCATACTTTAAGTAGCAGTTCACTGGGTCTCTCCTGGTCTTTGAGCAGCTTAAATGACTTTGACAGAATTTATAATGCAGTAATTAGACTTTCACTGTTGGATATTGAAAATAACATTTCATTGGAAAAATATACTTCGGTGCATAAAACCCCAACAAATACAAGACTCAGTGAAAGCTCCTGATTTCATTATTCTGTAAGTGACTTCATAATGAGAATTTTCTTATCTCAGGGCTTATTCCTGTTAAAATTTAACTTTCTATGCTGTTTCTCTGAAAATATTAAAAACTTGATGAAATGATACCTGTATAATATGGACATCAGAGGTTTTTATTTTATTTTTCACTTTCATTGTACCTTAAGTTTATTTTCTCCTCAAGATTTATCAGATAAAGGTTGATACTTTGGGAGAAGAAATACTTCTGATGTTTAAGTGTAAAGTCTACCAGCATGTCTACTACCTCTGGAAGCACCAAGTGCCAAAGTTTATCAACTTTAAGTCTGTAATATGTATTATTTTCTACCTACCTTGCTAACACCTGCTTAGTTTAGAATAAATAATTTACTAATTCTAAACTTACTGATTTCTACATTAACTACCTTGTTGGGAGACTATTAAAATATAAACACTTGATTCCTGTTGGTCTTCCATTTTACTTCTTTGAGGCTTTCTAAGGAAGCCCAATGATTTCCTAGAAATCTTATTACTATAAAAATCCTTGCTTGTGTGCTAAGAAGTATCATAGAAAAGAAGACCCATTCATAGACTTCGAATATCTGAATATAAGCATTATGTTTCAAACTTTCTACTTCCTACCTATAACACCACAAACAATTTAGTTTAGCCTTTCTCAAACTTGAAATTACTCACTTGTAAAAAGGGATATCTTCTTCATAGTTCTTGATACACAGTAATTGCTCTTTTTAGAAAATTGTAGCTGTCTTCTTTCTTTTCAACATTATGTCATCTGTGGCAACAGAGAATGAATCAGCTTCCTCTTCTGCAGGAAAGCATTTTCAGTGTTCATTCATTTATTTATTAATTCAAAAATATTCACAGAACACTTAGTTCTAGGCAATGTACCATATATGAAGTCTAAACATATGAACAGGTACAAGTTTTTATTTGCAGTTACCTGGGGATTTAAATGTATAAAGAAAAAATTGTAACAGTGTTCTCTTAGTTTGAGCTCCTATAACAATATATTCTAGACTGGATGGCTTAGACAACAAGCCTTTGTTTCTCCCTTCTTGACTTTGGGAAGCCCAAGATTAAGGTGTCAGCAATTCAATTCAGTATTGGAAAAGCCCTTCCTCCTGGTTTTCAGATAGCTATCTTCTTGCTGCATCTTCACTTGGTGGAAATGGAAGGCTCTTGTTTCTTCTTCCTCTTCTTATAAGAGCAAAAATCTCATTATGGGGTCTCCACTTTCAAGACCTCATCTAAAGGCCTCATCTCTAAACCCCATTACACTGGGATCAGGGCTTCAGTATACAAACACTGAGGAGACAGACACATTGTCTATAGCAAATGTTAAAATGTGATAATAAAGCTATGCATCAGGTATTATCATAGCACAGAAGAAATATAATCCAGACTAGAGATAGGATACAAATGTTATTATGGTTAATTTTTTTTGTCAACTTGACTAGGCGTAGGGATGACCAGAGAGTTGCCAAACCATTACTTCTGGGTGTGTCTGTGAAGGTGTTTCTGGAAGATATTAACATTTAATCTTTAGACTAAGCAAAGAAGATCACCCTCATCAATGTGGGTGGGCATCATCTAATTTGCTGAAGGCATGAATAGAACAAAAAAGCAAAGAGAGGACAAATTCTGCTTTGCTTGAACTGAGATATCCATCTTTTGCCCTTGGACATCAGTGTTCAGATTCTCTAGCATTCATACTCAGATTAGGATTTACACCACTGGCTGCCCTGTTTTTCAAGGCTTTGGGTTTGGATTAAAACAATACCACTGACATTCCTGGGCCTCAAACTTGGAGATGGCAGGTAGTAGGAGTTCTCAACCTCCATAATCACAAGAACCTGTCCCTCTTAGTAAATCTGTTTCTATATATCTATATCCATTCCAGTGGTTCTGTTTCTCTGGGAAACCCTAATAAAAAGACAATCCAGACAGAAAAGACAAACAGAACTATAATTTTCTGTGGCCAATGCATTACACTACACCTTGCTAGCATGATCTCATTTAGTTTCCAGATCACATGGTAGAAAAGAAATGGCTATTCCTAGTTTACAGATGAGAAAGGTGAGATTTCAAGAAATAGGTGAATATTGTCATATATTCATATTATCATATGTATTCATATATCCTAGTAGAGCTAGGATTTTGAAATTGGTTCTTTAACGCTAAAGCCCAAATACTAGTCTAGTCCAATATAATTTAAGTGTATGACACAAACTTTTCTAAGCTATTTGCAAAGAAATATAAGCAGCTGAACATTTCTGGGATATAAATATAAAACAGAGACTACCCATGAGAGCATCCAAATATATAAAACAATAACACATAAAGAAATTCATTGATAATAATACAATAATAGCAGGGGACTTTAACACCTCACTTACATCAATGGACAGATCATGTAAACAGAAAATAAACAAGGAAACACTGGCTTTCAATGACACACTGGCTGGGGCCCCTGGATGGCTCAGTATGTTAAGCATACAACTTTGGCTTAGGTCACGATCTCATTTCTCATGTGTTCAAGCCCCATGTTCAGCTCCGTGCTGACACCTCAGAGCCTGGGGCCTGCTTCAGATTCTTTGTCTTTCTCTCTGCCCCTACCTCACTTATTCATTCTCTCTCTCTCTGCCTCTCCCTCAAAAATAAATAAACATAAACAAAATCTTAAAAAAAAGAATAAGTGAATGGCACACTGGACAAGATGCACTTAACAGATATAATCACAACATTTCATCCAAAAACAGCAGAAGACACATTCTTTTCAAGTACAGATTGAACATACTCCAGTATACATCACGTTAGGTCACAAAACAGGCTTCAACAAATACAAAGAGATTAAAGCCATACCATGCACATTTTCTGACCACAGTGCTATGAAAATAGAAGTCAACCAAAAGAAAAAATATGGAAAGACTAAAAATGCATGGAGGTTAAATAACATGGAGGGATCAACCAGGAAATCAAAGAAGAAATTTTAAAAATATGGGAAAACAAATGAAAATGAATACACAAAGCAGCAAAGGCAATCCTAGAACACAATATATAACAATACAGGTGAACCTCAATAAGCAAGAAAAATTTCAAATAAACAACCTAACCTTACACCTAAAGAATATAGAGAAGAATGACCAACAAAGCCTAAAGCCAGCAGAAGGAAGGGAATAAGGAAGATTAGGTAGAGCAGAAAAAAAGTACATAGAAACTAAAAAACTAAGAATAGATCAATGAAACCAGTATCTGGTTCTTTGAAAAAATAATGAAATTGATAAACCCCTAGCTAGAGTTACCAAAAAGAAAAAGGACCCAAATAAATAACAAATGAGAGAGGAAAAAATAATAAACAGCACCACAGAAATGCAAACAATGACAAGAGAATGTCATGTAAAACAATATGCCAACAAACTTTACAACTTAAAAGAAATGGATGAATTCCTAGAAACATAAACATCACCAAAATGAATCAGGAAGAAATAGAAAACTTGAACAGACCAATAACCACCAAGAAACTCCCAACAATCAAAAGTCTAGGACTAAAAGTCTTCACAGGTGAATTCTCTAAAAAATAAAGAAGAGTTAATACCTATTTTTCTCCAGACTGTTCCAAAATAAAGAAAAGGAAGGAAAATTTCCAAAATCATTCTGTGAAGCTAGAATTATCCTGAAACCAAAACAAGATAATTACACTACAAACAAAACAAAAACTAAAAGCCACTGTCCTTAAAGAACGTAGATATAAAAATTCTCAATAAAATACTAGCAAACCAATTTCAACAGTACATTAAAAATTCGCCATGATAAAGTGGGATTTATTTCTGAGATGCAAGGGTGACTCAATATTCACAAATCAATCAACATTATACATCCTATCAATAAGAGAAAGGATAAGAACCATATGATCATATCAATAGATGCAGAAAAAGCATTTTACAAAGTACATCTATTTATGATAAAAACCCTCAATAAAGTAGTTTTAGAGAGAACATACCTCAATATAATAAATGCCATATATGAAAACCCCACAGAAAATATTATCTTAAATGGGAAGAAACAGAGAACTTTTCCTTGTGGTAAGGAACAAAACATGAATGTCCACTCTCACCACTTTTATTCAACATAGTACTGAAAGTTCTAGCCAAAGCAATGAAACAACAAAAAGAAATAAAAGACATCCAAATCAGCAAGGAAGAAATAAAAGTTTCAGTATTTACAGATGACATGATACTATATGTAGAAAATCCAAAGACTTTACAAAGAAACTGTTAGAACTGATTTTTAAAAAGTTCAGTAAAGTCACAGAGTATGAACATATAGAACAACATATAGAAATCTGTTGAATTTGTAGACACCATTAATGAACCAGTAGAAAGAGAAATTTTAAAAAAAATCCCATTTACCATAGCACCAGAAATAATAGCATATGTAGGAATAAACCTAACTAAAGAGGTAAAAGGCCTGTACTCTGAAAACTATAAAACACTGATGAAAGAAATTGAAGATGACACAAACAAATGGAAAGACATTCTGTGCTCATGGATTGAAAGAACAAATGTCATTAAATTGTCTACACTACCCAAAGCAATCTAAACCTTTAATGCACCCTTTTCAAAACTTATAAAACTGAACGCCCAGATGAATAATCCAATTAAAAATGGGCAGAAGATGTGTGAATAGACACTTTTTCAAAGAAGACATACAGATGACCAACATACACGTGAAAAGATGTTCAACATCACTTACCATCAGGGAGATGCAAATAAAAGCTTCAATGAAATATTACCCCACACCAATCAGAATGACTAAAATAAAAAATACAAGAAATGACAAGTGTTGGCAAGGAGGTAGAGAAAGGAGAATGTTCTTCTGTTGTTGGAGGGAATGCAAACTGGTGCATCCACTGTAGAAAATGGTATGGAAGTTCCTCAGAAAGTTAAAAATAGACCTACCCTAAGATCTAGCAATTGCACTACTAGATATTTACCCAAAGAATACAAAAATACTAATTCAAGGGGATACATGCACCCCATTGTTTGTAGCAGCATTACCTACAACAGCCAAATTATGGAAACAGCCCAAATGTTTTTCAATTGATGAATGTATAAGGAAGTTGGTGTGCACACACACACACACACACGAATATTACCTAGTCATAACAAAGAATGAAATCTTGCTATTTACAATTCCATAGATAGAGCTAAATAGTATTATGCTAAGTGAAATAAGTCAGTCAGAGAAACACAAATACAATATGATGTCACTCATATGTTGAATTTAAGAAAAAATGAGCAAAGGAAAAAGGAAAGAGAGAGAGGGAGGCATACCCAGAACCAGACTCTTAACTATAGAGAATAGACTGATGGTTACCAGAGGGGAGATGGATGGTTCGATGGGTTAAATAGGTGATGGGGATTAAGGAGTGCACTTGTAATGAGTGCTGGGTAATGTATGTAATTGTTGAATCACTATATTGTATACCTGAAACTAATATTACATGGTATGTTAACTAACTGAAATTTAAATAAAAACTTTAAAAAATATATGGGAGTCAGAGAGTAGTGAAAGTTGAATCGAGACGTAAGCAATAGTTGTGTGATTGAGGACACTGGTGTCAAATTAAGGAGCTGAGTTTCTCCTTGCAGCAATGAAGATCTCTCGAATGATGATATCCAAGAGGAAGATGAGGACAGATTTGTGTATTAGTCTGATTCCTTTGGCTGTCAGTGAGATCATGGCTTTGAGAGATTTAAATAAAACCTAGAACTAAGAATATCTGTTTAGAAACTTCAGTAGTTTTCAAACGGAGTGGTTATGAGAGCAATAGGGTAAGAAGAAATAAAATAATATGAGCAATTATTAAAGTATGCAATTTGGACATCTTAATGCTAGGATAGAAGAAATACAAAAATAGAAGAGAAAGGACTGTTTTGTAGCCTCATGGATTAGGTAGGCAGCCAGTGCCATTAAGAAGATAGAGAGAAGCAGGGGACAGGATCAAGAGTTCAATTTTGAATGTGCTGAGTTTGAGGTGGAAAGATGTCCAGCAGGCATAAACCAGGGTTAGGAACCATAACTCTCTATGCCTTCTTACAACTATAGTCATTCCCAACATAAATGCATAATGATCACTGCCATCTTTCCTAAAGTATATCAATTATACTTTAATAAGTTGAAGAATATCAACAGGAAACAGTTTCAACCTTACAGAAATTTCAAAAATGTATGTCTTGTATGTCAACATATGCATATTTTCTTATTCCCAAATTTATGTACCACTTCTCTCCTCTGTAGTTTTTTTCAGGGATTACTGCCAAGTTTCCTCTATGTCTTCAACGAGTTCTTACAAGCCCTAGGTCCTAGAATAGTTTATCAATGTATCTGATGTTAACTTAAGTTTCATTCATTTCTTAATGAAATATTCTTTGCTCTTCTGGTTTGAAAATTATTGTCAATGATAGAGTAAGAACTAGTGTGTTCTGCTTTCTTCTTCCCATTTTTCAGTACTATTCTACTTCCTAGAGGCAATATACTCATCCCATGTTTGTTACTCTTTTCAGTTAAAACATGAGTTCAAAATATCTTATCTGTATCATACTAAGAAAATGTCAAATTATTCTGTTTTTTGCCATCTAGATACTTTTCATTCAAACTATTCCCATATTTTTAAATTATAGTTGACTCCCTTCAACTCCAGGTGTGTGTGTATATATATATATGTGTGTGTGTGTGTGTGTGTGTGTATGTATGTGTGTATATATATGTGTATATACATACATACATGTGTATATATACACACATATATATACACATATATACATACATATATATATTATAAGATCTTACCTCTCCTTGCATTAGATTATGTATACTTACATTAATAAATTTACCAAACTTCTAAATACAGCTGAACCCATTTAGGACTCCCCTAATCAGAACATAGTCATGCTTTTATACTTCATATTATCACAGCGTAGTTTCAGGAAGATGAAAATAACTTCAGTAATGTTTAATAGTTTCTTCTTTGCTACATGTTTCTTTAATATAATATGACTCTTTTCTACTGAAAGCCATGTCACATCTACATTTTTACTCATTTTGTTCCTGGTTATCATAATTACTTCAAAGCAGCTATTTTCTCAATATTCTTATTATTTTTCCAGAGAAGTTAAGCATTTATCAATCCTCTGTTTTCAGATAATGATACATACATACAGCATATTTTCATTCCTACTATATCTTACACCTGTGATGCTGTCTGCAATCCTTATTAGAAAAGCCTTGAACTTATCAACCATCTGATCAAGTAGGCTATAAATCACTTCCATAACAATGCCATCTTTGTGTCTTTCTTTTCATCCTGATTCATGCGTGTGCATCAGCTATATTAGTCTTAGGTGTTCAGAATTCCAAAGAGGTTTATGAAAAATTACTTGAATTGCTGGCCACAATCAGTCCCTCATTTTATTTCTTTAGTAATATCTTATTTTCCATGGTTTTCTGATTTTCTAAACCACTCTAGAAAAATCTCCATTTGAAGAAGGAAAATAAAGCCAGTGCATTGATTTGTAATTATCCATAATTATCCCGATCATTCATGGGGAATCGTAATGCCTTTTAATGAGCCTTTCTGTCACTGGCTTCCTTCATATGTCTTTTCTTTCTTAATTTCCCACTTCTTTCCACTCTGAACCATTTATGCAATTTGCAAGACCTCACATTTGTAACATGTTATTGAATGTGTTCCATTCACCACATTCATACCAGTGAGGTGCACAAAGCTCATATTACCTTATGTCTCACTTGTTTTATCTTACATTACCTACTGAGTCGAAGTTCTGAGGGGTATACATCTAGTTTCCACCTGAGTACCCTTAACAGTAGCCAGTACATATTCTAAATGCTCTGTAGTTACAAACCAAATGAATAAATATATCTGTAATAGTAGCCCTAAAATTTCCTGTCCAACTATCAAACTGATTGTATTAGAAATGAAAAATCAGTAGTTCACTTCATGGTGGTCACTTATTAATTCACACGCACTAAATTCAAAAATAGCAATCAGAATAATTGATTAAAACAACTAAATTGGACTCCATTACTGCACTTTAAAGTAAAATATTAAGCATAAATTTTATTGCACTGGAAGTCAACACAAATCCAGAGAGACGTAATCATGTTAACGTCTTCAACATATCAACAGTCAGATACACAGAACTGCTTGAGTCATTTACTTTAGTCAATACTTAAATAGGAAGCTGACTCCTTAAAATGTACTTTCAATTTTCTATTTGCATAATTAAAGCTATGGAAGAAGCTCATTTGCACAGTTTGTTTTCCCAAGATAAGTAGTTACCATGACAATGGTTATTGTTTGAGGATGATCAGGATATTAGTATGAGTATTATTCAGTGCAGAATTATCAGAGAATGATCCTACTCAATTAAATCAGTGCATCTAAAAAAAAAGAATATATCCATTCTGAGCTTTTCTTAAATGAGATTTTTAAAATTACATTTTAGGAAAGATAGATTTTTTTTCCAAAAAAGCACAATACTACTAATTTATTCAAATGTCACAAAAAACCCACTTAGATCAGGTGATACACAAGCTCTGTTCCCTATAGAAGGACAATGTCTTCTGTTCATGAAAATTACCTACTGTGACAGTGTCACAAAAAGAGCATTTCAACAGAAACAGCATCACCAAGAATAATTGACTGTTGGGGCGCCTGGGTAGCTCAGTTGGTTAAGTGTCTGACTTCGGCTCAGGTCATGATCTCACAGTTCATGGGTTCAGGCCTGGCATTGTGCTCTGTGCTGACAGCTCAGAGCCTGGAGCCTGCTTCAGATTCTATGTCTTCCTCTCTCTCTGACCCTCCCCTGCTCACACTGGCGTTCGCTCGCGCGCGCTCTCTCTCTCTCTTTCTCAGAAATAAATAAAACATTAAAACATTTTTAAAAGAATAATTGACTCTTAAAATCATGATTATAGGATTAAGAATGTATTTCTTTTTTCCATAAATAAGTTAACTGTATAAAATGAAGTATATAGTATGTAGCAAGCAGACAATAGGATTAAAAACATCAACAACCACCTAGGGGTTTCTGAGCTTTGTTTTGCTACTTTGAGCATGTATATAGAGGCATAACCTGAGACTTTTTCCCTCTAAATTGAGGGAAATAATTGTTAACCTGTCTCACAGATGTTTGTGCTACCTACAACATATATTAAAATTGTGAATAATCGTATCTTCTCTCATGTTTCTGTCATTAATTATATCTTCTCTTATCAATGGGCAAGGCTGCCATATATGGTTATTCAAGATATCCACTTAAAATTACCAAATGAGATATAAACATAGAAACAATGGGGGAGCCCTACAATTTGGCTACTTCTGTACCACTAAGGTTTGTTATCAGTTATATAATATACCTTTATCAGCATATAAATCTGTGTCAAAATGAAAAAGAATATTGGATTCTAACTTATTTGCTCTTTCAAATGGCTAAAATTTCCAGAAGACATCTTTGTATTTCTTGAATGATTTGTATTATTTCTACATGTCAAAATAGTTGCTTATCTAGTTGCATTCCTTTTGAATTATACTTTTTGACTGTAAATAACTTAAAGCAAAAGTAGAAGAAAAATTTGAATCATTACCTTCAGATTGCAAATATATATAGCTCTGATCCTAAGTAGAAAGAACATGTCAATCAGCTTTTCAAAATAAAATTTAATTTTCAAGAAATCTCCTATTTTTGAAGAGTTTTAGAGCTCTTTGCCCCACCTCACAACATCCCAAGTGGACTGGGTGTTCCTCTTTCTGCAATAAGGAATACTTTGGTTGCAAAGTCAGAGCAGTTGTCCCACCTTTAATTGTTTAGAATTGAATGGCTTTGCTATAACTTTCACATTACCCATTCTAAAGAAACCTAACACACTAGTAAAACAAATAACTTTTATTTCTGAAAATGAGACACCAGCTTTGCCACAAGATAGAAACAAGGATTTTTAAAAAATAAAATTATTCAAATCTAAAACATTTGCATAAGAAAGATCAGCTCTAGCTCTTTCCAATAGAAATAAAGCTTGCTCATTTTTGTTTTTCTAATTTTTTAAAACATTTTTTAATTCTTATTGATTTTTGAGAGAGAGACAGACAGACAGACAGAGTATGAGAAGGGGAGGAACTGAGACAGAGGGAGACACAGAATCTGAAGCAGGCTCCAGGCTCTGAACTGTCAGTACAGAGCCCAATGTGGGGCTTGAACTGACAAACCGCAAGATCACAGTCTGAGCCAAAGTCAGATACTGAAGCGATTGAGCCACCCAGGCACCCCTAAAGCATACTCATTTTTAGAAGGTAATTGGGAAATGAGTATCAAGTTTCTTAAAAGTATTCGTTTTTCTTTTCCTGCTAATTCCATATTTAAGAATTTTTCTCCCACACTTAAGAATTCTATTACTAGGAATCTCATATATCTCTCCTAGGGAAATAATCCTGAAATACAAATAATGACCTCTACATAAAGATATTCTGACATTATCAATATATTAGAAATACCTAAAAGTCTTACATTATTATTATTTTAATAATTGACTATATTGAGTTCATGTATCAGGGCACTTTTCCATATGACGGAAAACCCAATTCAAATTTACTTAAACTAAAAACAAAATACGTTCATCAGTGAAAGAAATCTATCAGTTGACACGGCTGAAATCATTAGGGATATCCCAGAAAGACCTGTAAGTACTTGGAGAGCAAAAACAACCTTTCTGTTCAGCCTCATCCATGTGGCTTGTTTTCTTGAAGTATCAACATGGCTGTACTAGAATTACAGAACGCAAGTACATTCTGTACAAGAAATAAAAGGAACTCTTGTGGATTTTACATGGGTTCTGGAATTTATTATTATACCATATTATTTCAGTGAAACATTCCTGAAGTAATCTCTGTGGCTAGCAAAATTATCCTAACTGGCCAAACCTTGGTCATGTGCCTACCCTGAATGAATCACTATAACAAGAGACATACTGTCATGTTTGTTTGTTTCTTTAATTTTGGGTTCTCAAAGCCCCTTGACCTTGAGAAAATACACTAACTTCTTAGAAACTAGTTTCCCATCTATCAAATGAGGTTGAACCAGAGATAATTTGGATTATTTTGAAAGCTTTCAAACCATATCTATGATACTATTGTGTTGACAGACATAACAACATTCCTTGGGCAGGAACAAGCATTTCAGGATAGAGTATAAACCTGAAGCATGTGCTCTGTTACCCAGCAAGTCTTGCAAAAATATCACAGTTAACTTGAAAGAACTGTGTCAAGGAGGACAAGAACCGAGTTCTTAAAAATAAAGTATTTTAAAAGACTGACTTAATTAGATTGGATGATAACAGTTTTGGTGAAAGCATAATGAGGAAACCTATCAGAGTCTAAGATAGATCAAATCTATGGATCTCATTACTTTGCAATATTATTCTTTAGGTTCATGTAAATGACACAATTTGAAACACATACAGCTTTTTAATCTGGATTTTATGATATAATCATATCAATTCAGATTCCCACACTTGAACAGCTGGTCTAAGAGATATTTCTGTCCCTTTTAATTCAATCGATCATGTCTCCTAAATATGAAATATTAAAGTTAAGATACTTTGTTAAGGCCCTATCCTTTGGATACACAGAATGAATGAGTTCTTGTACTGATGTAAAAGCTTTATCCTAAGAAATTTTTGTTATTTCCATTGTGTTAATAACTGATTTTCTCCTACTAATTGTATACTCCGGATCTCATAAATTTGCAAGAAATGGGGGTGCATTAAGGTGGGAGACAGTGAAGAAAAGGGTAAGGACCACTAAAAATTTAATCCTCCCTATCCTGAAATTCACTTGCTAGTTTAATTTTTTGGTGCTTAGTGTACTGTGTGTGAAATAGTACAGTTGGCACCTTTATTCCCTTTTTTTAGACTATGTGATGTTTTATATAGTTATGTATCATGATTTACCAAAAGTGGAGTCAGATATAAAAGGAAAATGTCTGAAATGAAAAATTACAGCTGGTATCAGATCTACGGGGGCCCTATTTTTAGGAATGAGGATTTCTTCACAAGCTTTTGGATGACAAATGACTCATCACACATATACTACATATTTGGCAAATCTTTCTAGAAACTGTATGGATAATTAGAAACCCTTATTAAAAAGTCACTGTAGTTTATAAAATATTTAAAATAATTACATATGATTATGAAATTACTTCATAAAGCACAGAGCAAAATCATAAAGTTCCTGCATGAGTCACTCAAGCCTAGACCCAGTTTTTTTTTCTTTGAAGCAAATGATTCTTATTCACTAATTATAAGTTTTGATTAAGTTGGATGAATAAAGAATGCCTGTTAGTGTATTGGTCTTGCCAAAGACAGTTTTTTTTTTTTTCTGGCATAAAAACAAGACCAGAAACAGAGGTATACAAATCTCATTCTACTGATGAGAAACATGACAGTAGAGAAATTTATCACTTAGTAGAAGCTTTTGGTGCAATATTTATAGGAAAATTTATACTTCTCTTGGGATATATACATTTCTCCTGCATTTAATGAGTTTTTTAATGATATGTGTCTATAATGTAATGCAGCTAATTTTATACCAGCTTTTTAGTATTGACTTATCCAGATGAAGCTGGCCTCTTTGAAGCAGCCATCTTGGTAGGCTACACATAGATTCCAACCATACTGCTTTTACAATGCTACTGGGAGGAGGAGAGAGTGAGGAAGAAGCAACAGGTCAAGGGGGAAAAAAAAAAAAGGAAAGAAAGAAGGGTAAAGAGAAAGGGAACAGAATATTATTCTTTTTCAAGGATTAGTAGCTACATACCAGGCACTGCCTCATAACAACAGTGAGACAGGTATTACTAGCCTTGTTTTATAGATAAGAAAACTTATCAAGAAGGTTAAATAACATATTTGCTCATAGCTCTCTGGATTAGCAATTTGGGATGGGCTCAGAGGGTCAGGTCTTCCAGTAGTTATGACTGGGGTCACTCATGTGACTGGTCATCAGACGGCTTGTCTAGGTTGAATGGGCTAAGGTAGCTAACTCCCGTGTTTGATTGGTGGGAATGGCTATTGGCCAGGCCACATTTTTTATCAGGCTATCTTTTTTTTTTTTTTTTAATTTTTTTTTTAATGTTTTATTTATTTCTAGGAGAGAGAGAGAGACAGCGTGAGCAGGGGAGGGTCAGAGAGAGAGGGAGTCACAGACTGAAACAGGCTCCAGGCTCTGAGCTGGCAGTCAGCACAGAGCCCGACGCGGGGCTCGAACCCACGAACCGCGAGATCATGACCCAAGCGAAAGTCGGACGCTCAACCGACTAAGCCACCCAGGCGCCCCAATTTATCAGGCTATCTTAAACTTCTTGATATAGCGGCTATAGTCCAAGAGAGGAAGCTCCAATATGCAAATGCTTATCAAGATCCTACTTGTGTTATGTTTGCTGTAACAGTATCTAGTATAAGTATTACACATTTAGAGAGTGGTAAGATTTTGACTGAAATCCAAATTCTTCTGATAATAATCTTTCTGCTCTTTCCAATGTCTCATACTGTAAGTGACATTTCAATAAATGTTGCAGAGACCATGGTTAAGAAGGATAGCTTGTGCATGGTTTGGCAGTAGTAACAGCCCATCTCATTAAAGGTCTGTTGTTTTTAAAAATATATTTAATATTCCTTGCATTTTGTAGCTTTGCTATGACAACAAACTCCACCATTTTAAGAGAATAGTTATTACAGTTCTCAGATTGTTCTCAGACTATGATACAAAATCTAAAGGGTCAATTTATATCTCAAGGAGTCATGGTCTCCTTTAATTCACTCTAGCAATAAAATTCCTCTCAAAAAAAATTTTTAGTAAATTTTATTCTATTCATCTCCTTTACCTGAAACCACACTAACAAACATTTTTCTGCGAGTCTTCACTAAAACTCTGCTTCCCAGTACAGGAACCAGCAGTCACATATAGCTATTGAGTATTTGAAATGTGACTTATCTGTATTGAAATGTGATATAAATGTAAAGCACACACCTGCTTTTCGACACTAAGTACAAAAGAATGGAAAATGTTTCATTAATATTTCTACATGGATTTCATATGGATACTATATTATTTTCTACATATTATATTCAAATAAAATGTACTTCTTAAAATTAGTAAATTTGTTGAAATTAATTTTGTCTGCTTTTTACTTTTAAACACTAAATTTAAATTTCTTTTGGACAGTGCTATTCTATTGCTAATTTTGGTTGCTTTGAGATTAACTTTATTCCTTGGGATAGCAACCCTTACAGGGTCTTTAAGACCTTTTGTCCAACTGAAAGGATTTTCTGGTTCCATCTTAATCCAGTAAAAGGTCTTAGAGTGTCAAATAACAACATTGAGTATCTTTATGTCCTGAGATCTTAACTTGAGGATATTTTGCTGGTAGGAGATGAGAAAGTATTGCATCTTTTAACCCACTAGACCTAAAATGTTGGAGTCATCCCTCTTCTCTGTCTTCAGCCTCAGAAACAGGCCAATATATTTTTATAACATCTAACCACATATAGCTTAATAACAACCAAATCGTGCTATGAAAATTCTTCTCAATATCTCTTTGCCTAAAGTCATAAGATTATTAGATGCATTTTGTGCTTCCAACATATTGCAGGCAATCACTTTATAAAATATTTTACCAATGTAAAAACTGTTATTTTTCCTGACTCCTATAACAGTTTTCTTACTATATACTTCCCATTCTATATCTTATTGTTTTTATTTTTATTTTTTGCATAATGCCACTTCTTAAACCATTTATTTTACTGGATAATTTTTGTAGTAATTTACGACTCCTATATCTTGGAGGCTTACAAAATAATAATAATTTCTTGTCCATGTAACATAAGAGCAATGGGTTGACTGTAGTTCTCACCCTTTCTCCTGGGCATATCTGGACTCAATTAGGTTCCATGTTTCTCCTCATTCTGGAACGGGACCAGCCACTACCTGAAAATGCAGTTTTCTCTGACAAAGGACAGGAACAAAACAGGCACAGCCCAACCATGAAAGCGCATTTAAAGGTTCTGCTTAGGTATGGCAAATGTTATTTCTGCTTATATGGAACTAGCCAGGACATGTCATATGACCAAGCTCAAAAGCAATGCCTACAGGGAAGGAAGGAAAGGGTGAAGAGGAAATAAATCTTTATAAGCTCATAATTCAACCTACCATATGAATTTTTCAGAATTATGTCTCAAACCAATTTTCCTGCCATACATAACAAAATCAATATTCTTAAGAGTCCACCATACATTCATCTCAAAACTAGTATTCCCAGGCTTAATCTATCTCTTTATTCATCCAGAAAGAATTTATCAACATATAACTTTGAAAGATGAAGATTTTCTGCCAATGATGATGTTTCAAAGAATATATCACAGACTGTGAGGCCAACCCATACCCAAAATAATAACTAATGTGTTAGTATTGGTGATACCATGGCAAAATTAAAAAAAAAAAGCTTCTCTTAAAAAATTTAGCTCTATCGGGGCGCCTGGGTGGCTTAGTCGGTTAAGCGTCCGACTTTCGCTTAGGTCATGATCTCGCGGTTCGTGGGTTCGGGCCTCGCGTCGGGCTCTGTGCTGACTGCCAGCTCAGAGCCTGGAGCCTGTTTCAGTCTGTGACTCCCTCTCTCTCTGACCCTCCCCTGCCCACACTGTCTCTCTCTCTCTCTCTCTCTCTCCTAGAAATAAATAAAACATTAAAAAAAATTTAAAAAAATTTAGCTCTATTAAAACAATCACCATTTTGCATACATTCAGTTTACTTACACTTTTCATTTCCTAATCTATTTCCTTTCTTTTTGACATTTACCTATTGATAAAATGAAACCATTCCAACCTGAACCTCAGATAATTCAAGGCAATTTTAGCGATCTTAAAATAAGACCGTTGGTCTCCTTTGGAAAGAATGAAGAATATTCTTTTATTCTTCATTGTTTTCCTCAAAAAGCATAATATTTTTCTATTTTTAAAAATTGTTTAAACATTTATTTATATTTGAAAGGCAGATACACAGAGCACAACTGGGGGAGGGGCAGAGGGAGAGGGAGACACAGAATCCGAGGCAGGCTCCAGGCTCTGAGTTGTCAGCACAAAGGTCAACATGGGGCTTGAACCCACAAATTGTGAGATCATGGCCTGAGCTGAAGTAAGACACTTAACTGACTGAGCCACCATGTGCCCCCAGAATATTTTCCTAGAAATGCCTGTATTAGTTTACAATGTTTTAAAAACTTCAGGCTGCATGGGTGACTCAGTTGGTTAAGTGTCTGACTTCAGCTCAGGTCGCGATCTCATGATTTGAGGGTTCAAGCCCCGTGTTGGCCTCTGTGCTGACAGCTCAGAGCCTGGAACCTGCTTCAGACTCTGTGTACCCTTCCTGTTCTGCCCCTCCCTTGCTCATGCTGTCTCTCTCTCCCTCAAGGATAAATAAAACATTAAAAAAACAAAAACAAAAAGCCCCTAAACTTCATGTATTTTACTTTATTATTTCTAACAAAATATTTAAATACAGAAGTGTTCTTTTTCTTTTCTTTTTTTTTTTTACATTGCCATTCTCTAATAAAAATTATTTGGATCTCAATTTGAAGACTGATTATTTAGAAAACCAAAAATGAATCAACTCCACTAAAAAGAGTTCATTGTGACATCTTAATGAAGATGGCGGAGAGCTGGCAAAGAAGCATATGAATAGGTGGTATGCATCATATGTTATCAGGGAAATGCAAATTAAAACATCAAGATAGCACTCTATGCCGGTTATAGTGCCCAAAACCTGAAATACTGATACCACCAAATGCTGTTGAGGATGTGGACCAAAAGGGACACTCACAGGGCAGATGGAAATACAAATGGTATAGCTACTTTAGAAGAAAGTTTGGTGATTTCTTTAAAAAACCAAACACACTCTGTACCATACAACCCAGAAATCCTTGGTGTTTACCAAAAGGAGTTGAAAACATATATTCACTAAAGCAAAACAACATCAAATAAACAAAACCAACCTGCTGACAGATGTTTATAGCTTTATTCATAATTGCCAAAACTTGGAAGAAACCAAGATGTCCTTCAGTAGGTGAATGGGTTAATAAATTGGTATATCTAGATAATGAAATATCATTCAGTGCTAAATAAAATGAGATATCAAGCCATGAAAAGACATGGAGGAAATGTAAATGCATTTTACTAAGTGAAAGGAAGTTAATATGAAAAGGGTACATATGCTGTGATTCCAACTACCCAGCATTCTAGAGTAGACAAAATTATAAAGATAATAAAAATATCAGTGGTTGTCAGGGGTGTAGTGGGAGTGTAGGGATAAATAGGCAAAGCAGAGAGGAGTTTTAGAGCAGTGAAAATACTGTGTATGATATTATAATGATAAATGTATGTCATCATATATTTGTCCAAAAGCATAGAATGTACAGCACCAAGAAGATAAGGTAAGGTAAGTTACTTTAAGGTAAATTATAGACTTTGAGTGGTTATGATGTGTCAGTGTAGGTTCACTCTTTTTATTTTTAATTTTTTTTTACATTTTTATTCACTTTGAGAGACAGAAACAGAGCATGAGTGGGGGAGGGACAGAGAGAGAGAGGAGACACAGAATCTGAAGCAGGCTCTAGGCTCTGAGCTGTCAGCACAGAGTCCGATATAGGGCTCGAACCCATGAACTGTGAGACATAACCTGAGCTGAAGTTGGACACTTAACTGAGTCACCTAAGTGCCCCAATTTAGGCTCACTCTTAAAAAAAAAAAAAAAAAAAAGTACCATACTGATAAGTGTTGTTGATATGGGGGAGGCTATGCATGTGTGAGTGGGAGTATATGGGAAATCTCTGTACCTCCCTTTCAATCTTGCTGTAATTCTAAAACTGCTCTAAAAAAGTCTTATTAAAAAAATGTTAACATTTTCATTAATTTTAAACCTATGGACAGCAAAATCCTGGTGAAATTTTCACCAAAATGGCCCTTTTATATTTTGGGAAAAATTAAAGTCTTAAAAAAACAAAATCATTTTATACCAACAAATATGTTTATCAACGTATTGAGCTCCTTACCATCTGCTAGGCGTTTCTTAACGCATTTAGATTAATTCATTCATGTAAATCCTATAACAACCCTAATCTCAGATTATAAAATTTATTCAAATCCAGTAGAGAAAACGGAAATTATACAAAGGTGGAAAGAATAAAATTAACAAGAAAAATTTTAGCACCTAGAAACCTGTTAACTTATTAGAGTATTGAACTTTTATTTATGCTCCATTCTTAACATGATTTAGGCCTTTCATACTGTGAGGTTAGGTACATTTTTTTTTTATTTGAGTACATGATTTTTGCTTTACTTACCACTTAACTACATGTTATGTATTGAATATTTGTGTCTACTCAAAATTTGTATCTTAAAGCCCTCAATGTAACTATATTTGGAGATAGGGCTTGTGAGGCATTGATAATGGTTAAATGACATCTAAATGTGAGACCTTCATATAATTGGGCTGATGTCCTTATATGAAATGGAAGAGACACCAGAGCACTCTCTCCATCATGTGAGGATACAGTGAGTAGGTGGCTGTCTGAAACCAGGAAGAGAGCTCTCACCAGAAACGGAATTGGCCTGCACTTTGATCTTAGACTTCCTAGCCTCAAGAACTATGAGAAGTAAATCTCTGTTGGCTAAACCACCGAGTCTGTGGTATTTTGTTAAAGCAGCCCAAAGCAGACTAGTATACTATATTTGTTACTTTTTTTGTGATTAGCCATTATTTTCAAAGCATCGTTTATTCAACAAGAATTCCATTCCTCAATGGATTTGGTTTGCCAACTTTCTAAGGTAACATACATTCATATATGATAAAATGCATTTCAAATTTTTTAATTTATTTCTGTACCTAGTTCAACTTTTGTTAACATGCTGTGAAGTCTACTGCTATAAGCCTCTTCTGTCATTCCTCCCCCCCATTACTTCTATTTTCCAAGCATTTTCAGCATATTCTTCCAAACTTTAGAATATTGTCATTAATTATAAGTAGCATTGATTAAAATCACAAATTAATTATATAATAAAGAAAAATATTTAAATATTGATTTTCTATTCAGGAATAAAGCATTTTTGTTTTATGAATCATAGAAAGTTCTAAAGTTTCCTTTTGTTCATCCATTATCCTTCTTAAAATTTCTTATTTATAATTTCTATTTTGGTTACTACTGAATAAGAGCACCTCCCTAAAAAAAAAAGGTATTGTCATTTGATTTTCTTATCATTTACTTAGATTTTAAAATCTCAGATCTTAAGATATTTCTTAATCTCAGATCTAAAGATCAAGATATTTAAATAAAAGTTCATCTCCATATTAATATTCTTGCAGCAGCCTGTGAGGATTCAAATGGTTGCTGGAATTGTAAACTTCATTTTCACATAAATTCTTTTCTGTGTTTGTTGAATTTGCTATTCCAAGGGATTCCATTTTGTTTGGCCCTCAATATGGATAAATAGTGTAGTTGTATATATCCTTTTTCTCGCTATTGCCTTTATTAATTCTGTAGAAGAAATCTAGACAATAACCAAAGAGAATTTGAGAAAGGGAGAAAGTCCTATAGTTAGGGCAATGCTGTAATTTGTCACTTAAATGAGACATTTATAAGAGTGACAAAGAACATTATTAAAAATTGTCCTAAAACAACTAACATAAAATAAGGTTGTTGCAGGGCAAACCAGAATAAGCCTGCCTATAGCCCGGTGGCTCTCTTATTTGTGCATTAGTCTTAACCTTGAACTTCTGAGCCCAGGTACTTCTCAATGATGGTGACTTACAGAGAACTCAAAGTAGCATCTACCCATGGGGTTGGTGTCCTTCTGCCCTTAGAGTCAGTTCTCATCTTTCTTCTGTTACTGAAACTTCCACGTTACCTGGATTCTGACTGCATTAGAACTAGGAATCCTAGGCAAAGTAAATTGGGGACAGAAAAAGGGGGTGGGGAGGCTCTGCGATCCCTACTCTTCCCTTTCAGCATCAGGTGGTAACTCTGCTAGGGAATGCGTTCTATAAATGGTTCCAGTTCCTTCCAGACAATCCTGCTACAGTCTATCTTTTGTAATTGTCCTTTGGTATGATGGACTTCGAGTGATGTTGTCAGAAAATGAAGAGGCTGCCTTTGGAACAGGCTCTTTATTACATTAATGTTATGGAAAACAAAGAATCTTCTTCTAAGTATTTTATTTACTTTAACATGAATAATCAATGTTCTTTATGGAAATAATTCAAAATATAAATAAGCAAAAGGAGTGTCATAGAGTATACATGTTTTTCTATATTTTTCTCAAATTATAATTGAAACAGCTTTTTCCATGCAGAAACATGGAAAAAGAAACTTTTAAACATGCAGATGTAATATTATGAATATCCGGAAATTGTTTCATCAAAGGGTGATTTACTGTATATTCAATAATGTATTTACTATCCCTTATTAGAACACTTAACTTTTTCCCTCTTATAAAAAATATTATGATAAATGCATGCTGTGATAAATGTGTTATTGTGCATCTGTAAAATTATCTATGGTGAATTCTTGATAGTAGACTTTTAGCGTAAAAGTCATATTAGTTTTTAAGGTTTTTAACTCATATTGTTAAATTATTCTCCAGCAAACTTCTGCCCATTAGCATCATCAGTAAATCAAAGTGGTGTCTTCATTCATCACTGACACTCCATCATTTTCCCTCTTGTTGATACAAAACATGAAAAAATGTATTCCATTGCCTTATTTTGAAATTATTTTATAACTAGTAAACTTGCTTTTTATGAAAAGTATGTAATTGGTCATGTTTCTTCTTTTATGATTTGTCTATAAATGTCCTCCAAACATCATCTATCTTATGGTATTCATGTTGCTTATGTTTTTCTTTTATAGTTGAAATGAACTAATTATGCATATATAGTTGTCATATGTCTTAACATACATTGCTCTGTTTGTTATTTGCCTTTCAAATGTGGTTTTATTTTTTATGACATACATTTTTATTTTTATAAGAAAATAATGACATTTTCTTTAACCTGGAGTCAACAGCTTTTCTACTTGTCATCTGTCTAAACTCGGGCAGGTTAACAGCCTCACCTCTAATATTTTTCTCATTTGTAAATAAAAGAAGATAATAGTGCCTATTTCACATAGTTGTTATTGGAATTAACTACTAAGTGCTTTAATGTTTATTTATTTTTGATAGAGAGAGACAGAGCCCAAGTTGGGGAGGGACAGAGAGAGGGAGACAGAGAATTTGAAGCAGCCTCCAGGCTCTGAGCTCTCAGCCCAGAGCCCAACGCAGGGTTCGAACCCAGGAACTATGAGATCATGACCTAAGTCACAGTCAGATGCCCAATTGACTGAGCAACTCAGGGGCTCCTGGGATTAACTATTATAATATGTGTAAATTAGATCTAATAGGTAAATGCTATATAAAACCAAGGCATGTAGTAAGTTTTCCATCTATTCAAACACAGACCTTCTACCTTCATAGTTTTGTTGAGTCTAGCTCAAATTTCTCTATATATGTCCAAATTCATTCTGTCTAGTATTACGTGTTCTTCCTTGTTCCAATGTGACACTTAATGAAGTACTTTCATTGTAAATTTGCTAACAGTTCTTTCTTACCTATTCATTTTTCTATTCATCCCAACTCTTTATTTCACCTTTTTTTGTTCTTCATGTGTGTTATACTTCTGTTATTGAACTTCCCTGAGTCTATAAAACATATTTTCTTCTGCTACCTGAAATATACTGTTTTCAAAAGCATATATTTCCTCTTCTTTTTAAGGTAAGATATAATTTTATATCCCTTATATGGCATTACTTTCCCTCCAAGTCCCATATTTTTAGTTGTTTTATTTTCTTATCCTTCTCTTTCAATAAAATAAGTTCTCCCCAGATGAAAAACTTGTGTTTGCTTATAGGATTACTTGTCTCTACTTCCTGTGCCTTTGGGTATTGTTTGAATCTCTTTCTCAGTTCTACAGCTTGAGGGCTAGACAATGCAATTATCTGCTTCTAGAATATAGTTTTCTAATGCAATTCTGATCTGTTAGATAACTAATATTTACTACCTGGTTCTTTGATATATGAATTTTTGGAAAAGTTCAAAATAAAACTAGGGGCGCCTGGGTGGCTCAGTCAGTTAAATGTGGGACTTCAGCTCAGGTCATGATATCATGGTTTGTGGGTTCGAGCCCCATATCGGGCTCTGTGCTGACAACTCAGAGCCTAGAGTCTGCTTCAGATTCTGTGTCTCCCTCTCTTTCTGCTCCTCCCCTACTCATGCTCTGTTTCTTTCTGTCTCAATAATAAATATAATTTTTTTATAAAAATCAAATCAAAATTTCTAAATAAACCATCACCAAGAGTTTTTCTTGTTTCTATCATACCAACAATATTTTAATTGTGAAGAGTTCACCAGCCTGGAAATGACACCAATCAAATCCATCTCCACAACTGCAATCATTTCTATCTGCTTTCTTCCTAGTTGTGCCCTGGAAGTTGTGATCTTTGGAGTTAGAAATTTGACCAGAAAAAGAGAAGGAGAAGGCATGGATTGACCAAACAATAGTTGCTCTATAAAGTTACTCCTCACTTACTTAGCAAAGGGATTCTGCCAGTTCTCAGACTGCCAGAGTATAAGGTACTCTAAGTAAAGGCATATATAATAAAGGACAGGTAAAGGTTTCTCCTTCCTTTTCTTCTTACTGTGTTGATTTCTTAAAAACAGAGTATGGATTTGGGGTCAAAAGTTGTCTTACACATGGAGAGAGTCCTTCAAGTATCTGGAAACAGAGGGGAAGGAGAAAGAGAAGTCTATAAGGAATGAAAGAAGAGGAGTGTGATGAAAGAGGTTCAGAAAAGACTGTAAACAGCTTTATATACCTACCTATTTCATTTATATTTATAATGTAGGTAATGTGGAACTATGGAAGATTTGAACTGAATATCACAATCATATTTGAGTTTTACAATGATTAGCCTTCGGGAACTGTGATATAAGATAGTTTTGAGAAGAACAGAATATAGAGTGAAGTAGATAAATTTAGAAGCTATACCATATCTAGGTGAGAGATGATGAAGGCCAGAACAAAGACTTCAAAAGTTGGTACAAAGAGAAAAAAAATGGATTTCAAAAACTGTAAGTTCTCAAGGTTAAAGGAGCAAATGGAGAGAAGCCTACAATGCATTTTCCTCCAACTTCACACTAAAACAACAAACAGGACAAAAGAAACAAAAAATGAAAATTCATAACTCCCACAAAAACTGAGAGGTAGTGATGGATCAAAATAATTTTCATTCTAACAAGGGAAAATGGCTGTATTAAAGGGCAGACATCATAATGAGGATATCAGTAGCAGAACATACTTGAAGAGGAATGAGATGCAGGGCAGAGCCGAAAGCTATGGATGAAGAAAGCGGACCAAAGAGGATCAAAGACAAGTGTGGTCTCCATCACGGCTTGACCTCAGGGATTTTTATGGAAAGACTATAATACCCTTCAATATTTTAAGCTTTAACTGACCTAGCCTAAAGCTCTCTGAAAATGTGATTTATTGGTATCAAGCACATACACATATATATAACATGTAATTTATATGCATGTTATATATATAACTATATATAAAATTACAACTATATATATAAAACTACAACTATATAAAAATATAACTATATATATATAGTGAGCAACATAAATACCTTGAGAAGGTATCTGAGGACACTTATAAATAAATCATAAAAGGAGGAACATGGCGCCTGAGTGTCTCAGTCAGTTAAGCAACCAACTCTTGACTTTGGCTCAGGTCATGATCTCACGATTAGTGAGTTCAAGCTTCGCATTCAGCTCTCTGTTGAGTGTGAAACCTACTTTCGAGTCTCTCTCTGCCCCTTCCCTACTCACACCCTCTGTCTCTCTCAAAATAAATAAATTTTAAAAAAGGAGAAACGTGGCCAATTAACATACTTTTTTAAAAAGTTTATTTTTGAGAGAGAATGAGGGAGTGTGAGCCTGATACAGTGCTTGATCTCAGAAACCTGAGCTGAAATCAAGAGTCGAGAGCTTAACTGACTGAGCCACCCAGTCACCCATGTATAAAGTGATTTTAGCAATATTTTTCTAGCCTAGTATCTGTGATACTTTTAATACCTATAATGTTTCTTATATACACATATGTAAGGTATACCATATGTAGTCCATATACAGCATAATGAGTAGTTCATGAGGTTTGCTTCATCCCATAGATAAGTGCTTTTTAACCTGCAATCTAAAGAAGATGTACACAGGAAGCTGTGCCACTAACATTTTCAAGTGTGCTTACAAAGCTGACATTTGGGTCAAATTTACACATAAATACATTTACACTTACACACACACTTTGATTTGTTTCTGTTTGAAATTATACTCCACAATTATGCCCTATAAAGGCCCCAGTTTCCCAAATTATACATGATGCAAGTATATTTTCCCCCTTGATACTGGAGGTCCCAGGTACCTTTTTGAACAGTCATTCTCCAAAGAGAAATGCCAACTATTCTGGGTTGCCAGATACTTTGAAGTTATTATTCTTAAATGTAGTATAGAGGGTGTAGGCGAATAAGAGGAGATTTAAAAATCTATCTTAAAAATCCAATTCTTCAAGCTCTGTTCTGGCTCCTCATCTTCTAACTAGGACTGTCCCCTGCAAGTGAAGCAGGCTTTCATCTAATTCTAGCTGAAACTTGACAGTCTCATTAGTTTTTTGATGACATTTCCTGTTCCTTCCATCACTGAGGCCTTTTGCATGACAGACACTGTCTGGCTGGGGCCCTGAAGTTTTCTTCAGAACTTCAACCCTCTGGTTTCCAGATGGGAATTCTTTTATATGCACATCAGCTCTCTGCCCAATTGATCTGTTTGAGGTTTTTCTTTTGTCCTGTTTAACTATTTTCATGCTCAGTATCATCCCTAGTACTCCCTGGAAATAATCTCTCCTATTGTCCTACATCCTGCACGGCTGAGCTTTACAATGACTTACACAGAGCAGAGAAAGGGGGCAAAGCTTCCCTCCATGACTCACATGATTTTAGACACAATTTTGAAAAGGACTGTGAAGCAAGAAAAAATGTCCACAGGTCCTCCATCCTCCTCTCCTACCCCTACACCTCAAAAACAAACTACTACTGCAAAAGAACATGCATTTTTACATATTATAATTTGTAATACCATATGTCCTAGGAGTTCATTTATATAGTCATTTGGTGAAGATATCTCTTAGGAGAAAATATTTCTTTAGTTCTTACTGGGATGATCACATTGTCAACAGCAGATTTACTTCTACCCCATCATCCAAGTCATTTACTCCACAAAGTCATCCAAAACCACTGCTGTGTGAGGTAATATCTTTTTGCTTCAGGCTCCTGTTGTCATTGCTATTTGTACCACTGATGGTATAGAGCATTCAATGCACTATATTGCCCCAGTTTTTGCATGTGTAATTTTTAAGTTTATTTTAAGAGAGCAAGAGAGAGAACATGCATGTGAGAGAGTTAGAGAGTGCAGAGGAGAGGCAGAGAGAGAGAGAGAGAGAGACAGAGAGAGAGACAGTATCACAAGCAGCCTCTGTGCTCTCAACATATAGGGTCCAATGCACAAACTGTGAGATCAAGACCTGAGCTAAAATCAAGAGTTGGATGCTTAGGCAACTGAGCCACCCAGGCACCCCTTCATGTGTATTTTCAAGCTACTCAAATTATGGGGTTTAATTGTTTTCTACTTATAAAATGAGTTGAAAAGAAAATAAATCTTGGAATATACTAAGCGTTCAATTAATGTGAGTCCTTTGTACTTCCCATGTTTCCTGTCTAGACCACCAAACACATAGCCACATACATGGATTAAATGTTTGTGTACGGGTTGGAAATTACAACATCATAGCCTGTATATGGGTATATTATATTACAATCTGTATAAATGAAATCATCATGTACAATATTCACATTAACCCAGAGTTTCCAAAACAATAAACCCTACCTCAGAAAGTTAATGAGGGTCATAAGTGAAGTGAGTGTGCTCTCTCTCTAACTAGACAGATGTTTATATTCCATATACAACTTGACTTCCACAGTCTCCCATTGAGACTTGCTATTATGTGTCCCTATTGAGATACATGTAAGTTAGAAAAGCTGGTAAATATTGTAAACTTTTCTCCAACCCATGGGTGGGAAGGTAAACTTATATATGTGTGGGGGCAGAAAACCTAGATATTCATCATGTAACCTTGAAAAAAAAAGAGGTGTTTATTTCCTTCCTGGTTCATTTTACAAACATGATGTTCTAGAATGAAGTCACAAAGTTGAAGCCCACAAACTCCATCAAGCCACAGATTGATTTCAGCCAGTACAATAGTGGTTTTTTTTCTTTAAATTAAGCCACAATTTAATAATGAGAAGAGTCATATAAAAGGCTCTCATTTAGCTTCTCAAGAAAAAAAAAACCTGATTATCTGTTAATGTGGCCTCTAATGCCTGTATGGTGATCAACATAATTTCTTTTCAGATTCTGGCCCAAACTAACAATATAGGGAACAAATCTATTTTAGGTAATTAGTCTGTCTTGATGGAAATGTAGGGAGAAATGGGGAGATGATGTCACAATTGTTATTTATGTTATGGGACAGCAGCAACAATAAAACATTTACATCTTAGGACACAGATGTTTCCAGTTTTGATTGCTGAGATTCCTAAATTCTGGACATCATAAACAAAATCCTATGCACATGTATTTGCTAATTATAATTAGAAAAAATGAGTCTGTGGCTCTACTTCCTGTTTTTATTTGGTTATTATAAGTAATCTTAAGATTGTGTTGTTCCTAATTAGTTTTTTATGTTATTTACATGCAAAACAATACCAAAACTGTTTTTCTCTGAATATTTAATTCTTTTACAATACAGAAAACAATTATGGCTGCCACTGCCCAGAGTCTCACCTGACAAGGAATGATACATTCCAGAGAGGACCAGCTGATGTGTAGTCATCTCTAGGTGCATAGGTTATGACTTGAAATTCATTCTAAATGGTGTTTTTTTAAACCTCTTTGCCATATGCAGAGCCTTTTCTGCATATGCAGAAGCATACCAACAGATCAAATGTGGTAGTATTAAAATATGTTCCCCTCCCATCGTTTTATACTCCTCTCATTGAAAAGCAAAGGCAATATCCCCCCACCTCTTAATCTGTGTGGGTTTGTGACTGTTTTGACCAATAGAGTATAGTGTTAAGTGGCTTTTGAAAGTCAGAAAAAGCCATGTAACTTGAAGCTGTTTGGATGCTTCCTCTGAGTAAAGCTAGTTACCCTGTGAGAAGTCCAACTACACCCTGAGACCACCATGCTAGAGAGGCCACATACGCTCAGGATGCCAACCCAGTTCATCCCCACTAGTATACCTGACATGTAAATAATGCCATCTCAAGCTCCCCCAGCCAGCCCACCCACCATCTGGATATCTCTGACCTCAGCAGATGCCAGAGGGAACAACAACAACAACAACATGCCCAGTGAACATCCTTGAATTCCTGATTCACAAAATTGCATGCAAAAATTAATGTCTGTTTCACACTAAGTCTTAACGTGGTTTGTTAAGCATTAATAGTAACCAGAACATACATTAACTGCTATTTTCTGTGGCACTGAAAGAATAATTAGTGCAAGTTATGAATAGGCATATAATAATTCAATATGAAGAAAAATTTTCTATTATATTCTATAATGGAATATGTTTCTGTGAAAGGTAGGGAGATTCTTGACACTGGAAGCAGCTAAGTAGAAACCATATGACTATGTATGCTAAAGATGCTGTCCTAGGAATGAATTTATCACACAAAGATAAATTAATAAAGTTTCCAATCTGAGAATAGTTTTATGCAAAGCAATGTTAAAATGGTAATATTTCCTTTTACTTAGTCCTCAGTTCTTAAAGTGGCTTAAATATATATTTAATTTAAATTTAAGGACAACTCTGTAAGGTAACTCGGTACACCTATTGTCCCTATTTTATAAACCTTATAGCTATTATATTTTTTGAGCACTTACTAAGTGTCCAGATTAGGCCAAACACTGGAGATGTGTAATCAAATTAAATCCCAAAATAACTGTATGGGATACATTTCATTATTATCTCAATTTTACCCAAAAGGAAATTAGTAACAGAGACAGGGTAATTTCCCAAGGACACACAGTTAGTATGTGAGCAAGGCACACAATATGTATGTGAGGGGAAGACAGAATTCAAGCCCAAATAGTCTGATTCCAGAGACTATACTCTTAGCTATTATTATGAAACATTTTAACTTGGATGTCTAACAATAATACCAAGTTAGTGAGAATAATGATTAAGAGATTTGACTTGTTTTCATAGAGTCTTTAGGGACTTTTGTTTGTTTTGTGCGTTATGTGTTTGTATTTGATATTAGACAATGGAAATACAGATTAATGGGAACTTAGCTTAAAACATTCAAAATTTTCCATAATCATAACTTATTGGTATATATAGTATGTATTTATTTAGCCAGCTTACTTAACACAAACACACTGAATTTTCTTAAAACTACATCACAGTATAAAAGAAGTAGAAGAGACCAGAAAGAGTCTCTCTCTCCCGTCCTTTATGAAAATAAGGGAATATTTTCTCTAATCTTATTTTATGCCAGGCACATCACTGAGATATTTAATTCTTTCAATTACTACAACGATGAAGGATGATATTATCATGTGTAATTTCTCAATGAAAAATTGGGATTCAGAGGTTACATGAACAGCCCAAAAACAAAAAGCTTTAAAGTAATAGCATCATCATCACTTAACCTAAATCTTTTTAGAGGAAAAGACTTAGATATTAACTAATATTAAACTAATATTAGTATCAGTATTAAACTAATACAAATAAAATTGAATCCTCTACCAATTCTTCTAGAAAGAGTCCACATTTTTGTTATTAGCCCATTCCAATGTAAACAATTCCTTACATTAATAAAACCCCCTTATCTTTTAGTTAATAATCTCATATTACAACATGAATGTTTTTCTCTTCTTTAAGTGGAGGCATAGACAAACTAGCTTTCCATGTCTATGAAAAAACCTTCAATTCTTCACTTTACTGATATGTACTAATTTGTTACTTTATTTTATGTGGCACCATATTTTGGTTATTATGCAACTCAGCAAGTTGCATATTATCAAGCTTGTAAGGACTAGAGCCAAGATTTAAACACAGGCAGTCCAAGTGTTCTTAATCACAATGGTAGAACTACATCTTGAGTAGATAGATTATTCACAGCAACTGTGTTTTTTAAATCAGGAATAACAGGCTTCAATAATGTGGATTTAATATGGTCTATCCATTTAGGAACATGGTAACTGACGTTGCTTCATTATCTATAAATGTAACATTCCTTATTTATAAAATGAAAATTAGAGCATTTATATCGAAGATGAAGGTCTTAAATAATGTAAGTTTGCAAATCAAATACTGAAGAATATTATGGTAAAGTAATAAACTTATTTGAATTGATACATTTATATTTGGTATTCTGGTTCAATGAGAAATTTAAACTTTATTGATACCAAAAGAAAAATCAACACTCAGTAAGTACCTAGTGCTGAAACTTGTAAACATATCACAAGATCAATCTTGTTTAATCATAACAGCAGCACAAAAATGAGGTAAATTTTAATATTTGTTCAAAATCAAATGCATTTATTCAGAAATTTAAATTAAAAAAAATAATAAAGCAAAGGAGATGTTAGCAACATAAATGCCAAAATGTTCTGTCCTTATTCTACTTACTCAACATGAGTCCAGAGAGAACACAATTTGGCAGACAAAAATATACATTTTCTCTTCTTCGATATCACTGCCTGTATTCATCTCATAACAATGAGATCGGAGTAGGCTAGTTATCGTCTTTATTTATTTCTAGTTTTATTTTTTAATTAAGTAGGCTCTATGTCCAACGTGGGGCTTGAACTCCTGACCCTGACATCAAGAGCTGCATGCTTTACTGACTGAGCCAGCTAGACACCCTAGTATAGACTTTAAAAGCACAAATTTTTTATGTAACTTCATTTGTAAACATAAGCCAATTTACCTGTGGTTCAAATGAAGAATCAGTGGTCATTTTCAATACAGAGGAAAAATTTTCTATGTTGGAATTATTAAGGAACAGTATTTCTATATATGGTATATCATTATATATTACATGTAATATATCATGACCAACTGAAGTTTATGTCATTTGTAAGGATTCTTTCACTTAAGATCTATAAATGTAATTTAACTTATTAACAGATTAAGGAGTAAAGGATATAGTTTTCAAATGAGTGAGATAAAGTTTTAAAAAATGCCACATGTATTATAATAAAAAGCTTTTACCAAACCAGCACTTATCCTATAGATCTATTGAAATAATCAATACATGTAAAAACTTATAAAAGTGATTGGCACATAGTAGCATTATATTTATATTTATAAAACAACTACAAAACTAAACAAGACCTGGTCAAGTATATTAAATAAACTAATGCTCCATAGTCAAAAGAATAGAAACACTTCATCTGAAAATTCAAATCAAGATAAAAATACCAATTTTACCACTTCTGTTTAATCTTGTACTATAAATGCACCTGTCTATATGATAAAAAGAAAAATAAATTTGAATATATTAAAAATCTAGACAAGATTAATATTGTTAGCTAGTAAGATTTTTTTGGCTGTGTATTTAGAAAACTCTGAAGATTCCAGAATGTATAAGAGTTTAGCAAAGATGATGAATGTAAGAACATTTTCCCAAGTCAACTATATATCCATATAAGAGCAAAAAAGTTAAAATGCAATTCTTAAAAGTGCAAAAAATGCATATGAATATAACTAAATACTAACTACATTGGTATGCGGGATCTTCATGGAGAAAAGTCCTAACACTTTAGGGCAGTAACGATAAAGAAGATACAAAAAAAAAAAAATCTGTTCCTTTCTTGAACTGATTGGCTAAATATCATAGCATTATTGATTCTCTGTCAAATGATCTCTACACTAAATGGTGTTCTAATAAAATTTCAATGTATTTTTCATGGATTAACAAAATGACCAATCAATTTATAAAAACATGGTCTGATTGAATAGTTGGCAAAATTTAAAAGCATTGACAGAATCACAGCTAGCAAAGTTCCAGAACAATGGGATGTTTACAAACTGTTGATGGAAATATAAATTAGTAAAATTAAATTTGATATTTTCTTATAATATTGAATATCTGCATACCTTATTGCCCAGCAATTGCACCCTACATATGTTTACACATAGAAAGAATACATGTATATGGACACCTGTATAAGATATTTCATAAAACCAGTTTCTCAAAACAAAAGTAAAAACCTGGCAAAACCCAATAATTTAAAAACTTCATGGACAGGAGAATAAATAAGCCAATTGTGGAAATCAGCCCCCATTCATTTCATACCTCTTATGACACCTGAGCATAAAATTCAAGAACCTTCTTCTGGGCAGACAATAATAAAAATATCCCTCCTAGCAGGAGTAGAGCTTAAAATCCACCCAAGCTACTTCTCATCAAGTCCAAGAGTCAGTCCAAAAGAGGGATATCTGTGCCTGACAACCATATATATTCATAAAGGAATGCCTCACATGAATTAAAACAAACCATAGTCATATGTGGCAAAATTAACAGATATTAAGAATATATTGCTGACTATATTGAGGTATATTTCACATATTACATTAGTTTCATGTGTAGAACAATGATTCAGTATTTGTACACCCTATGAGATGTGAGGTGATCCTCACAAACTGTCTGGTTACCATCCACCACCACACAGTTACAATTTTTTCCCTCTCATGTAAAGAAATTTTAAGATTTACTCTCTTGGCAGCTTTCAAACATGCACACATATTATGGACTGTAGTCACCATGCTGTAAGTAATATCCTTAAGCCTCATATATTTTATAGCTGCAAGTCTGTATTTCCTGACTCCTTTTACTCTTTTCACCTATCCTTAAACCTCTTCTCCTCTGGCAACCACTATTCTGTTCTCTGTATCCATGAGTTCTGTTTTATTTTTTAGATTCAACAGATATGTGAAATCATGTAGTATTTATCTTTCTCTGGCTGACTAATTTCACTTAACATAATGCCTTCAAAGTACATTCATGTTGTAAATGGTAGGATTTCCTTTATATAGTTAAGTATATTCCACTGTGTGTATATACATACATACATATATACATACATACACACATACATACATACACACCATATCTTCTTTATTCATCCACCAGTAGGTACTTAGACTGTCTCTATATCTTGGTTTTTGTAAATAGTGCTGTGATGAAAGCAGGGTGCATATAACCTTTTTAATTAGTGCTTTTGTTTTTTTGGATAAAGATCCAAAAGTGGAATTGCTGGATTGTATGATAGTTCTGTTTTTAATTTTCTGAGAAACTTCCATACAGTTTTCCAAAGTGGCTGCACCAGTTTACATTCCCAACAGTGTAATGATCTTTTTGATAGCAGCCATTTCGATAGGTGTATGATGATATCTCATTGTGATTTTGATTTGCATTTCCCTAATGATTAGTGTGATATTGAGCATTGTTCTTTTGCCTATTTGCCATCTGCATGTCATATTTGGTAAAATATCCATTTGGGTTTTCTGCCCACTTTTAATTTATTGTTTTGGCTACCGAGCATACTAGTATGTATATCCAAGTATATCCAAAATATACAAATATATGACTTACAAATATTTTCCCATTTTATAGGTTGCTTTTTCATTTTGTTGATGGTTTCCTTTGCTGTACAGAAGCTTTGATGTAGTTCCATCCATTTTTTTTCTCTTTTGTTGTCTTTACTTTTGGAGTCAGATCCAATAAGTCACCAGCAAGACTAATAAAAAGGAGCTTATCACCTCTGTTTTTCTTCTAGGAATTTTATAGTTTTAGGTCTCACATTCAAGTCTTTAATACATTTTGAGTTAATTCTTCTATGTGGTGTAAGATAGTAGTCTGGTTTCATTCTTTTGCATGGTGGCTACACGGTTACCCAATACCATTTCTGAAGAGGGTGTTCTTTCCCCATTTTATGTTCCTGACTCCTTTTTCATAAATTAACTGATCATGTATCTATAGGATCTCTCTATTCTATTCCATTGATCTCTGTGTCTGTTTTCATGTGAATACTATACATTTTGATTATTTTTAAAATGTTTTTACATTTACTTATTTTTGAGAGACAGAGACAGAGCACAAGTGGGGAAAGGGGCCGTGAGAGAGGGAGACACAGAATCTGAAGTAGGCTCCAGGCTTTGAGTTGTCAGCGGGGCTCAAACCTACAAACCGTGAGATCATGACGTGAGCCAAAATCAGACCCTTAACTGACTGAGCCACTCAGGCGCCCTCTATACTATTTTGATTATTATAGCTTTGTAATATAGTATGAAATCAGGAAGCATAATATCTCAAGCTTTATTCTTCCTTCTCAATATTGCATTGCTTATTCAGGAATTGTGGTTCCATAAAAATTTTAGGATTGTTTATTCTATTTCTGTGAACATGTCGTTGGAATTTTTATAGCGATTGCACTGAACATGAAGACTGCTTTGGGTAGAGTGCATTCTTTAACAATATTTATTCTTACAACCATGGGCACAGAAGCGTCTTCCATTTATTTGTATCTCCTTCAGTTTCTTCCATCAATGTCAGTTTTCAGTGTACAGATCTTCCACCTCCTTAGTTAAATTTATCCAAAGGTATTTTATTTTTATGCATTTATAAATGGAATTTTCTTAATTTCTCTAACAGTCATTGTTAATGTATAAAAACAACAGACTTTTGTATATTGACTTTGTACCCTGTAACTTTATTGAGTTCATTTATTAGCTCTAATAGTTTTTCGTGGAGTCTTTAGAGTTTTCTACATATAACATCATGCCATCCACAAACAGTGACAGTTTTACTTCTTCCTTTCCAGGTTGGATACATTTTACTTCCTTTGCTGGTATGACTAAAATTTTCATTATTGCATTGAATGAAAGTGGTGAGAATGAATAAAAGTGGTGAGAATGAGCATCCTTGTCTTGTTCCTGATCTTAGAGTAAAAACTTTCAGCTTTTCAGAGCTGGGTATGATGTTTATCTGTGGGCTTATAACATATGGCCTTCATTATATTGAAGTTTGCTGCATTTATACAGATTTTGTTGAGAGGCTTTATCATAAACGGATGTTTAATTGTGTCAAATGTATTTTTGCATATACTGAGATATTTATATGACTTTTATCTTTCATTTTGTTAATGTGGTATATCACCTTCACTGATATGCAAATGTTGAACCATCCCTGCTTAACTGACTGAGCCACCCAGGTGCCGCAGATCTACCCATTTTCAATGGAAAAATCTGCTGATAGTTTTATGGTGGGAGAGAGGGGAGTCTCTTGCATGTAACAAATTATTATTAAGAATCTTGCTGATTTTAAGAGTCTTTAACTTCTGGGGGTGCCTGGATGGTGGTTAAGGGTCCAAGTCTTGATTCCAGCTCAGGTCATGATCTCACAGTTTATGAGTCCAAGCCTTGCACTGAGCTCTGTTCTGACAGTACAGAGCCTGCTTGGGATTCTCTCCACTTCTCTCTCCCTCTCTCTCACTCAAAATAAATAAATAAAATTTTAGAAAAGGATCTTTAACTTTTGACATTTTAAAATTGTAACATGCTTTGGTCTGGATCTCTTTGGGTTCATTTATTGGGACTCTCTAGGCTTTCTGGATCTGAATACCTATTCCTTCAACAGGTTAAGTTCCAGTCATTATTTCTTCAAATAGTTGTCTGTCCCTTGCTCTTCTCTTCTTCTTGAACACCTATTATGTGCATGATATCCTACTTGATGGGATCCTTTAGATCCCTTAGTGAAAAAGTAATCTTCACTTTTTTTTTAATTCTTTTTTTCTTTTTGCTATTTTGTTTGGCTGAGTTCCACTGCCTGGTCTTCCAGGTCTTCGATTCCTTCTCATGTTTCTCTCTAGTTTACTGTTGAACCCCTCTAATGTATTATTCAGTGTAGCTATTGTATTCTTCAGCTTTGTGACTTACTCCTGTTCAGTACTTTCTTATATTTTCTACCTCTCTATTAATGTTCTCTATGCTAATCCATTCTTCCCCTAAGACCTTTATGACTATTACTTTGAACTCTTTATCAAGGAAATTATTTACCTCTGTTTCTTTAAGGTTTTTTGTTTTTGTTTCTGGTTTTTTTTTTTTTCTTTGCAGGAGTTTTATCTTTTTCTTTCTTTTGGAATGCATTTGTCTGTTGCCTCATTTTTCTTGGCTTTGTGTTTGTCTTTATGTATTGGGCAAAACAGCTATCTCTCCCAGTCCTTAAGGATTGCCAAAAGAAGACTGGGGGTGTTTGAGCCTGCTATCTGTGCAGTGCCTTGGGGGTGGAAGCCCACCACAATGTCTCTGCTTATTCCAGTCCCATGATACCAAAAAATGCAAGCCTCCTGAGCCTCCAGAGCCAGGCAGTCAAGGAGCATCCTCCATAAGGATGTGCCCACTGGCTTGGGGGAAGCAGCAGGGGAGTGCAGAGGTTGGAGTGTGCCCACTGGCTTTATGGAGGCAGGAAGAGTGTTCAGGGGCAGGGCATGCCTACTGGCTTTAGCAGGGCAACAGGAAAATGCAGGGAATCTGAATGCCTGCCTGTGCTAGCAAGGTAAAGAGAGAGCACAAAAATGGCACTTGCCAGTGCCTCCATCCCTGAAGAGTGTCCCAACAGTCCCCTTCCCTTAGGCAGATGCTTTAAAATTAAGAAATTAACGTCCTTCACATATTGTCCAGACACATTTCAAACTGTTTCCTTTGCCCTGTGCACTGGGTGAAGTGAGTCTGCATGCAAGCCCTTTAAGAGCAGTATCTCAGTTCCCTACAGTCCTTTAAATCTCCTAGATATATCCCTAATTGTTTTTAAAGCTAGACATTTTGGGTGCTAAAATCTCTAGTATAGGTCCCAAGGAGTAGGGTGCATGATCTAGAGCTCCATATATTTGTGAGATTCCTTCTAATTGTGAATCACATGTCAGGGTGGGGATCTGGGGACAAGATGACATCATCTCTGCCTCTCTCACTCATCTCAACATGTTCCTTCTTTTTATCATTTGTTGTGAAGTTGTTGTTTAGCTATTTTACAGGTATTTCCCCCAAGCTAATTTCCAGATGTAGCTGTAGATTTGGTGTGCCCATGGGAGGAGGTGAGTTCAAGATTTTACCTATGCTGCCATCATGGACTCCATTGCTTAAGAGTCTAAAAACATGCACAACTAAACCACACATCACTTAGAATATGCACTTAGTAAAGCTGCAAATACAAGCAAGAGGTTTATTTTTAAAAATTAGAAGTCATCACCTCTACAGGGACAATAAACATGAGCAAAGACCACAGAAAACTTCACCAGTATAGATAATGGCTTAATTTTTAAGTTTGGTCATAGGTGATTATTATGCCTCTATATATCTCTCTGTAGTACATGTAGTGTTGAATGCATCAAATATTCAACAGGTTGAAAAAAGTTATAAGATTAAAGAAAATCATAAAAATAGTCACAAAAGACATAAAATAGAGAAGTGTGAAGAGACAGAATCAGTGAAGGACATCCATCCCAAAGGTATTGCACAAATAAATAGAAGAAAAATGGAAAATAGTACAATAGGAAGAGTTAAAAAATTTTCCCACAATTGAAAAAAAAATAACACTACAAATTTAAAGCATCAAAACATCCAAACACATAGATTGTTAAAAGAGGCAAATGTCAAATACTCTAACTCCATTATTGTAAAATTTAAGTGTACCACAAATAAAGAGAAACCATTAAAGATTTGCAATAGAGCAGGGAAAGGGAGAAATAGATAAAGAATACACGTAATGGAGTGAGAATCATATTAGCATTGAAATTATCATTAGCTGAACTGAATTCAAAAGTGGTCATAGAGTTCTGAGAGCAAATGGTTTTGACTTAGAAACATTATGTAGTCAGACTTTCAATTAAGATGTGGACAATATATGGCACAAAAACAGACACATAGACCAATGGAACAGAATTGAGAACTCAGAAGTGGACCCAAAAGTATACAGCCAACTGATCTCTGACAAAGCAGGAAAGAATATCCGATGGAAAAAAGACAGCCTTTTTAACAGATGGTGCTGGGAGAATTGGACAGCAACATGCAGAAGAATGAAACTAGATAATTTTTTCACACCATGTACAAAAATAAACTCAAAATGGATAAAGGACCTGAACGTGAGACAGGAAACTATCAACACCCTAGAGGAGAAAGCAGGAAACAACCTCCTTGACCTCCACCGCAGCAACTTCTTACTTGACACATCCCCAAAAGCAAGGGAATCAAGAGCAAAAATAAACTGTTGGGACCTCCTCAAGATTAAAAGCTTCTGCACAGCCAAGGAAACAACCCAGAAAATTAATAGGCAACCAACGGAATGGGAAAAGATAGTTGCAAATGACATATCAGATAAAGGGTTAATATCCAGAATCTATAAGGAACTCACCAAACTACACGCCCGAAAAACAAACAACCCAGTGAAGAAATGGGCAGAAGAGATGAACAGACACTTCTCCAAAGAGGACATCCAGATGGCCAACAGACATATGAAACGATGCTCAGCATCCTCCTCATCAGGGAAATACAAATCAAAACCACACTGAGATACCACCTCACGCCAGTCAGAGTGGCTAAAATGCGCCAATCAGAGAACTCTAGATGCTGGCGAGGATGTGGAGAAACGGGCACCCTCTTACACTGTTGGTAGGAATGTAAACTGGTACAGCCCCTCTGGAAAACAGTGTGGAGGTTCCTAAGGAAACTAACAATAGAACTCCCCTATGACCCAGCAATAGCACTGCTAGGAATTTACCCAAGGGATACAGAAATGCTGAGGCATAGGAGCACATGTACCCCAATGTTCATAGCAGCACTCTTCACAATAGCTAAAACATGGAAAGAGCCTAAGTGTCCATCAATGGACGAATGGATCAAGAAGATGTGGTTTATCTATACAATGGAATCCTATATGGCAACGAGAAAGAATGAAATCTGGCCATGTGTAGCAACATGGATGGACCTTGAAGGTGTTATGCTGAGCAAAATAAGTCAAGCAGAAAAGGACAAATATCATATGTTTGCACGTATAGGAGGATTAGGAGGAACTTGATGGAGGAACAAGGGGGAGAAGAAGGGTGGAAATGGTGGGGAAAGGGAGAGAGGCAAACCATGAGAGACTCTTGAATGCTGACAAAAACTGAGGACTGATGGATGTGGGGGTGAGGGGGGATGGGGATGGAGGAGGACACTTGTGGGGATGAGCACTGAGTGTTATGTGGAAACTAATTTGACAATAAACTATTTGTAAAAAAAAAAAAAAAGAAACAAATGGAATATTATAAACATTCTCCAAGCTTTTCCTTGATCATCTGAGCATTCCAAGAATGTACATGCAGATTCATGAGGGCTATCATCTGATAGGAATAATTCTCTTCCAAATACTTTTATTGAGTTTTGTTTTCATATGTTGCATTACAGTGTTATTGTTATAGCATTTTGGCCTCGTAGGGGTTCTTCCTTATTTTCATGTACATAGTGTTAAGATAAATTATCTCTTACATATAACTATACAAATCTGGCACTTTATATATGTATACATATATATATATACATATATATATTTGTGTTTTACAGTTGCCTTTGCAGAAACAAAATAATCATACATGTTTGTATATACATATGCATATGACTAGTTTATATGTAGCAAAATTACTTCAGATAAATTTGATAATTATACTTTTGTTATAGAAGTAAATCTAAAGAAAATAATTTCAGTGTTGTTAACATAACTAGTACCCTGGATTGAGTTTTTAAAAAAAGGAATGAATAAAAGCCAATTTTGCTATTTTATAAGAATCTGAAATTTACAAATGCTCCTGGCTAACATTAACTTTGTAAGATGCAAATAAATTATTGTGTCAAGACTCTGGAAAAAAAAAACGATGTGGACGATATAAAATTATAATTCACTCATTTTATTTTTAGTTGAAGATATATTTAAGTACATTAAAATGAATGTCATAAAGTAAAGGGAGTACAAGTGACCCAAAAGCAATGGGTCCATATTAGGAAAAAGGAACAGGCACTGCTGAGGAACAGACAACTGTCCATCTATTATTATTTGATTATCTTTCACTCTCTTCTACCTATGTGACTTTCTCCAGCTACCTGCTCTCAGAGCATGCTGCAATTTTCCTTTGTAACGCTGATCATAATTGTGACTAAGTTATGATGAATGTAATTTTGAGAACTTTCCCCTGCACTAGTTACCAAGTTCTATGAGGGAGAGATCATGCCTATAATTTTCATAACAGCATCTGTAAAGCTTAGCCCAATACTGATCAGTAATAAATATTCAGATGTGACAAGTACTCTTGCATCTGTTCTTGGGTCTCCACGTTTCATGTTCCATAAACTCTCCTTGTTATATCCACTTTCATTGGCTCAACAGTTATCTATCCATATACTGATGATTATCAAATCTCCTTCTGTAATTCTAGGGTTGTAGACACATACTTTTATTGCCTATTGCTTATCCCACTTAGACATTCCCAAAGGCATCTTAATCTGCATATGCGTATGACTCTAGTCATTATATTTCTCTTTCCCAAATACACTTCCCTTTTTCTATGTATTTTTCAGTCAATATCCTCCTGATGTCCACATTCTTACCTATTATTGCCACTTGTTATTTCTTCATCCTCATTTACTATAGAAATCAGCTCTACAAATCACTGTGTGTGTGTTTAACCTATAATGTTCTTATTGCCTCCTGGCTAATGCCTTCACCATCTCTTACCCATATTATAACAGAAACCCATATTAAACAGAAACTGTTTAATACATTCAGCCCACTTTCATTAGAACTGTGTTTCTGAAACCAAAACATAAAATATTTTGTTTAAAATTATTGTATCACGCCTTAGCATTCTTTCATTTATTAAAACAGTTCCCTACCCAGGAATCAGGGGAAATGGTACAGACAGGTAACAGTTTACGATTGGTATAAATGAGGTTGTTTGAGAAAGGACAGATAAAGAGTGATGCCTGAATGGGATCAAGAAAACAACCAGGAATAGGTAATCAGGACTTAAGGCAGAAAGAAGTCGATGCCTAAAGGCAAACTTTTATTCCTAAGTGAGCTATTTTTAACACAGCTGTCTCTAAGAAATGGGATTTTTGTAAATGTATCTAATAAATTGTATACATGAAAAAAACTAAAATCAACCAATATAGTTTCTCTGCTTCTGGATGATTTAGCAAGTGATATTTGCAATTGACTCCTTTTCAAGAACTTGTCAAGAACATGTTATTCTACTATATAATAATAAACCAGCAGAGTCAAGATGATTACTTTTCTTGCTTTCTATGTACTATAAACAGATTTGTTTGAAATACTTTCTATTCTTTTTATTCAGCCTGTTTCTGATTACTACCTGAGGAAGATAGTTAAAATAGGCCATTGGCAGAGTGACATTACTTATTTCCTCAACAATGATCTTTGGTAGATGATAAAATGCTACTTTCCCTTGTAAAACGAAAGGGCAGCTGTCTACAAAACAACAGTGAGCCTCTACAGTGTGAGCAAAAATAAAATGTATTGTGCAATAAAACCATGAAGCAAAGAGTTATTTTAGGATTACTGGGTGACGTCAAATGTGGTCTTTTGAAGGTCAGCAATTTCATGATCTATGTTATTAGAAATTTCAAGGAGCATTGCAATATCTTAATCTGAATGATTTTTTTGTGTGTAAATTATTTTGTTGGTCTTTGCATCTAAGTTTAAAAAATAGTTTAGGCCCATATTTATTAATCCTTATCTTTGGAAGTTCCAGAATTGACTATAAGACACCATGGAGAGGATCTGAAGAGAATTACCGTTATTTAAAAGATTCCCCACTGACTGCAGGATAAAATTCAGATTCCTTAAGGTAGAAAACCTTAATACATTCACAAACTGACAGCTAATTACTTTTCTAGGCTCATCTCTACTGCTCTCAACATGTAGTATTCTGCAAACACACATCCAAAGCCTACCATACCAGAACACTACGAGGCCCTTTGTATCAGTGTGGTACTGCACTGATGTCTTGTTGTTACTCATTTTGTGATTAAATCTCCTGTTCATTCCTCAAAGTGCAAAAAACATGTAACTTTTGTAAATTCTTCTCAGTAATTCTCTAGACAAAATACAACTTTGTATATATTTTCCTTTGATACAGTCATTACCATAAAGTTCAGATGTGATCATGTATTGAAAGGGTTTCCATTTCTCCTAGGATCAGACACATAATTCTAGAAATTATTTTTAAGTCCCTCTTTAGCTTAAACTACCCTCATTCTGACCACACATTTGGAATTTTGTTCATTTCTTTGAATATACATTGCTGGTTCTCAACTGTCTCTTACCTTAACCTACTCATCCCCACAGAGCTCAGTTTAAAGGGGAACCTGAAAAGAAGTTTCTCTAGGTCCTTAATCTAGGTTAGGTCAATTTGCTCCCAAATTCCCAAAGGCCCTTTCAGTCTCTATTATAATGCTATTTGTTTATAATTGCTTGTTGGCTTTCTCCAGCAGGCTGTAAACTCTATGAGAACAGAGGTGATTTCTCTTATCCACTGCTGTTTTCCTGACAACTGGTATGTTGCTTGGCACATTAGAGGTGGTTTATTAATATTAGCTAAATCAAATTTACTACTTCACTTCATTGTCAATGTCTTTCAATCAGACACTTGACTTCATGAATCCATGCATCCAACCTTTATTGAGAATCAGCTATGTGCCCACCATAATCATAATCTCCAGGAATGCAAAAAGGCATGAAACACAGCCCCAGTACTGAAGAAATTCACAGACAGGGTAGGTGAGAGTGTAAAATAGTGTGATGCTTGGTAGAATAACATGCTCAAAAGTAGACACTTTACCTAGGCCTGGTCAGTATATATCCTTACTTCTCACAGGCCACAACTATTGCTTCAGGAATGGACAGAGGCTGCAAATGGATGTGATCACAGTAAACTTAAGTGCCTGTGTAAGAGCTACAAGAAAGAACACTCTGTTTTTCTGCTCATTATGAACTGCTCAGGCCTAGTGCTGTAGCCAGTCTTACTGTCACCTCAGGAGATTAAGGGAAGGAAGCAAACGAGGGAAAGAGAAACTAAGAAATAAAGAGAGAATGTTTAAGCCTCCTAATACTGATATATTTAATCTACTCCTGAATGTTTCAGTTATATGAGTCAAAAAAGTCCCTATCCCATTTCTGTATTTTTTGTTCACTGCATTAAGTCAGTTTGATTTGGGTTTTCTGTAACACGCAATGGTATTTCTTACTAATACATAGAGTCATAGATAAAACAATATCTTAACTGGCTCCTAAAAGTTGAAGAGCAGTTTGGCAAGAATAAAACAGTATTAATAATAACACTGTTATTATTATAGTTGTTATATTATATATATATATAATATGTTATATTATATATATGTATAAAACACTGTTATTATTATTAGTGCTGACTTTCTGCAGCACTCTGAACACAGTTCTAAGGGACTTGCCTATATTAAGGAAGAGTTTGTGCAAAAACTTAGAGGTGTAAAAGATAACAGCATGTTTGAGGTATATAGTGACCAGGTCAGTCTCTTCAATAGGATGCTTACTGGGAAAATTATTTTTAAAAAAAAAGTAGATATGAGAGTGAAGTACACTGTTGCAGATTGCAAATAATTACATATGCTCTGTTAACAGCAACTCTGAGTCCATTTCTACTCAATAACAATATACAAATGTAGCCATTAAACCAACCAAAATTTCTCATAACTAGAGTTCTTAAAAAATAAAACTGATTTGCATCCATATTTCATTTCATAAAAAGCACCAAATGGTATGTTACAGTAGAATTCCAGGGAGGCAAAGTAACCTGTTCTAAGTATAATTAGGCAACTAAGTATAAACTAAAAAGAAAAGAAAATGCAATTTTCAGTTGCAAATCTGAAACTCTTTCTAAAATGCCCCATGAACCAACCAGTTTTCTTAGGCCCCAGAGACACACTAGCATAGGGTTAAAGAAATATAGACGTTAACACTAAATGAAATCAGTCTTTTTCTTGGTTCTATGACTTAATAGCTGTGTGACCACCAGCAAGTGGATTAACCATACAAAAGTCTGTTTCTTGTATATAATGTGGAACTGTACATCTCTTTTCTTCATAGGCTTATTTTGAAAAGTACTTGATAAAATGTTTATCACAATACCAAAAATGCATACATTCAGTCTTAGTAAGGTAAATCTAATTATGGTAAAATCTGAATTAACACTTGCTATATGCAAGAAATCAGATGCAAGTACTACTAAATTGGGTTGTTTGTTGATTCTGAGGAAATCATCTCCACAAGGTCTTTGGTTTCCCCCCAGCTTAAAAGGCCACCTGTGGTTCTCAAGCCCCTTGATCAGAGGTTTGTTTGAAGTAATGAATCAGATATGCATGGATCAATTTCCAGAACCAGATGAGGGGGAAGCAAATTGGTTAACACCATGTGGGTGTGAGCCTGCCAAGTGGAGACCAGCAGCTGGACATATAGAACAATAGAAAGACTGCAGATATACAAGGGAAAGAGTAACTAACAGCTGATGAACATTTACACTGTTGATTGTTCTTTGGGCTCAAGGCCAAAAGTTAATCCCCTGATAGAGAAACTACCTGCGGACCATAAACTTTGCTCCAACAAATGATAGGAAATAAGAAACTTACTCTGCTGGGAGGGCCATCATATTGCTTAACTTCAGCTTTGGTTCTTCCATCTCATCTCACTTGTGTTTTGGGATCTGGTATAAAATAAAGGAATAGAGCTATTTAAAGTTCTGGAGGTACTAGCTGGAGAAGAAGGAAATATAATACTTAAGTTGTTGTGCAAGGACCTGAGCAAACAATAATAAATCTTCAGGGAGCCCCGAGAACAGAGACATTGGGCTCCTTATATGAGGACCCAACATTAGACCCCAGGCATGTAAATCTCTTAGACAGATTTAAAGACTGAAAAGCAAGATGAGAAGAGAAATGTAGACAAAAAGCAATAGAAAAATATGAAGTGAGAGGGGGAGTCAGACACATGAGAAAATGATGCATTTACTCAAAGTATTTTTCAAGACCCACCACATATAAATCCCTAAGTTAGGCACTGGTGGCAGATAGCCAATTAAAATCTCTACCTTTGAGGAATTTAAGCCCTAGAAGACAAGCAAGCTAGCAAAACAGAGAAGTTCCATACAAACTGATGTCGGACCAAGGCTTAAATAGCAAAAAAAAAAACAAAAAAAAAAAAAAACAGACAACTGTTGTGAGTATTGGGACATGAAACAAACAAAAAAATAAAATGACCAGAAAATCTGATGTATTTGAATTAAGAATTGTTCAAGAAAAATAAAATCTGATAGCTTATGGATGATAATATGCAAGGTTTGTGTTTTTTTCAGTAAATATTATGTCAGATTTTGCTTGCTTTTAGTTTATGAAAAGATGTGTACTAAGGCAATATATCAAAGTCAGAACTTTTTTAAACTACAGTTTATTCTTAAATGTAAGCCTGGAATGCATACAACTATCACTTAATTAACAGATTTTCAAATGGTACCTTATTGTGGCATTCCCACTTACATTACATCAGGTGGCATCTGTTATAGGCAAGAGCCAGGAAAGATGCATTGTTTTGAGGGCTGCACTTTAGAAAGGAAACGTACTTTTTGCTACTGGCACTAACTTGTAGGTAATTTATGAATCAAGAAATGAAGTATACTTCTATGACAGATGTAACACCACAACCAAACCAAAGCAAAAGCCATCTCAAACTATTTAAAATTTTGAGTGTTCATAGTAATTTTGCCCCTGGACTGACTTGGAGGGGCTAGTGGTACAAAAAGAGAAAAGAATAATAGAAATAACTTTCTGGAGGCTAATATGATTTTGTTTTTTTCTGGCTCTGGATTATCAGGAGTTATGTTGTCTTATTTTGGCTTGAACTGAAATTATTAAGACCAAAAGTATTTATGTTGGCAAGGAGAAAAATCTGTAATGTGTTTTTTTTTTTTAAACACAACCTCAGATAACCCTTTAGCTGCTGTCATATTTACATTTTTTTGATCTGCTATCAACTGAGTCAATAGCACCCGACTTTACAGCAAGTGTCAGGACAGAGGTCAGTTTGAAATTTTATGTAAAAAGAAAGGTAGTAAGCCTGATATAATCAGAAATTTTTGAAGCTTACACTTTAACACAGGTGCAAGCCATCTTATATAAAGTGGAGAGAAAAGACGACTTAAGAAGAACTGATAAATCCTTGCAGGAAAAAACATGTGTTTTCCAAAAAGTTATGTTGCTTAACTGGAGGTGAGTTGGGAGTACCTCGCATCTGTCACAGATTCTAAGTTACGGACAATAAAGCTTCGTAAATTGTTCCAGGCACTCTCTATAGAGGAGATCTGAGAATCTGGAATCACTCTACAAAGATTCCTAAGTGAATAGTGTTGCCAGATTAATGCCCCAAGTGATCTGAAAATTATACAAGGGCTTCCTCAGTTTGTTTGTTCTTTTAAATGTGGGACTCTATTTCTGGTACACAGCAGGCTAGTGGTTCATAACACAGGTTTTGAGAGGCTAATTCCTGGTAGCTTCCTCACACAAAAAATAGTGCCAGTTAAACTATTAACTTATTTCACAGAGTGGCCGGGAACTTTCTATGAGCTAAAGGGGGCAAAACACAATTCATATCAGATCCAAATCTCCTCAATTAATATAAGCTTTTACATTTATTCTTATTAATAGAAATAATGATATTTCGGCCCACTGGACTCCAGGTCATGTTTTGGCTGAATTGCAATGGATATCATAACAATATAAACCACTAAGATTCTTATCATATTAAATTGATAATAGGAAAATTGGCTTAGAACAAGTTATGCTTTAATACCATAAAAGCAAAAGAGTTACAGCTAATGTTTCACAACTTATAATTTTGTGTTTATTATTATACTTCATCTGGAGAAATATCTACAGATAAAGAAATTGAAGTTCAGAAAGGTGAAGTTAATTATCCAAGGCCATACAAGGCTGAGATAAACCAAGCCTTCTAACTACGTGTAAAATATCCTTTATTTGCTAGTTCATTTAATAGCAATCATATCAGTTGACTTTTGCTGTGTAACAATCATTCCAAAACTTAGAGGCTTAAAGAAAACAAGTGTGTTGCTTTCTCTTATGACTGTGAGGTTCTTCTGATCTGAGTAACTTTGACTAGGGCTAGATGATTTTGGATAGCCTCACTCACAAGTTGGAAGTCTGGTTGGTTTAGAGGGTCTCAGCTAAGATGAGTCATCTCTGCCTCATCAACTAGCATGCTAACTGGGGCTTTTTCATCTGGTGGTCTCAGGGAGCCAGAGTAGGAAGTGAGCAATCCTCAAAATACAAACATTTTTCATGCCTCTGTTCATACCATATTTCCCACTGTTTCATTAACAAAACAGATCATATGGCCAAGTCCAGAGTCCCTAGACATAAACAGGCATGAAAAAACTAAAGTATTGGTAGTAAACTTGTCAACATTTTAATATCCCTTAACTCTGACTTGTAGGATTCTGGGTTTTTGGTCTGTTTTAATTTTCTTCATTTTTGAAATTTTCCAAAATGAGAATTTACTGTTTTTATAATAATAATCATTTCTTTAATAATTCAGAAAATTGAGCCATTTTATGGAGGACCACAAGTCCTGGTTGTGAGCTCATTGCTTTTTGAAATGGGAATTAGACTTCTATATAAACCACAACAGATGTTATTATTAGAGTTTTCCAGGAATCTCTTTTGTCCTTCTCATCTTATTGCTCTGCACACTCTTCCAGTGTGAGTTCATGAATTCTTGTTCTTTTTGTTGTGACTACATGCTGAAGGCTCCCAAATCCATATGCCCCAGAATCATCTTCACCAGCCCCAGGTTGGAAATATTTCCAACCTGTCTCTCCATATGTCTGCAGGACATATCCCCTTAGAGAAGGACCTTGCCCATCTCTTCTACCTTATCACTTCCACATCTTGTCTCACTCATTATGTTATGCCTGAAGGCAGATTTCTTGCCATTTGTTTTTTTTGTTGTTGTTGTGTTTTGTTTTGTTTTGTTTTGTTTGCCTTTCCCCAGTTTTTCTGTAGCTGCTAGCTCTGCCTTCACACATGCAGTTTCTCTTCTTTGAAGCCCCAGAAGTAACTTTCTCTCCTTTTCATGGAAATTCATCTTGCTGATAAGCTTTCAACAACATTCAAAATAAGGAAAATAGAATAAAATTTGAGAGAATCCGAAGAATGTACCATAAGACATTTCCAGTGTTGATAGTGGAAGGCCTGATTTCTTGGAGAATTCTAGAAAACAATTATATCTGAATTTTTAAGTATTCTTCATATTTGTAGAGGGAAAAATGACTATTGGTATTCATCTTCTACTCATTCAAGTTAAAGAGTATTCACTTTCCAGGTAGCTTCATTCAGGAGAGAATTCCAAAATTAAGTAACTCTAAAATTTGATTATATGTATGTATAAACATGTTTATTACATATATATAGTCATATGGGCCTCCATATATGAACAATGAAAATAACTTAAAAACAACATAAATATGCTCAAAACAGTACCAAGAAACCACAACTTTTTAAACCATTTATTAACACAGAGTTAATCTGGAACAGTTGCAAAGCACTGTGGATGCTTTTACTTAAGGAAAAAATTTTAGTAGGTTACTGTTTCATAACAAGAGAAGATTTACATGTTAGTAGTAGAACTGCCCCCCACCCCCCAAAAATAGTAAATCAAATTTAAAACCCTGCCCAAAGTTTGCCTCTGATAAATATTTCCATCTAATTATAATGTAATTAAACTCATGGAGTTTTGAGTAAGGGTGAACTTTGGGAGTTCTCAATCTCTCAATGTCTCATTTTTTTCTCATTTGCATAACAAAACAATTATGCCTATTTTGTAAGGATATACTTGGATTCAGGCCTTCACGCAACTAAAGTTTATTGAATGCCCATTATGTAATAGACATTATTAGTAAGGAACAAGATACACACAGGTTACCACACTAAGCTTCCCACTGAAAGGAGATTTTGTTAGTGAGTGTGACAAAGCACTTAGCATAGCTTTGCACATAATAAACACTTAAAAAATGCTAATCATTACTAGTGTTGTAATTCCATCTCAAGGAAGTAATAGAGCATGCCACCAGTAGACTAAAGGAAAGATAGGGGAGGGTGTCAATTCAGCTGCATTCATATGAGCCTGTGCATACACACACTTAACATACAGACACAAATATATGTATACCAAGATTTCTAAATATACAAACATGCCAAGTATTCTGCAGTCTCTACTACAATTCTTTATTTTAGAGGTATAAAATCCAACACAATTTTTCTTGGTACAGAAGGCTTAGGATTCAAACTAATTTAATAAAGATTTTAAATGAAGTTGGAATAGTCAGTGACTCATAGGTCAGAAGTGGGTGGCAGGGACAGAAGACAGGGCCTCAGGCAGAAGAGAGACTTTCAGTACCAGTTTCCCATTCAAAATGCTACGAGGTATTATTTCTTCTGTTATTTTAACCTATGGTTGATGCATAAGTCACATTTTCCCACATTTCTTTCCATGAAACTATTTGTTTAGAGAATTTTTTAAAAGAAAACTTGTCAAGCATCCCTAAAATCTACAAAACCAAAGGTTAAGTAAAAATTTAAGAGTCTTAAGCATAATCTATGTATTTATGGATTCTGAAAGAATCAGCTGCCTCTTTTTACAAATTTTTTTAACGTTTATTTATTTTTGAGACTGAGAGATACAGAGAACGTGCTGGGGAGGGGCAGAGAGAGAGGGAGACTCAGAATCTTAAATAGGCTTCAGGCTCTGAGCTGTCAGCACAGAGCCTGATGCGGAGCTGGAACCCGCAGATCTTGAGATCATGACCTGAGGTGAAATCCGCTGCTTAACCAACTGAGCCACCCAGGCAAGAATCATCTGCCTCTTGCTTTATCATGAACTATGAAATTTTACAAATTTGGCTTTATATTCAAGATTCTCTGTTATAGAGAACAGTCATTTTTTCTTGATTTTAAGATATTTAGGACATTAAAAGTATTATTCCAGTGAACACACAACTGATAAGAAAGTGAAATAGTCTCATTGCTGATACGGAGAAATATCAGGTATGAATTGTCTTCCTTAACTGTTGTGAATTGCATAAAATGCATTTCAGAAACACAAATTATCCGAATAATACATCTAAGTCTAATAACTTCATTTGAAAGTCTGAAAAGTCTGAGTAGTGATACTAGTAGTAATAATACTAATAACAAATAAAACAAACCTCCTTGTTTAATCTTAATTCATTGAACAAAAGCCTCATTCATTTTCAAGCATAAGAATCATAAGTTAACAATATAATCATGGAATAGGATGCAAGGTCAACTAACATAAGACTATATAAAATGTAGACAGGAACAATTATGAAATTTCATTTCCACTCTTTTAATAAGGGCAAGGATGGAGAATTAAATGGGTAATATTGCTGTCCTTCTTGTGGTCACCATATCTATTTCATATGAAACCATTAAAGGTAGATGCTTAATTAACTAAACATTACTAAAGTTATTTTTGGCAATTGGTTATGCAGACATGACATTACAGACATTTTGAAAAGAAAGAGGAGTATAAGCGTGTGTTTGTTATAAATCTACCCTACGAAGTGATACCAATAACAGATATCATTCACTATGATTAAGAAGGAAAGTTTGTATATTAATTAAACAGCCAGGATGAATACAGGGCATTGTGTGTGGCACTCAGTTGACTAGATCTTGTAGGTGATTCGCAACTAGGATATTTATTTTTCTATATATACTGATCACTAGCTAAATGACAAGGAGCTAAGTACTGAGTATATAGCAGGAAACATAATAACAAAGTCCTCATGCACAATGGGTCTGATAGGACTGATGAGTAAACAGGAAATTGAAATTTAATATGTACCCTAGTACAGGAAATGTAAGATTACACAGGGAAAATGAATGAGCAAAATCTAGCAGTCAGGAAAAGAAGTTGGTATACATTTGAAAAGTTCACACAGGAAATGTGAGAACACAAATTTATCTGGGACAGAGGTTAAAAATATGTATTTAAAGAGAAAATACTAACTAAGTAAAGAGAGGTGAGCTTACTAGAATATTAATCTAAACCAGAAAGTATGAACTTGATGCCCTAGACAAGTCAACTAGGGGAGTGAGAGATTAAAAGTTGTATTTAATATTAGTGATACAGTGATAATGTAATGATATCAAAACAGTGGAATAGACAGTAAAATTAGTGTGACATTATCTAAGTCTGGGTGTTGAAAGTCTGGACTCTTCATTTTAGTGAACAAGGAGAAGAGGAAAAAAGAACCCCACACATTTTTCGAAAGAATAATTAAAAGACATAGTGACATATTGGATGCTGTGAATGAGACAGAGAGAGAAGGAGGGAGGGAGGGAGAGGAAGTCTATTTAGAGGAAGTATGATTGAGTTCACATACCTAGAAATGTGAGGCCTGCTGTACAGTTTTATCTGGAAAGGAATGACAGTTTGGGGAGCAAGACTCTGAGTTCATTTAGTATGCATTGAATTTACATGTTATCCACAATCCAATTCAATCTCTACTATTGCTGATTGGGAAAAAACACAGGAAGAATGCAGGCAGAAGATGAGGGTTCAAGATGTCTTTTAGGAATTATCTGCCTCGAGATCAGAAATGAATCCATGAATATGCTGTAAAACAGCAAAGGCTCAGGTAGAAGATTCAAGAAGGAGGTGTTCTCAAATATCAAATATCTAAGTGCATCCTAGGAATATAAGTGAAAAGGTATACTTACTGACTGTAAGGACATTAAAGATCACCTATAACCTTTTTATAGTATTTTCAAGAGTTCATGGGATTGGAAGAAAGAGGAATCTTATTTCTCATAGTAAAAATAAGTGAGTAGATAGGAAGTAGAAGGAAGAAGTCTCTTGCATCAAAACTTTAGTGATAACTGGGAAAATTTAAAAAGCAGCTATAAATAGATGTATTTTGATGATTTAATAATGGATATATTGGGATATGTTTGGAAGTAGTCTTTACATTAAAGAAAATTAGTTGGGCATCAAAGATACAAGGGTGAATAAATTGTGATGACTATCCTCAAGCTGCTCACACACTAGTGGACTCTTCTCCAAAAAGGCTGAACAGAAACATGAGAGAATATTAAGCTCAAGATCAAGGAATTTGAGAGAATTTTCAGCAAAATTGAGTTTGCAATGTAAGTAGCAATATCTTCACTAAGAATGAGGGGCAGAAAAATGGAAGATGGTTGGATGTTTCAAGAAGAAAAGAATAATAAGTGAGAGAATAGTTTTGTGACATTTGAGAGGTGGAATAAAGGGTTGATGTGATGACAGGCATGATCACGATGAAACTCCACAGAATGAATCTATAATTGTCACAACTCTTATGCATTTTCTTTCATCAGCATCCATGGCCTGACAGCCAAAACAGAGTAAGCAGTGGGGATAATAGATGTTTGAGGAATGATGTTTGGAGAAGCAGCAACATCTTTGAAGATTAAAAAACAGACATAGTGACACAAAGTTGGATTACACACACAAGGTGTAGCAATATTAGCTCTGTAAGTGATTTGGCTTAAAGACTAATTATATAGCTAATTGGCATCAATAGCAAATACTAAAGTAAGATTATGGTATAAATCTCAATGAGTCATTTCTGGTATGAATCTGGCGTGTGATTCAATATAGAACTTGGGAAGTAATATAAATAACTTACGTTTAAGAGCTCATACCTATTCTTGTTAAACACCTGCCTTATTTCTCACAGGACAACTGACTATGTGGCTAAAAACAGACAAAAATGACTGATAAAGTATCAAAAGCCTAAAATGGGCCTTGGTATCATAACTTGGCTTTTCCTGCATGTCTTTCTGAAGAGAAGCCACAGCCAGAATCTTCAGTGATAAGGTCAGAAGTAGGGAGACCTATCATACTAATAGGGTCTCCCATATTAAAAGGCAGAATTGCTCTGTAGGCCTTGATTACTTCACTCCCAACCTACATAAAAAATTTCCACTCTGTGGGAAGAAGAAATGAAATATCTGAGGGCAGAAGATAAAGTTATGTTCTTGGTAGCTCTCTCAGACATACTTGGTGGCAAATAATAAAAGCACAAAAATAAGTAAAAAAAAATGGATGTTCTTGGAGGTGTACATGGCCAAATACACACCCTTCTATCACCAAAAAATGGAAGGACTTGAACATCAAAGGGACTAAGTAAGGGTAAGGGACCTGGAAATTCACTATTGAACATTTGTTCCTTTCTCTCAGAATTATTTCCTATTTCTGCTTCTTGCTGCTTATTTTCTGTTTGTCTTCCAATCTTTTTTATATCTCCATTGGCCAGTTTTTTATATTCTTGAATATAGTCAATAATGAGCAGAACACCAGCTTCCCAGTTAACTAATTCACATTCTTTCTGTAGCTAGGAGAGATCTTCTAATTGATTCCAGGATTGTGGAGAGACAGTTTCCTCAGGAAGGGGTTAGGTGAGGAAAGCATTTATCATCTCCAGTAGGACAGTCCAGAACTTCACCAAAAATATGTATTTCAGGCCACGTCTCAATAGAGCAACTGCTTCCAGTCTTTTAAGGAAATACATTCTTTTTTTTAAAATAATTTGTCAAATTAGTTTCCACATAACACCCAGTGCTCATCCCCACAAGTCCCCTCCTCCATGCCCCACCCCCCTACCCCCCACATCCATCAGTTCTCAGTTTTTGTCAGCATTCAAGAGTCTCTCATGGTTTAAGCAAATACATTCTTGAGCAGAGAGTCCACACAGCATCAACTAAAAGGTTTTCCATATATACATTATGTTTTATGCTCAGCTGGAGGAACCAGATTAGGATATTGTAATATATTGCTCTGCATTTTTCTGATAATAAAAATCATCACAAAAAACTGGGAATATATAAACTTAAAGACAGAGTGCACATCCTTTTTGAGAAAGCTAATAATCTACTTCTTTGAGCATTCTAATTTTATATTTCCCATTCACATATTTTCATGAAACATTTGAGGAAAACCAAAATCAAGTCTCTTTGGCTTTCAAGTGTGACAGGTTGAGGAAATGGAAAATACTGGTTATGCTTCCATAGAAGAAAGCAACAGAATATAGCAACATACACTGTAAACTTCTCCCTACATCAGGGTTTCATTATTTTGTTAATTGACAATTTACATAGATACTTTCAAGTTCCTACTAAATCAAACTTAGATTCAGCTCTCTTCAAAGAGGGCATGACTTATTTCATAAGTCATTTGTACTGAAGAAAGCTCAAATCTACCACCACCCCCTCTCCCTTTTCAAACTTTATCCAAGCAAGGAGCTTGTTCTAAATTGGATCCTCACACTTGAGTCAGATCTTTGTAGGAACACAGCAAGACAGGAAACTTGTCCTGTGTGAATCATATCTTCACCAATTGTGTTAACCTGTAAAGATGGTGAAAAATGATTGAGTGCATCACACTGAAGCTACAGATCAAATCTCTTTAAAAACTGATTTCAGAGAGATGTATTTTATGTTCTTTAAATGTCCTTGCTTTGTATAGAATATTGCTCCAAACAGGCAGCCCATTAACTATAGCAGGAAATCTTTATCACATAAAAATTTGGGATGTAACAGACTTGTTACAAGTTTTAAACTGTATTCTGTGGATTGAATTTTACATTCTGTAACCTCTGATGTGGTTGTATTTGAAGATGGGGCTTTTAGTACAAAATTAAGGTTAAATAAAGTCATATGGATCAGGTCTTTATTTGATAGGATTTGTGGCTTTATAAGAAGCAGAAGAGAGAGGAAGTACTCTCTTTTTTCACATGCATGCCTTCACATGCACCTAGGAAAGGCCCTTTGAGCACATAACCAGAAGGTGACGATCTGCAAGCCAGGAAGAAAGCTCTCACCAGAACCCAACTAGGCTGGCACCCTGATCATGAAATCTAAATTGCTCCAAAATTTGCTGCTAATCACCAAAGAAGAGAGCTTTAAGCATAAAGGAAATTGTGAACTTGCAAATTCTATGATAGCCTTGAATTAATTAATATATCAATTAGAAACATGTGCTACTTTTGGGCAGTTTATGGATACAGTTATTTTATTTTCTTGTGGTTGTGGAATATATGCTAAAATATGGCTCCAAAGATAATTATATCTTAAGCTGACACTTTATGAAAGTAATTTTGATTCATGAGAAAAGCCAATAGCTCTTAAAATAACCGAATTAATCAGAAAGTGATTTTAGTATGGTATGATCAAACATCAAGATGAAGTCATCATTATATTTTTAATTTATATACTACAAAGATGCAATTAATGTTTGTGATTTTTAATTTGCAAGTTCCAAATACCAGTAAAGCCTGCTGCTAATTTGAGTCTTTGGTTTAGCACTTCAGTTTCCTCATTTTATGTAATGCCACCTAATTCAGAGGAGAATTTCTAAATATTAATAGAGAAGGTAATTTTAGAAATTTAATTAGTGATCCACCCTGTACTAGTGATTATGTTTAGCCTTGGATCATTGATTTCCCAGCCCGCCCCCCAAAATTTATCTCTAAATATTCCATGAGGTAACATGGATAAAATATTTTATTCATGATAGCATCTCTCTCTACTCTGTACTTTTCTTAAAATAAATCAGTTTGATCTCTATTAGTAAAAATGGAGTTACAGAGGTATCTATAGTGGACAGCATTTTAATAGTGTTTCTTTCCAAGGCTGCATGGTATTTCATTGAGGACTTTTAATATTACCTTTGTGATGGATGGGAAACAAAGAAAATTTGTATTCTTTGGAGGGCACCTGGGTAGCTCAGTTGGTTGAACATTGGACTTAGGTCGAGGTCAAGATCTCACGGTCCACAAGTTCAAGCCCTGCTCTGGGGTCTGTGTTGACACCTTGCTTCGGATTCTCTGCACACACACCCACCTCTGCTCCCCTGCTCATGCTCTGTTTATCCTAAATTTACCTTTATCCTAAGAATAATGGAAAAAACTTAAGGAGTTTATGTAAGTAGAGACTGATGTAATTAAATTTGAACTTTGAAAATATGTATAGTCTGAAGAATAGATTAGTGGAAGAAAGTTTGGATACAGGCAGACTAATCAGAAAGTTATTCTAGAGATCCAAAGGAGAAGACTTATTACACAGACTTAGGGATTTATGATAAATGTGGGGAGAAATAGAAAATCAACAGAATCTGGTGGTAGATAGGTGGTGTAGAAACAATAAAAATAGATTTGCTGCTATAAAAGATTGTAATATCAGTGCTAAGGTAGCTAAAGAAAAAGAAATATCTACTCAGGTTATGGTATAGAAACTTCTCCAGCTTTCCTGCTGAGGAAATAAGCACCCTAAAACATAGATAAATAATTCTTCAGTATTGATATTTCCAAACATATAAGGGCTCCAAATATCAATATCATTTTCCTGGTTCATTACAATGCTGCTTTCATTGTCTCCAGGTCTTCCCTTGGTTTGTAGTGTCAGTCTATAATTTTGTCTCTGAATTTTTATTTAAGTCTACTTCTTTAGAAACTATTTCACTTCCTGAGTGAAAATTATCCCTAATTTGAAGGACATCACTTAGGTCTTATTCATAAGGGGAATGACATTTCACCAGGGGAAGACAACCCTTGAATGTTGAAGATTTCTGGTTGCTGGGCAACCCAGAAAAGTAGAGCAGAAATTCTTAGAAAGTAGACTGTGCACACTTGCCTTCTCAAGTGGTCATATATTTAAGCATGACCTAAAAGCCATGTGTGTGTGTGTGTACAAGGGAATTCTGGTCAATAATGAGGAACTCTGATTTGAGATATAAATCTACTCACAATTACTAAGAAGGTAACATAATGAGCCCAGTAACTTTTCCAATATTTGAATCAACCTAAGTTTGTAATTCAAACAAAGTTTGAATCAACTCCTCTTAACAAAATAATTGTTACCCAAATAATTTAAGGCATGATCTTAATTAGTCACATCATATAAATGATCTATTTTTCCACACAGTCAAATTTAGGGCTTTAATCACTTTTGTATGAGTGGTGTAAGTACTAAAGAACTGTCTCTGAATTCACAAAGATAAGTTTTCCCATTCATTTTGAAGTTGTTCATTTTGACTTTTCCTCTCAAGACAGCCTCTTACAAAATCATAGGAAATAATAAAACTGTCAGATGTCAAAGTGGCTTTCTTGTCAACCATTCCCCAGTGTCCCTTTTCCTGTCTTTGATTTCTTCTAAAGAAGAAATTTCAAGTTTTTAATTTTGAAACAGAAACAGAAAAGCTAAATTCTTATTGCAAGGTTTTCAACTATCAGTTTAGAGATATGTGTGTAAAGATAGAGAAGTATATGCTTTTTAAACAGACATTTCTCACTTGTTAGTCTTAAAAGAATAAGACGTAAGCAATTCTATTCCAGCTTTCTTATATCTGTGTCTTCATCTGAGAACACCCACCTTCTGTCAGTGCTGCTGACAATGTTCCCCCCACTATGACAGTTTCATTATCTTATCCATTGTCTGTGAGTCGGACAAATCCAAAATATTCTAATTTTAAACAAACTTGACCTCAAAAACTTTTAAAGAGAAAACATCATTTTATAGTAAAAATTCAAAACAAAGTTCTTATGCATGACGTAAAATCAAAAGACCAACAATACTGACATTAAAAGCCTAATACCCCTACTTTTATATAAAAATTTCTCCCCTAATTTGAACTGTGCATGCATTTCTTTTGCTTCTATCAGCCTCTTGAATTTTCCCCTTTAGTTTAGTATAACTTATTCCATGCATTTTTCTTCTTGTTATTTAACCTGTGCTTATTAAAAAGAGAACATGTATGAGTAACTTTCCATTGTAAAAATAACATATGCTCATCATACAAATAAGAAATATAAAGGAAAGTGGTGGGAAGAAGCCATCTATTCTTCCAGCACTCAAAGATAACCACCACTGACCATTTTCTTACAATTTCAGAATAACTAGACCAAGAAGATATTTAAAATGTCATTTCAAACATACTGTCTTCTTTATAAAGACCAAAAGTGGAAATTCTCCAACCACACCCACACACTTTAAGAACAAGCAATGACAATGACTTTGAACAGGAGAATCAGAATTTTAGAAGTGCTTATCACTCATTTTACCAATGAAGCAATGAGTCCAGGATAATTAAATGACTTGCTATGTAAAACAACTTGCTTTCGCATAAAAGATGGATGATAGCTCCATGCATAGTTTCTCTCATTTTTCTATAATCTCTCTCTCTCTCTCTCTCTCTCTCTCTCTCTCTCTCACACACACACACACACACACACACACGATAGAGTATTTTTCATGATGGATCAAAAGGTGGAATCATCTCAGCAAATTATCTATAGTATAGATTCCTGGACCCCACAATTATTCAGTGAATCAGATTTTCTAGTGGAGAAACCCACAACTTTTATTCAAAGGTGGCAAAGCATTGCTAATGACCAGCGAGTTTGTGCAAAGCAAGCACTGCTGTAGACCAACTCTTCCTTCTTTTATACCTCATATTATTCTTTGCCTCCCTCCTTTCTATCTTTCATTCCATTTACATTAATTAAGGTAATGTGTTCAGCAACATGCTAACTGCACAGAGATATATAAAACCTTAAGAAATTAAGCTTGCCTGTAAAGGTTGGGCAGCAGGAGTTAGTGACAAAAGGAAAAAAGGAGTACATGCCTTCTAAACTAGTAATTATACTTTAAGTGTTGTAGTTCAAGTATGAAGTGTTATGTGAGTGTTGTGGGATGAATTGTGTCTCCCAGAGAGATGTGACTAAATCTCTAATCTCTGGTACTTATGAATGTGACTTTATTTGAGAATTGGGTCTTAGCAGAATTAATAAATTGAAACGAAATCATACTGGATTAGGGTGGATCCTAAATCCAATGACTAGTATTCATATTCCTATGTAAGGTATAAGAGAGAGTTATAGAGAGAGGAATACAGATGGAAGAAGGCCATGTAAAGACAGAAGAGGGGACCGATTCTTTCCTGGAACCTTCAGAGGAACCTTGGCCCTGTTGACATCTTGATTTCAGACTTCTAGTCTCCAGAACTAGAAAGAATACATATCTGTTGTTTTAAACTACATGATTTGTGACAATTTGTTAAAATGGGAAACTACTATGATGAATCACTTAAGTAGCTTCATTTTGCAGGAAAAACGAAATAGATTGGGATGGTCAGTAAAGTTTATAAACATTAAATTGAAATCTTTTACATTTTGTGATTGCTATAGCCGAGTCCTCTGGAAAAATAATTATATTAACACTGTGTTTATATTTGTTTTTCCTAAACATGAAATTAAATAAACACAGAGGTATAAATCTTTGCAACAAAATCTATTTTCAAATATAGTAAATGCATATAAAATACTTGAAAAACAAAGACTTCTTTTTTAAATACATACAGTTAAAGGCCCAAATAACTTCAATTTTTATTAGGATAGATACTATACTCAATTATGTTACAGTAATTTCTCTCTCCCATAGAGTGCCTGGTCTTTGGGGAATCTGTAGGGATATTTAAACAATTTCTAACAGTGAATAACAATAAAAGTCTATGTGCTCTGCTTTGTGATGGCCCAAATCCTACAGCTACTGTTGAGACCAGGAGACAGCAGACTCTAGCACAGGAAAATTGTAAAAAGGACGTTAAAAGGATGTACCAATCACAAAAATGGAAGAACTGAGAAATAGAAATATCAACAAAAACATGAATCTAATTTCAAGAATAAAACCTTTAGATCAAGGTAAGAAGATACAGCTGTTACAGTTATTTATCACTTAAATTAAATACTAATTCTGCACTCTTATTACCCATGCAGCTATCATCCTAGAGGATAAAAGCTGACAAAATAAAAAAGACAAAATATGAAATACCAATTGCAAGTAGGAGAAATATGAACTGAGAGTCAGTTGTCCTGATTTGGTGCAAGCAGCCTAACAATTTACACAGTGATGTAAAAAGAAATGTATTGGGTTTCTATCTTGTGTAGTTTCACTTTTGAACCCAAGGCTCAACTTACACACATAGCATAACCAGATTTATAAGTTATGAATGAGGAATTTATACTTGGAAATATGGAACAATAAAGTATTGTGATTGCACTTATGTATGAATAACTGTAGGGGCTACTGTTGTGTTTTCTAACTCAGTTCTCGCCTCTATTACCTAAAATGGATTCTATCTGATGACAATTCACATGGATGATCATTATGACTATAAATTCCCCCCATGAAGAAAGATGGATAATACTGAAAGAACAGCTTTCAAACTCAAAGGGAAGAGAAAATTTAGCGAACTGATAGGAGAAAAAGCAGAGAGGTCACTAATAAAAGGCTCAATGTTCTACCGTTATGCCTCCAGTCAAAGCCCTAAATAGGTTTTATGAGAATGTGTATAAGCAGCAGAGGTGGAGAGATAAAACTCCTGGTGCTTTATGTGTGGTGGAAGATGGGAGACATGATATAGGTAGTTTACTGTTTATTTTATTTTTTTAATGTTTTTTTAAAAATTTTATTTCTGAGAGAGAGAGAGAGACAGCATGAGCAAGGGAGGGTCAGAGAGAGAGGAAGACACAGAATCTGAAACAGACGCCCGACTCTGAGCTGTTAGCACAGAGCCCGACGTGGGGCTCGAACCCACAAACCCTGAGATCATGACCTGACCAGAAGCCGGTCGCTTAACCGACTGAGCCATGCAGGCGCCCCAGTAGTTTACTGTTTAGATTGCTCTTGCTGCTCTTACAATTTTACAAGAGGACAGAGCCATCCCAGAGAAAGAGAAGGAAGTCAATGAATAACCTATATTTTATTAACCATAATTTTCATTATACAGGTATTCATATTTATTTTAGAACAAAACACAGATAAGAACACAAGAAAAATTCTAAATATTCTGTACAGACTATTTTAATACTATTTCTATACTCTATGTAAAATGTATTTGTTTCAAATATATTTTAATGTGTATAATATACACACATCTATATATATGTTTACCCACATAATACACTTATTTTTACAAAAGTAGAGATACCACATACTGCTTTCTGTAACTTCCTTTTCCCTTGTAACATATTATAAACATTTTCCATATCAAAACCAAAGTAACATAATTTTAATTGTGACAAAATAATTTATAAAAATAACATCTTAAAAATTCTTTTATAAGAAATTTCAATTATTTCACTTTTTCTATTGTAAATGATATCATGATAAACATCCTTGACATGTTTCTAATTCCTTGGAACATACTCCTAGAATTAGGCTGTAGTTCAAAGAGTATGACATCTTTTTCACACATATTGCCCTCTGCAAGTGTTGTCCTACTTTATTCCCACAAGCAATATATGAACATGTCCATTTTCGAACAGTCTCACCCACGCTAGGCCTGGTTAATGGCATAGTTTAAAACTATTTTATGGCAGGATATTTATGTGTAGGAAGGAAACTTCAGTACTAAATGCAAATGTTGAGACTATTCACTGTTTGAGGGAAACTAACAGACAAGTTATATATTGCTTGATGGAGGACAGAATTGCTAAGGAATATTAATAATTAATGGTAGATTACATTAGTGGTAGGAATATTAGCAATTTTGGTAGATTACCATAAATGCTTGCTCTCTCAAAACATTCTTGGATTGTAGTTTCCAATAACATCAGAAACTTCAGTTTTAATGACTTAAATGACATTTATTAACTTTCCTATTATTAGTGCAAAATAAACCAGCATCATTTTATAGCCAAAAAAATAATTAATCTGCTCCACAGTTCCTCTTTTGTGAGTCATCAAATGCCACCTACCTGTGACAAGTTTCATGAGCTATTAGAAGGGATTTTCCACCCTCAGCAATGGCTTAATGACAAAAAGGAAAAAATCTTTTTTACAAAGTGTTCAAATTAGTTTTACTTTCCCAGATAAGGGATTATATTTATTTTAAATGTGGTTTATACCTGAAAGAGCTATACAGAAAAATCTCTATCTTTGCTTCTTCCTTTTCACATATATGGGCCTATTTCAATGATTAAATGGCAAGCCAGATATTTTGCCTCAAACTTAAAAAAAAAAAGGATGAAAACACAATATGCTAAGTATAGTCATAAGATGTTTATCAGTTGCTCAAGGGCAGTGAAAGAGTAAAAATATTCTGTACAGTACACAAGGCAAAACTATAATCCAATCTTAGTGTTCCTACATGTTCATGGATGATGCACATTCTGCCTCAGGTTCATCTATGTAAAGATCAGTACCAATGTACTCTTTGCCTAATTTGGCTTTGAGTCACTGCCATTAGATTATCAACATCTTAGAACAAAATGATTCTATTTTAGAATTCTCAATAGAGCTTTATTTTGTTCAAGATTCCACTTTTAGCATTAGTTGGAATGCTTTTTTCTCAACTGTTAATTTAAGAAAAGTTAAAAGTCTTCAAAACAATACAACAATGCCAAGAAAAAGAATTTCATGAACAAAGTTAAATGGTGGCTCCATCTCTCTGCACAGCACCACTTCTTAGAGGTTGTTCATACCAACACTGATTAGAACCCATTTTATGATTGGCTAAATCTGGAAAAGTGAATGTTTTATTTTGGTATGTCATCTCTGGAAATTTTCTTATTTTTTTCTCTCTCTTTTTAAATCACAAGAATTGAATACTTAAAGATTTTTCTAATTGTTTCTAAAATGATGTTTCAAAACATCAGACTGCAAAGATATATCCAGACCCCACTCTTAAATAATCAGAACCTTGAGCTAGAACCATACCTACATTCCATAATCCAGTGTGCCCCCACAGGGAAAAATCAGATCACTTTCTTCATGAGCATTTCTCCCTTTTAAAATTTGCAAATAATATACCTTAGAACCTAGTGACAACAACTGAGGATTATGTAAAATCATGTGAAACTGTATCAGATATATCACCTCCCTATATTGTTAGTATTAACTGGCTATTTACTTGGACAATTAAGTGGATGTAGCTAAGTATCAAAATCAATATAAGGATCAAGATCATTCTAATCAGTTTGTAAAGTAATAGTCAATTACTTTACTTTGGCTCCAATTACAGAATTTACTAAGTATACAATACTTGACTAATTTCTGAACCCATCTTGGACTCAGTTTTATAGTTTGCAAAGGGAAAGGGCTTTTGTGGAGATAAATATAATAACATATATTAAAGAAGGTAAAACAGCACCTACACATATGGGGTGCATAATAATCATTTGTTGAATAAATAATTCTTAGCAATTCAAGAAATAACATAATCTTTCTATTCTGAAGGTGAACTGATCAATCAGATAGTATTGCTATTCCTGAAGTTACTTACATGATATTTTTCATCTTGTGTTTTGTTTAAGAAACTTTCAGTTTGGATGCCTATCTACTGAATGCTTCAGAAAACATACCTAAAATTATTGTTTCCCATCATCTCATCTACGCCAAACTGTTAAAGAAGAAAAACTAAAAGAAAAAGAAATTGACTACACTGTTACTTTATAATCCCAGAGCCTTCTCTTTGTTTCTTAATTAACTGCCTACCAGTGAACTCTTTCATGGTCCTTTATTCCTCGAGAATCATCATAATTTTAAGTACTGTCTATGTATCTTAAATCCTACTACCCATTAGGAGATGGGAAAGTTTCTGAGAACACATGAGCTTCCTTAAGCTAAAAGTAAGAGGGTATCAAAAATCTACATTTGCACATACCTTTTCATTTGCATTGTAGTCTCCTCCAAAAACATATCGGACAAACATCTTTCACGTATGAATGGCAGGTCATATAGGCTGGTTCACCAAACACCCATTTCAAAACCCC